>OX453089.1:87373887-87961387 GCA_949708635.1 Hirtodrosophila cameraria | reverse complement strand
GCTTTGTGTGCAAATATTTGTTGTGCGTGTGTTGTGTGTGTGTTGTATGCGTAAGTTTTGTGTGTGTGTGTTGTGTGTGTGCACTGCTCTTAGCCTGGGACAAAAAAGTGCACAAAAAGTGAACAAAATGTGTCGATTGCTTGCAGTTTATCGCCTTTCTTTATATCGATATATTTTCAAATATCATCTTTCATGATATCATAATGCTACCGTGATTCGATTTGGATCAAACAAAAGTCTGAAATGTTACTAAAGTTAAGTTTTTATGGATTTTTTAAAGCTTTTATATAAGTCACACGGTTCCGATATGTGTTATATAATGCAAAAGGAAATATTTGTGTCAAATCTTATCAAACTTTGGATAAGCATTCAATATTAGTTCCTAAAATATAATCAAACAAATGGTCAGACATGACTTATATTAGGCTTCTAGAATCTCAAAAATGAATTCATCTCATATTTTCTGATTTTCACATTTGCTGTTGAAGTAGAACTCATCTCAAATTAAGTACACTAGCTTAACAGCAAAGGTAAAAGTAGGAAAATTCGAACAGGTCTGCATACACAGAGATGCCACAAATTACCCATCAGCATTGGATGCGCACGGTTGCTTGAGATACAATTTGTACATATTTGTTTCTATTTTTACAATTTTTTACATCATATCCACCAGAGAAAGAGAGAAAGACATTAGCCGAGTCAGCCAAGCAGTCATGTATGCAATTGCAAGACACAGCAGACAAGGTTGATGATAGCTGAACTGATGAGGAAGGACACTTTGTGGCATGGTTGCAACGATGGCTACTAAACATCAGTTTCTAAAGTCATATTGAACAACAAAAAAGAATAGTCTTAAATGCCTTTTGTTAAGCATAAATTGGTTGATTTGTTTTAATGCAAATTGTGGCCATTGCCTTTCAGTAACAACTTCTATGTCAAAATGTAAATGATTTTTGTTTTCGATTATTGTGGCTAAAAGCCTCTCTAATATCCGGTGCATATACATATTTGTACTTCCTTTGGACAAACTACAACAACCAATGGAAATAAAACGGAAATTATTAATTCTTACGCTTGAATTCGCTCGATTTAATTTTGATTTTTATCTGTGTGCAATTGATGAGCTTTTGGATATGGCTCAATATTGTTTGTGTGTGCACCATTTGATTTGGTAGATAATTGAAATTGATATAGAATTGAGTGTGTGAGGTGTGTGTGTGGTGTGTGTGTGGTGTGAGTGGTATGTTAGAAACTCCACTGAAGCGTATTCTTTTGGGTTATGAATTTTTATTATTGCCCGCCGGATAGCCAAAAATAATAGAATATTTTATTTTGGGTTTCCCTTTAAAATTGCATACAATTATTTGGCGTAAACTAAAACGCGCGCACACATATTATTAATAAAATGTGTGGTAAATTTATTTAGCCACATTCGCATAACATGGTTAATTTTTAATCTATTTGGATATAATGTGCACATAATTAAGAGCTGTCGAATTTTTAATTTCAAATAATTATGCACGAGCGCACAAAAGTATGCTATAATATGTATATGTGTTTATATGCAACACAGTATCCAGCATCCTGCCGTCAATTCCACCAAATGTAACCTCAACTGGCAGTGGAAAAATATTCGCATATTAAACTGCCACTGCCACTGCCACTGCCCATGTTGCACATGCCTCACTAACAAGTCTTCCCTCATAATTAAATCATACGCGCTCTGCAAAAACTCAGCGAGCCACAAAAAACAAAAAATCCAGTTGCTACTGCTGAACATACTCATACTATATATACATAGTTGCATTTGCTACTGACTAGTTGATTATTTTTTTTGTTTACTGACTTTGCTGGTTTATTCCGGTAGCTGATCCATGGCAACCAAAAATTTGTTGCCACAAAACCAATGTGCTGCAAAAATGCTCTTAGCATGGAAAATGGCATTTTCCAAATAAGCTTCGTTTGTAAGTCATTCTGTGCAAGTGCCGTGTTTGTTTTTTTAAGAATTTTTATTAAGAATTTTTTTTATAATATAAGAAATGTAGGACTTGAGAATTTAAAACTGCGCTTATCTACAATATGTTCATAATTATAGGCAGTTGAATATGAATTTGAATTTATAAAATAAAAACAAGTAAGAATACTCTAGTCGAGTGTGCCCGACTACGAGACTCCCTGCTCCCAACTTGCATTTCAAGCAGTTCAGCGGCAACACAAGCAAGCAGCGTACTCAACTTGCACAGTGCATTTCAAACTGTTGTTTCTGCCTGCTGAGACAGGGGAAATAAGGTTTTCCATAACTTTGGTGCTATTTATCCGATCGTGTTGAAATTTACACATCCGAAAGACATTGATTAAACATACATGTGTACCAAAAATTAAAGCTTAAGTCTTTAAAATTGTGGCTGTGGGAGTCTTTTGCGATTTGAGGGGGTGCGGGGGTGTGCATCCGAAATTTGAAATAAACTTGATCTGCGTATGGTATACAGGAACCTGCATGCCAAGTTTGGTGTCTCTAGCTCTTATAGTCTCTGAGATCGACGCGTTCATACGGACAGGCTTACAGACGGACATGGCTAGTTCGTCTCGGCTGTTGATCCTGATCAAGAATATATATGGTTTATATAGTCGGAAATGCCTCCTTCTGTCTGTTACACACATTTGCAGTACTTTATAACTCCCTTTTTCCCATTTTTAATGGGAACAGGGAGTAAAAAGTTTACTTTTCTTGCAACGAAATGGTATTATTAACGTTTTCAAAGAGCTGGGTGCAATAGAAGGAGATTTCGTTATATAAGCTGCTCAAAGTTTAGCTTCACAATGACAAAGAAAACATATTTAGAAGAAACATATTTAAGCTAGAATAAACTTAAGTCTTAAGTCAACTGCCAAGCCTCAAAAACACGCAGAAAGTTAAAGAAATAAAAGCTGGCACTGTAATAAAAATGAAATAATTTTACAAAAACAGCACTGATTGTATTATATATTGGTATAAGAACTTAATTATGTTTACAGTATATAAGCGCTTAAGTCCTATTGTCTAATGATTATTTTATATATTAATATAAGAACTTAATTATATTTACATCATAGTAGTCCTTATTATTATTAACATTTGACATTTTGCAAAATCAGGGCTCAAGAGCTTAAGAGTAAAGTAACGTTAGGCAGGTAATTTTGTTTTTAAATGCCAAATGATTAAATTGCATGGAAATGGAAATGGAAATGAAAGTAAGGCCAAAACACGTACGGCAATTAACATAATAGCCGTAATCAAGCGTACGCTGCATTTGTTGCCAATTTATAGGCACTGGCTGGACAAGGCCAGTGTGTACATAATTGGCGTTAAAAATAATGCGTTTCAATGTGTCCAGCAGAGAGCTCAACGATAACAAAAAAAAATATATATATATTTGAAAAATGAGAACGTGAAAAATGTGCATGCTCTTAAATGCAAGCGATGGCAAATGGCAACAATTGTGGGAACACAAATGGACGTCAATTGCACACACACACACACACACACACACACACACCCACACACATGTGCAGCTCAAATAGCCAGCATTAAAATTTAGAAAATCCCCATGTAAATGGACCGCACGTAGAGAAAGCAGTACAGCACTACGGTAACAGGTTAAACACTGCGCCACGTTAATTGTGGCGCTTAATTGCGCGCCATTTGCAACTGTTGCATGTGTGACAACCAGTGCAACAAGCAGAGCAACAAAGAGAGCGAAATAGAGAGAGAGAGAGAGAGAAAGATATGCAGATTTTTATGCAATAACAATAAGGCTGCATAACAATGAAGGCGACTTTTTGTGAAAAATTACTTGGGCACGACACGAAAAACAGCAAAGGGCCATTTGTGGAGTTGCCACAAAATGCGGCCAAATGAACAGCACATAACGACACAGTCACTGCGATTGCTATCTAATAGTTTGCCCGGCTGCAACATTCCCTTCTCTCAGCATCCCATTCCCATTCCCATTCCTACTGCCACTCCCACACTCCCGACTAACGACTGACCAGCACACAATGGCCACTCTAATTGCCATACATTTTGGGGCTTTCAATGGGTTTAGGCCGTTGCTGTGCCGAGACTGAAACAGGCAACACGGGGCAGCTTGTGTTCATATGTGGCATCCGCATCATAGACCTTGCCCACAGTCCACATATGGTCACATATACATACAAGTATGTAGGCATGTCCACAAGATTCGTGTGCAATTGTGCATGCATAGCAACAACAAAAAAATGTTTTAAAAAACAAACGTAACATTTAAGTTAATTTTTGGCTACGCAAATTGCGCAATTTTGTCAAGTGATTAATTTTATAGACAATTTTGTGGTCGGTCTGCACAAAAGTGGTCAATTATATAAAGTTGCAATTGTTATTGTCATGTGTGTGTGTGTGTGTGTGTGTGTGTGTGTGTGTGTGTGTGTGGGAGAGAGAATTGATTTCATTTCTGCGCATCCATAGATATTATTTTGAATGTGCTTCACTGAGCAATTCGAATAGTTTTGTGCAGATTTCCATTTGATTATAAGCAACTATTGCATCTTAAGACAACTAAAATTAGACCATTGAAGTTAGTTTTAATTTTCACTTCTATGAGCAATGCGAGGGTTGCTTTTTCAGGATGATTGTACAAAAACCAGCCAAATCTAATAAAAGTTCCATGTTTTTAAAAAATACTGCACGTATTGTTGCTGGTTTATTAGAGAATCCTAGGACGCTCAATTTTGAATTGAACAGTCATCGAAAACGAATCATACTCAGTTTCGACAAGGCGAGTTTTTAAGTACTCTGCATGTCTAATTGAGATTACACTTAAAAAATTTATTCAAAATTTGTTTTAGAATGTTACACTCAGAATCCATGCCATTATTTTCTTCAAAGTTTTGGATTGTATATATTACAATGTCGAAAAAGTGGTAAATCTAAGCAATTTAAGGTTTGAGAAATGAATATCGTTCTACTTTTAAACTTTTTTTTTATGTGTATTTTATATTTATATCTATTCTTAAATTCAGTACGAATAGGTCTTTAATACAAATTTTTTTTTAGTCAGGTCTATCAAAAAGGTGAACAGTAGCCTTTATGTCAAACATGTATGCCAAGTTTGAATGCTTCAGCTTCAAAACTGTGGAAAAAAACTGCCTTCATACAGACGGACGGATGGACGCACATTTCAGAAAACCAATATACTCTTTTTTTTCAATTGAAAAGCTATTGACTAACTACCAACTAGTTTCGAACTTTAAAAAAACGTCTTCAATAAAATAATTTTGTATTTAAAGGAGTTATTTTGTACTTGTTCAGATTTTCTTACAGTTCTTACAGTTCTACTTGATTTAAGACTTAAATTTTAAGTACAGAATACTTGATTTTCTTTTTTTGAGCGCATAAACCACATAGTGCAAAAAGAAGGACACTTTGTTCATTAGCTGTAAAATCCATTAATGCACTTAAAAGCAAAGTCGAACACAAAAACTTTTATGCATAGACCAAAATTAAATTAATTAAAATAGCTATTGTTGTTACATTCGTTATCATTTTGTAAAATTAACATCGAACACGGCCGCAGGGCAACAACAGCACAAAGAAAAAAGCAACAAACATGTAAAAACCAACACAGTAACAACAACAACAGTTGAGGTAACCAAATGATAAAGTCAATTTTAATTAGCTAATGTAAAACGTAACATTTTTGAAGCGTGTTCATTATTTTTGGTTGCTTTTCAATGCCTTTTTCAAGTGTGTTGAGGGCGTGGCAGCTGCGGACAGGTGACTTATTTCACTTTTACTGACTTAATTTAACCAAAACCAATCAGCAAACAATTCATTTTGACAGTTGCCAAAATGCGCAAAAGCTAACTGTCTGTTTTAATATGGACCACCTCTATAGGAATATGATATACAAACATATCTTCAAAGTTATACGCTTCATATTCTTTGTAAGGCCTTGGGGCAGCAATTTTGGTTTTGCTGTTCGAGTGCTCAACTGCTGTTGCTCTTCTGCTGTTGATGCTGCTCTTTTTGGTTTTTGGTTTTTGTGTAATGCAATGAGGGGCAGCAATGCCTGCGCTTGTCAGCTCTGCAAATTGCCTGTCCACCTAACAAAAACAAAAACAAAATCACGAAAAAATAATAATAATGAGCTTTGTTTTTGGCAATGTGTAACTGAAGTCCAGATTGATCGCATGTTAGATGATGGCCCCCCCCCCCCAAAAAAAAGCAAAACTGTTCAATACTCATCATGCATTATGTATGTTTGTGGCTATTGAAAAAAGGGAATCAATGCAAGTCCTTCAACATATGAGTTTTATACAAAAAAAAAAAAACAGGGAGTTAAAAAAAAAATGTTGCTTAGAAATGTGCCTCGATTTTTAGCAGTTTTTTTTTTCTTTTTATTATAAATTTCCCCCAGCGGCAGCTACTTAAATTTAATAATGTGCATTCAAGCGTAGAAGCACACATGAGATAGGGACTAAATCGGTCCGTTAAGCTCAGCAGCAGCTCCCCTGCTTTATACAGCGATGCTTGTGCTCGAGTGACCCAAAGGCTAAATCAATGTGACCCCTCCACACAAGTTGGCTGCCCTTTTTAACCACACACACATACGCACACACACACACAGGCACAAACACGCATGAAGCTTAGAAATTAATAATTCAAAGGTTTCTAGTTCAAGAGATAACCGCCCTTGCAAAGTAAAGGTCTCAGCTTTTCTAAGAAACAGCTTTAAGCATTTTCAAATAGATTTTCATTGATTTCTGCAATTGAAATATCAAATATAATTTACAACACATTTAATTAGTTTGCTACATTTTAATTCAATTCAATTTGAACAACACACACACACACACACATACATGCACGCTTGAATGTGTTGATTTGCATATTTGATATACAAAACAATAACAACTACAACTACAATAACAAAAGCAATGACAACTTTGACAACTTTTGACATTTGCCAAAAGTTGCCACATAAAAGCCATTATTCATAACTGTGTGGCAAACGTGGCAAGGTGCGGGGCAGGTGGCATGGCTTTTCAGGGGCGTCGCTATCGCTGACAGCATTGTACACGCCTGATGTACACATACATATGTAAAACGCAATCATTACACGGTAATTAGAAGTTTTTGACAAACTACACTCAGCAGCTAAGCAGCATGAAATGGAAAATTTTAAAGTTTCCTTCTTGTCGATTTGATTGTTAAAGCGCGCTTTAATTTATTTATGAAGCCGAGACACATCAATCTTGTGCTGCTTGTAAGATTTGCCATATGGCTGCCAGTCAGCGAGCGTGTGTGTGTGTGTGTGTGTGTGTGTATGTGTGTGCGTATGATCCTTGGCTGCTGTAACATGCGATGCCATGGTTTGCTGAATTTGGGTTTAATGACGTGTAAAAATGTTTTCACGGCTTTTGATTATATTTTACCTTGAGCGTTGCTTAAGTTTTGGTATTACACACATACACACAGACACACACCACACACACACACATAGCCATGTCTATATATACCTTCCGTTTGCCATTTGCAATGAATAATGTCGTCGTCCTTCGTAGCATCGTCTCTTTTGCATATGAATACCTTTTAGCAGCAACGCTGATTAGCAACGCCAACTGACAATGGCAGCGTTGCCAGCAGCGGAAACGTTTTAATGACAAGCGACCGGCAGAGCAGAGTTAACTCCCCCCCCACTACACCCGCCCTCTTCCCAACTTGCACCCCTTTTTTGCGAATGGGCTGACAGTTATCGTTTTCAAAATATTGTTATGTACGTTTTTTGGGGGTCGGCTGCGTTTTACGCTACGTTGAACGTATTGTTTTGTAAATGACTTGATTTAAGTTTTAAATTTGCTTTCACATTCATTTTGATTGTCGCTCAATGAAAAGTTATGATTATGACAATTTATTGAAGTTCTGCAAGACGTACAAGCGACGGCAAGGACAAAGGACTTGAAACAGCTTTTGAACATAATAATGGGCATAAATCGAGTTCGTACGGTTTCTTTCTTACTAAGCTAAATTATTTCAATAAATCTAATTATTTGTTTTAGAAAATTTTTATTTAAATTATTAAATTAAATATTAAATTTTTAAGAAAATCCGAAATTTGAAATAAACTTGTTCTGCGTATGGTATACTTGCATGCCAAGTTTGGTGTCTCTAGCTGTTAAAGTCGGACGCACGAACAGATGGACATGGCTAGATCGACGCGGCTTTTGATGCTGATCAAGAATATATATACTTTAATACTCGGAAATGACTTCTTCTGCCTGTTACGTACATTTGCAGTACTTTATAACTCCCTTTTTCCCATTTTCAATGGGAACGGGGAGTATAAAATCAACATGATACTATCCTAATGGATATACAATAAGATAATTTATTTGAACTTGAAAATTTAACAAACAAATTGTTTTATTTATTTTGCCAAGGATTGAACCAAAACTTAAACTCTGAGATATTTAAAAGCTGACTCGTGAACATAACTCAGAGATCAGACTTGGATTTAAATAGTGATCTACACCGCTTGCTAGTTATTAAATGAAGTAATTATTTAATGATTTATTAATGTATTATGCAATAAAATAAAACAGTAAGTTTGCGTTTTGATGACATTTTGTATGCTTAAGTATTTTATCAAATCAATAAGTCTTCAATAGCTATAGATTCAATCACAATTGCTACACTGCTCAACATAAAGTAAACAAACTATTTAAATATAAAAAAGGAAGGAAGCCATTTAAATTGGTCAGCTGGCTAAGAAAATAATTTGTAATGCGCCTTGCAATGCCAATGTAAAGCAGAAAAGTTTTCCCGTTGTAAACAACAATGCGCACTGTTGACAATTGTTTCAAGCGCGTTGAGCAGACCCGCAAAGCAGCTGGTCATGCTTTTAACTTGGCCGTTGCCAACCACCGATCTCCCCCCCTTTTTCATCCCTGCCTTTCTCATCCTGGCCTCTGTGTGTGCTTTGACTTATTTAATGCTCGAGTAAACCTCTAAAAAGACCCAACAGCAACAGCAGCAGCAAAAACAAAGGCACAAAGTCATACAAATACTTAGTAAATGGCAAATACGTGCACTTTTACTTGTTGCTCTCAACTGACGCTGACGCTGACGCCGACGCCGACGTCGACTCTTAGCCCCCATTGTTGGCCATTGTCTGTGCGGCAGAGCGCTCAGCTAAATGCAGCTTAGTTTAGTTGCTGGTTGCCTGACGACGCAGGTGATATTATTGGCCAAAGTTAAACAATTGTAAACAGTTACAAGTCACAACAATTGCGATAGTTTTTAGTTTTCCAAGCTGCTGCCTTGCCGTTGTTCTATCTCTTTTATTATCCTTTATATTTATTTATTTTTTCTTTTGTATTTTTTCTGGTAAACAGTTACTTTTTGTGCAGCAAAGTAGTTGTTGCAGTTGGTTGAGTGTTAGTAGATTTTGGGTTTTAGTTTTGGTTTACTTAATCAACCAAGCGAAACATCTGGCATTTACGGGTATTAAGCTTAGAGTAGAAAGCATTGCTATACTACTTATATACACTCGGAAAAAAAGGTGAGCTTTCATTTAATGTAGTTACATGCAGTTTCTAATGGAAACTATAATATTTTTATTAGAAATGATGCTCAGTTTTTTAGAAAACGAATAAATTGACGTTGTTTATAGGGAGGATATCTTTTTGAAACTTATCACAGACGCTTTTTTTTGCAGCAGAAAGTACTTACATATGTCAGAATCGGACCACTATAACATATAGCTGCAACAATTGGTTGAAAAATTTGTTATAGTAAGAACATTTTTGTTGTTTCTCAAGCTATCTTAACCAAATTCAGCTGTTCTGTGTTTTAGCATGTTCTTCTCATGCTGAACAAATCTGATTAAAATCTGGTGACTATATGTTATAACTGTCATAGGATCAGTTGAAAATGAAGTTTGCACATGAACAACTTTTCTGCAAGTGTAAGCTCGTATATCTTTGCACGCTGAAGGTAACTTTTGTTTCTAGTTCTATATAAGAAACATAATTTGGAGATAAATTTCCGTAACAATTCTTCACAATGTACTAATTAATAAGTACAAATTTAATACCCGACTGGGCTAATAATGTTGTCATTTGCAACAAAGTTAAGTTCAAAATTGAATTATTATGCAGAATATAGCTAACTAAAATGATAGAAACTAATCTGGATTACAATAGTCGTAGACAACAAAAGCAAATTACAATTTCCTTTAATAACAATGCAATCAATACTTAAGCATCTGAAGCTCATCGCATGAGCATAAGCCATAACTGTAACTAAGTACTTACTATTCGTCTAATACTCAACACACATTGGCTTATCATAGTTACAATGGCCATCTATTGAAATTGCAAATTTCATTAGAAACATGTACAGGTCTTTTGTGTGAAAATAGTACGTGTATGCTTCTTAATATCTGCAATTGCAGCTGGAACAACAGCAACAACAGCAACAACTGCAACAATGAAATCCAGCCAACACAGCGACAACAGACATAATCAACTGCAGGCAGTCAGCAAAGCCTAACAATGCATGAACAAAATGAATCGAGCTTAAAACCCAATTGGCAAATGACAGTTATGCCCGGAATGGAAAGTTCGACTCCTGTACTCGTACTTGTATAGGTTGCAGACCCCTTTTTTTTTGCCGCCGCTGCTGCAGCCGTAACCAGCAACAACTTATTTTGTGGTTACAAATTGTGGCAAAAAGCTATCAATGATATTATCAGCGTACTGTATGGACAGAACGACAGATAGACAGACTGTCCAACCATATGCAAGCCCAATTACATCCGGTTGCAGTTTCAATTTCAATTTGCCGAGAGGCCGTGGCAACAATGGAGCCAAGCGTAGGAGCCAAAGGACAATCCATTCTCCATTCTCCAAATGCCATATGCTATGTGCCTGTGGCTGCTGCTGCTGCTGCTGCTGCTGCTGCTGCTGCTTGGCATAATATTAATTTAAATTAGACAGATGCTGGCCAAGCCCCAAGCCTAGCAGCGCCAGATGGAGCATCAATTTGCATACAGCTGTAGGGGGGATGTAAGGGGTGCAAGGGTTAGGTACCCCATACTAGCTTATAACCAAGCTTTTGGTGGCCAACAATAATGGTATAATGGTCATACGCTTGGCTTCACCTGTGCTGCTAATCATTTTACAATCGGCTTAGTGATATGCTATAGTCCATTGCCAGATGTAGCGTGAAATTTTGTGAATTCGACAAAATTTCACAGGAGAGAGAGAGAGAGGAAGAGAAACAGAAACAGAGAGAGAGAGCGGAAACGGAAATTTGCCAACTAGCCTACCTAATTAACCATAAAATGCAGTTAATAGGTTTTCGGCCATAGTACCACATGCATAGAACATAAATTATTTTTCGCTTTGTTTATGCATTTAACGCCTCACTTAATTGCATTAATAAACATTGCACTGCATACTGGTCAAATATACTATATATGTATGTATGTATGTGTGCATGCAAATTTTTGGCAAATTTCCACAACTTCTATTTTAGGTTTTTTTTTTTACACAAAATTTGCAAAACAAATTTCTTGTATATAGATGGGTCAGCAAATTCTTCAATTGGGTTTGAGCCAATTAACACGAGAATACCAACATACAACAAACAAATGCATTCAAATATATATATATGTATATGTGTACAGCATTTCGGGTATGGCGGCCAACATATTTCCGCTTCCGTTGTGCATTAGTCGCTTCATGCAACATTTTGCGGCGCAGTCGCCAATGTCGCCGCACATAAATTATTGCAAATTGTTTGCATTTAATTGCATGGTTTGGTTGCTCGTATTGTTATTGTTGTTGTTGCTACTAGCTCATGCATATTTCATACATACATAAACATATATATGTATATGTATATATATATATATACATCTGTTGTTATTGTCGAAGTGGTCGTTGTAAGGTTATCCGTACATTTGTGGCTTTGATGAAGTCGCGCTAATTAACTGTTACTCCTGAGCTCGTTTATCTTATGAACTAGCATGTATATATATATATGCCGTCGGTCAGACTGTTATCGAGTTGAGAAACAATTTACCACTCCTAGGCATCCATTGGTCGACAAATATGACAAATGTTGACAGCATTGTCATGTTGTAGTATGTAACATAAGCAGGATGTAACATGCTTATCTGACCTGTTCCGTAATCTACTTTCGAATTAAATTGATTCAAATGCTTAAAGCAGACTATTTGAAGCAGAACATGAATTCAAAAATTAAGTTATATTTGAGGTACACTTATTTTTTAGAAAATTTTAAAAGTTTGCTCAACATGCTTCTGTGAAATTGATTCGAAAGATGTGTTTGTATCGGAAAAGTTAAATTGAAATTCAGAAAAATTAGTCTGCATACAAAGCTCTTAGATCATATTAATCGTGTATTCAGACTCAAGAACTAATGAATAAAGCTGTCTACAATGAATCTTAGAAATCCTAGCCTTAACTAGAATATATGATTTTCAAACTTTCAAAACTATGGCTCAGCAAGCTATGAAAGAGTATTCAATCTGAAAATAATTTAAATTTAATTAAAAAATAATTTTGTATACTCATAAAACATAAATAAAGTTATTAGTTAAGTAACAGACTCAAGTTTAAATATTTTTTTTAGATAGATAAAATTTTAAAAAAATTTTTAAAATTTTAATTCATATACAGCAGCTCTGTAAATGATTGATTCTATTTTATATTTAAGTCACATTGAGTTTACAATTCTTTCATTCCATTCTTTAAAAATTAAATTGAATTTAACGTCGATTTCACTAAAGTTGAAAAACTGATTTGAATTAAAATTGATTTTCCATCATAAGACTTATCAACAACTTACAATTTTGACTTTAAGCTTTTCACTTCAAAAATGAATTGTAATGAAATTTGGTATAGGTCACTCATTCATAGCTCTGCTGTACAGCTTTGCCTATCTGACGTTTTCAGAGAACTTGTTTCTTTTTAATCCCACATTTGTCTATTTATGAGCAATATTGAAATTCAATGAGTTCAAAATCTACAAAAAAGTGAGAGTCGCTGAAGTTTTGCATCCTTGCAGCAACCAAAGGCGCCTGCTTTACAATCATTTACTTTACCATATTTGCACAACGCTTATTTTGCCAATAACAACTTGGCAAAATTGCGATTTAGCTTTTAGTGTTAAATGAACCATTAACATTGCCACAATTACATAACTTAGAGGTGTGCTGTTTGTCTGCCTGGCCCATGAAAGCAACGTAAGTTAGCGCTGAGCCCCAACTAATTGACGCGTTCGTGCAATTTACACTTCAGCAAATCATCTGCATGGTATTTGTGTGTGTTGAGTATATACATATATATCGCACCCCCTCTCCACTCTACAACCAATCATATAGTACGCAATGGATACACCATTTACGATATAGATATACGTAATCGGGTCTGCCGCATCAGCATGTAAATTGCATTACGTTTGGGTTCAAGGGGCCTCGAGCATTAACTTGCGTAATGCAATAAACAGCTCGTAAATATTTTGATACCAATTTTCCAGCGTAATTGACTCAACGGTACTTTGAATGTCAAACAATAAATTCAATTACCAATACACATTCGTTCAGTGGCTCCTTGACTGCGTAGCTCCCTCTCTACCCCTGCTCCTCACGCATGTCAGTATCGGTGATATTTAACCCTACCGTGCACGTGCTACAGCTACAGCTACGGCTATGGATATCCCCCCTTCAAAAAAATCTCACAAGGAACGGGCGCTGTAAAACCAAAGCAAGCGGAAAATCAACGCACAAGTCGATAAACATTTGTATGAACAGCAAACAGCGGCTGGAGTAAACAAAATGAAACAAAGCCAACAAAAAAAAAAACAAGTTTCTAGTGGATAGGTGTGTGGGTGGGGCGGTTGAGTCGTCCAGCAAAAAAAAAGGGGCAGAAAGGACGCACGATAGAAGGCGTAAAACAATTTCATATAAAACCAAATGATGCTCGGCTTGGGTCACAAAGGGTAGCGGTTATGTCTTGGAAATCATTTATTGCGTCAAGGAGTTGCTTAGCATTTAGACGGTGGCATGAATATGTGCTACGAATCGTTGGATGAAAGCTGGGCATACAGAATAGCAGTCTTATCAATCGTTAACATTTTGAGTATGCCTATAACTCCGCTAGGTTCTTGTAACTTTAAGAGAAAGATCAACAATCTTTGAAAGTGATTAATACATATTTTTATAAAAGTTAAGCATAAATACTTCATTATAAAAATGTATATTGAAACTTAGAAAATAATAAATATTAATACATATATTTATACTTTTAATTTAGGTCATCAAGTCATCATTCATGACTGAGCAGAAATTAAACGTTAAACAATCTTTAAGATATTTTTCTGACTTAGCTAGTCTAGCTACCTATTCATCTACATATAATGCTAACCGAACCCCAATCTATGCATTTATGTAGCACAAATTGAAATTTATAAGAATATTGTTGGTCGCAGTTTATCGCAGCTACAATAAAAACAACAACAAAAAAAACAGCGAGGAAACCACCCCAAAGACGTTGGAAAAACAACAAAAGCAACAGCAACAATGACAGTCAAACAATGCAAAATCAATTTAAATTTTCATCTCACACGCACACATGCTCAGAGCATGAAATAAAAAAGCAACACACACACACACACAAAATGGGTGAGAAAATCAGTAAAGCAACCGCAATCTTTTACCAAATTGTTGTGCCATGTGTGTGTGTGTGTGTGTGTGTGAGTGTGTGACGGTGTCACTAGCGCTGCAGCCACGCAACTCAATCATAAGTAAATATTACACAGACACCAAACACACATACACACACACACACACACACACACACACACCACTGATGAAATAAAAAGAAGCGCAAGGAGCGAGCCAGGATCACAAGGAGCAGTCAGTGGCAAGCTTATTATGCCCTCGGGTAAAATATAAGCGGGCATCGGGTTGGCAGGCGAAACACGTTCTAATAGATTTCCAGCCTCTCGCCTTTTGACGGCGTCGCCTGCGTTGGCAGCCCGTACAAGTTACACATGTTGCCTTTGTTTGGCTTCCTGTCACACACGTATACACACACACACACACATGCATACACGCACATATTTGACATGACATTTGCTGGGCGCTCTGCCTCAATTTAAGACCGTAAATCCTTTATTCAATTTTTAGCCATGGAACGCCTAAAAGTATGCAGCGCGATAAGCGCGTCACAAGCAAAGCCCAAGGATTTGAAGAATAAATAAGCATTGATTAAGTAGAACGACTCTACCCCCAAAGGACGCATAAATCAGATAGGACGGCAACAATATATATATATATATATATATATATATACACCATTCTCTACTCTCTCTCCAACTCTATGCAAATCGATGGCAATTGATGAGGCAGGCAAATATGAAAATTATGCCACTGGCATCCAACTGGCTACAATGAAAAAATAAAAAAAAACTTAGCGTCCACTTTGCCAAGCGCACACGTAATGAATGGCAAAGCGGATCGAACTGCAATTGACAGGCAAACGTTGATACGCATTGATGAAAGAGACGCCGTCGCGTTTCGAAGCCGGAAGCTGGCACACAACTAATTGGACATCCGTTTTCCTGGCGATTATCGGGTAACGGCATGGTATCCATACAATCCCCAACCACCTGCTAGCAACAAGGTAAGCTAAGTATTTTCTATTTCAATGCTGCTAAATTTGTGCCACGTTATTAACGCCACTTTGAGTGCAGGACACGGCGCTGCGTGGGCGCCAGGAAGCGTTGCTAAAAGGTCGCCCGGCCCGAGCATCAAGCATAAAAGACCCAGACTACAAATACAGTCATAGATTCATTTACAGCTTACTGTTCGCTCGCTCTCTCTGTCTTTTTGGCTCCAACTCTGACTTGGGCTTAAACCTCTGCCAGAGCACATCCATTTCCGCGCTCCTTTGGCACACAATGGCAACGTGCAATTGTCGGCGTCGTTGGCTTTATTTAATTGAAGTCAATTACACAGCTGGATATGCCAGCACAGACAGCGCAGCCATAGTCAGCTGGCAGCCTCATTAGATCAATTGGTAACATCAGAGGCCAAGACCAAATCCCAAGTCCAGTTAATAAACTTTGCCCCATGGTAAGCGTTGAAAATGGCTCAGATTTTGTCATTCCTTTTAGAGAGCACAGCGCAAATCGCATGTGTTAAACTTTTAAGTGGCTTGCCTGCTGCTGCTGCTGCTGTTGCTGCTGCTGCTGCTGCTGCAGCATTGTTGGGGCTGCTTTTAAAGCCGATTAGCCTTAAGGCTTACACAGCGTTGACAACAAAGACTTGCCAAGATCAATGGGCTTTAAGTTGCAGTCAAGAAAGTTTTTAGGAACCACTTCAAAAGCTGCCTTTCAACTGGTGAGTGTTTGCTACCTGATTTCATGTTATTCATTTAAACGTTCATTAAGACTTTGCCTCCTCCCAGCCAGCCACCCGCATGCCAACCAACTGTAACGCCTTTCATTAAACTCGCTTAAGCAAAACTTAAGCTAAATTAAGTTTTAGATAATTCCTAATAATCTATTCAAGCAAGTTTTCAAAAATTGTTGGTTTTTGTTCACTTTCCTGTCGCATCAGGTGACAAACTCCAATCGGATGAAATTGTTGCCCGCCTTGCGGTTTGGCGTCTTTGACGGGGTTGTGTCCGCTTTTGTTGTTTTCCCCATTTCAAATTGAATTTTGCAAATTTTCAAAAGATTTCAAATGTCAGATAGCTGGCGACTCATTAGAAGGGGAATAAATTCATAGTAGTGTATACAGACCACGAACAAAACGCAGCTTCATTTATGGCATACTCAAAAGTTTTGCGGTGTGTTCGTTCAACACTTTAAAAAATTGATTAAACTTTGTCAAAAGTGACAAATTAACAACTTTTTGAAACTTGCCAAATGAAGACCAATTAATTTGTAAGACTCTGTAAAAAATATTGAAATTACAATAAGCAAATTCAAAAAATATGTAGGAAATATTTTTATAGAAATAAGATTTAAAGCTTATTTTTTGTTATATTTTTCTCAGGTCATACCAACTGGTTGGGTTTTAAGAACTGACAACACTATGACTATGCTTTCAAAATGCTGATATTTATCAAAATTAAGTAACAAATAATTCATATTAGTGCTTTATATTTCGAAACTCAAAACTTAAGAGGTTTTATTCATAAAAATGTATTCAATTTTTTTAAAACTTAGAGATTAAACACAGTGTTTTGTTGTATTTCAAATTTGTAGTAAATTTCTCTCACTTATTTTGTTTTAAAATAATAAAATAACTTTAGTTTTCAGTCTCTAAAAAAAACAATATTAAGTCAAATTTTGATATTACCATCGAAAACTAAACGCTAGCACACAACATATTTAACACTTTCATGCAACACATTTCTCGCAGTGTAATAGCTTTGAAAAACTTTGAGCGCCAACTATTGTTGAAAAGTTTTGAATTGAGAATATTAATTTAGTCAATACATGTGGGCGAAATGCGCAAAGACGAAAGTGCCACAGCCACAACAACAAAGCCCAAACAAACGTAAAAAGTTTTGCGGTAACAGAACGCAAATCCAAAGAGACCAAGAGACCAGGGCGGCACAGCAGCTCAAAAGCAGCTCAGGTACCCAGGGCCAGTTCGAAAACCAGGAGGAGGACCAAGAAGAGCTTAAGTCGAGAACGCGCCGGCATAATGTGGTTTTTGTGGCGCAATTTCTATTAGGCAAGTTGTTGTTGCATGTATAATCAAGAGCTTGCCACCGCTGTTGCTGCTGCCGCTGTTGCCACATGCCTGACCCCAAGTTGTCATCCCCATCCCCTAAAACACACACATCTAAACTTTGGCCCAATTAGCATTGTATCTAACGCAATTGGCTGTGGGCCATGCTTTGTTGTGGTCACATTCCTACTGAGTGGCATCAAGTACCTGGCCGCACAAATTAAGGCTGCCACACACACACAATTACGCACAGATAGTATATGTGTGTGTATATGCATATAACAAATATAAGCATATAACAAGTAAGAACGTTGCAGTCGGATGCACCCGACTGCGATATACTCTTTTTTTCGCCTCTTTGCGGAGTCAGTGGGCGTGGCAATTGAATTTCTGCTCAAATCTTTAAAGTTTTGCCATCAATTAAAATTTGGTTGGGCCTGTTCTACAGGTTTGGGAGAAACAAACATTGCTTGATTGCAAGGGCGGGGGTGGGCGTGGCAAAAATATTTTTATCCAATCTATTTAATAGGACAATAGAAGTCAACCTGCAAAATTTGGTGATTCTAGCTAAAGGGGTGGGGGAGATACAGACTTTGCCTATTTGTGGGGGCGGGGGTGGGCGTGGCCGAATTTTTTTTTGCCAGATCAATGAAGGATGTGATAAGTAGCCCTTGTGCCAAATTTGGTTACTCTAGCTATAAAACTGTGGAAGATATAGGTTTTTGCGGTTTGTGGGGGAAGGGGTGGGGGTGGGGGGGAGATCTTGACACTTTGTCTGCCTATGGTATATACCAACATGTATACCAAGTTTGGTTGCTCTAGCTTCAAAATTGTGGAAAAAACCTGCGTTCATACAGACAGACGGACAGACGGACAGACGGACAGACGGACAGACGGACAGACGGACGGACAGACGGACATTTCACAAACCCAATATACTCTTTTTTCCTTTTTTTTCAAAAAAGTTAAAAAAAGAGTATAAAAATAATTCGGTCAGTTGTCACTTTGATGTGCCCAAAAATGTTGGCAACGCTTGTTTAGCCGCGAGCAAAGTTTCGACTCTTCCTCTCAGCTCGCTTGTTGTATGCCCCCGCTTGTGCGTACATGCATACATACATACATACATACATACATACATAAGCGAGTTTTTACTGCAGGGAATTAGCATACAGACTGCAACTACCCAATGCTCAATGCGTTTGGTCCAGCTCATGTTATGAACATCATCAACGGCCTCCGGGGGCAGCAGCAGCAGCAGCTGTTGTGTTTCCTACCCTCTTCCTCATACACCTCTCCCCGCCTTTTATCAACTCATGGCCATCTTTGGATTTGTGTCCGAAAAATGTTTTTGCTGGCATTTGCATCGCAAAACGAACGGCAAACGTCGTCATGGTCATCGTCAGACTGAGTGCTGTACTACATTCAAAGTCCATTCAATCACACACATGCAAATCGGGTAGGCAGGAGGGGCTAAAGAGACAGTGAAAACTGCTACCTGACTGGTCAGTTAGCCAGCCAAGCAGCCATCCTACCAGCCAGTTGGCCATCCTTGATGTGGACGTCTTTGCCCAGCGGTAACAACTGTCCGTTCCAGAAGTCTTTGTTGCTTTGTTTCAACTGAAACGTGTGTGTATATGTATGTGTATGGATGTGTGCGAGTGTGTGTGTACAGGGAGGTAGCATCGCACCTTGTTTCCGGCACGGCACGCAAAACAACACGACTAAGGAAAGCAAAAAGCCGCCTGCAGTGAATTGAAGTTTTGCATTTCAAGAGAAAATGTTCAAACAAAGCCATAGTACAAGTCCCAACAATAGCTCCCTTTATACTGAAAGCACAGCAGCAGTTCAGCCAAGTGAAAATGTTGAAACAAAAGCAGCCAAATAATACTTACAACACATATGTAACATACAAAAATGAAAATCTAAAAAAAACAAGTAAGAACGTTGCAGTCGGGCTCACCCAACTGCGATATACTCTGTTTTTTGTACGTATATTCAATTAAATTCTTTTAAAGACTACTTATATATATATATGCTTCAAACTATAAAATTCTTTCTACTAAGTGCAGAACGCTGCAAACGCCCAAAGCAGAGAGAGACGCGCACTTGTCAAAATGATCGCTCGTTTACTGGGGCGGGGGTGGGCGTGGCAAAATTTTTTTTCTCCAATCTATCGAAAAGTTCAAATGGAGTCATACTGCAAAATTTGGGGTTTCTAGCTATAAGGGTGTAGGAGATACAGGTTTAGCTCATTTGCGGGGGCGGTAGTGGGCGTGGCATATTTTTTTTTGGCAGGTCGGTCAAGGATGTGGTCAGTAGTCTTTATGTCAAATTTGGTGACTCTAGCTGTAAAACTGTGGAAGATATAGGTTTTTGCGGTTTGTGGGGGAAGGGGTGGGGGTGGGGGAGATCTTGACACTTTGTCTTACTATGGTATATACCAACATGTATACCAAGTTTGGTTGGTCTAGCTTCAAATCTGTGGAAAAAACCTGCGGACAGACGGACAGACAGACGGACGGACGGACATTTCACAAACCCAATATACTCTTTTTTTTCATTTTGGAAAACAGAGTATAAAAACGACTGCGTTTTTGACTATGAAAGTACTTACTTTTCAGTTCAAAAATATTTCACCTTTGCTTCTTTCTTTTTTTTTTTTTGTTAACTAACAAAAACAATTATTCTGTTGTTTTCACATACACGCGCACAACTATTAGTGCAAGTGAACATATGCAATTGAAAAGTAACTGGAAACTAATATTAGTAACTTGTAAAAAAACAACAAAAGCACTTCAAATTTGAGTTGCACTTTGGGATTTTTGTTATTATTCCCCACATAACAATCAAAAGTTTGACTGGGCCAATGATAATAATATTTTTCTTAAGTTTTTGATATTTTTCTAAATAGCCAGGTCTGTTCGTTAAGCGGTTTTAATTTCGACTATAAATAGTTCGGAATCGGAATCACAAATACCTATCTATTTCGAATCCGAAACATTTGGAACTCAGAACCCCAGTTAGTTAAAGCCTGAATCAATACATTGTTTCAGGCCTGAAAAGTAATGCTCAAGCCTGAGCGTATACAATACCGCTTGCTTTCTTTTTTGTATGGAATGTCCTACTTACAGAACGCCTTCTGTCGTAAGCTCTATTCTCTTGCCTAAATAACCCAAGGAATTATGATCTGAATATTTAAAAATGTTCAGGAAAAAACTATAGGCAAGAAAAAGTATGGTCAGAAATCTAAAACAATATATCAAACAAGTAAGAACACTCTAGTCGAGTGTGCCCGACTACGAGACTCCCTGCTCCCAACTTGCATTTCAAGCAGTTCAGCGGCAACACAAGCAAGCAGTGCACTTAACTCGTAAACTGCTTGTCAAACTGTTGTTGCTGCCAGCTGAGACGGGCGTAACACAAGCAAGCAGTGCACTTAGCTCGTAAACTGCTTGTCAAACTGTTGTTGCTGCCAGCTGAGACGGGCGTAATAGATTCTTCTATAACTTTGGTGCTATTTATCTGATCGTGTTGAAATTTACACATCCGAAACACATTGATTAAATATACATGTGTACCAAAAATTAAAGCTTAAATCTTTAAAATTGTGGCTGTGGGATTCTTTTGCGATTTGCGGGGGTGCGGGGGTGTGCATCCGAAATTTGAAATAAACTTGATCTGCGTATGGTATACAGGAACCTGCATGCCAAGTTTGGTGTCTCTAGCTCTTATAGTCTCTGAGATCGACGCGTTCATACAGACGGACAGACGGACAGACGGCCAGACGGACAGACGGACAGACAGACGGACATGCCTAGTTCGTCTCGGCTGTTGATCCTGATCAAGAATATATATAGTTTATATAGTCGGAAATGCCTCCTTCTGTCTGTTACACACATTTGCAGTACTTTATAACTCCCTTTTTCCCATTTTTAATGGGAACAGGGAGTAAAAACCGACATATCTTCGGCGCCCACTCATCTTTCCCCACAAAGCATAAAGAAGCTGCCATACTAGAAGGATTCAACTCATTAAAAAGCACCTATCATCATTCGGTGGCAACTGGGATTCGAACGCTAGGCCTCTTGACCAGTGCATATCTGCTGGGATATATGTATATATATATCTTTTTTAGTTTTTTATGATTTCATGCAATAGTTATTTTTAAATGAAAACAGCGTTCAAATACTAATGTACTCGATTTTAATTGATTGTTCTTTTAACTTGTATACAAAATTTATTTTTAAAAACAATTGGAATTACCTTCGATACTTTTAAGCTCTAAGACCGCAGCCAGCGTTACTCCACATCTCAGCTTGGGTAAGCAAGTACTCAGTTAGCTGGATCAGATTCACGTTGGCGAGCTGATTATCGATTTTGGGCAACACAAACTTTTCAAGAATCGGCTTAACATAAGGCTGAATCTCCTCAGATAGCAGCATGCAGGAAGAAGCAGCGATATTATTCATATAATTGTTAATGGCAATGTCCAAGAACTTGTCCCACATATCAACCTTAACATCAGCAATATAATACTTCAAGTTAAAGTCACTGATGCGCAGACCATTAGAATTGCTGAGACCAGCACCAAATGTATAATCTCCCACGAAACGCCAATCAACCACTTTCTTATTGATTAGAACACTCTGACGAACTGGCATTGGATAACCCGCAATGCTTAGTGTGCCCTCCAGCTCGTAGGAACCCAAAATTTGAACCTCTGGGAATATGACGTCAAACGAATAGCGATTCTCCATGTGATGATAGAAGCCACTTAGCACCTGGAAATTGTCCAGACCCGAGATGCGAATGTTGCTCACATTGCCAACAATATTGGTCTCTCCTTTGACATAGTCGAAGGCGTAGAAGTCCTTAGTAAATGGCGCAAGCACTGGTATATTATCCTGAGCAAAGCCACAGCGTATGATATTCTTCCAGGCCTTAAGATACATATCAACAGCTACACCATAGTTGACCAGGCTCGGATCCTGGTTCAAGGGTGTGGCACTTGCAACGGCAACCAGCAGCGCCAATAAGAAAACCTTTGCGATCATTTTGCTTGGTTAATGATAAAATGAACTCTGTGCAAAATAGTTCACAAGCATTGACTTTTAAAGCTAAATCGTTATCTATAGATTGTTCAAACAGCGCTATGATCGATCGCATTTGAATTGAAATGACCGTTATTTAGATACAATTTTTCTTATCACATTAAATTAAACAATCTATTGTGTGACTTCCCCCGAAACGTTGATGCGACTTAAAGGATTTAACTTTCATGAATACAGTTTAAAAATAATTCAATTCAATTATCAGAGGCGTATTTATTGATTTAGCTTTGTGGTGAATACCCTTTTTATAATTATTTCGGTATTTTCTGGAAATGGTTAAAAAACATTAAGCTCTTTGCTAATTTTGAGCATTATTTTTTGTCACAAAATTTAAAAATCCTGGAAAGATTAGATAAGACTGTTAACTTAAGAGTCCAATATTAAGCTAAAATTACATTTTTATTCCTAAAAAATGCATATTTGAGTAAAGGTTTCTAAAAAATTGTACTTATTGAAAAATGTAAGTCGCAAGGAAAATGATGAGTGTATTCATGTCCAGGAGCACTTGCTTGGTTGTCACTGGAACAAACTCTGTAATGAATGATTAGCGCCAATTCTCTTTTATACTTTAGCTCTATCTTTTTAGCATACCATATCGCTGCTATTAGAATTTGATTGATTGTATTTCGATAAAATTGTCAGTTTGCTGTAAGTCTTACAATTGACTCAATTTTGCCATGCGGTCAATTAAATAGATACCAAATTCTTTTTGGGACTCACAACTACGCAATCAAACTAATTACATTTAAAAACTAATTTATTTAAGCTTTTAACGTTTTGAACATAGGTTTCTGCAGAAAATAAATCAAATGATATGGTTAAATTGAAATATCTGTATTAAGTGTATGATGACAAAAGTGTATTCAGTCTGTTACAGCGGCCATAAAGATTTTGTCTGCTTTTTATTCATATTCATAATATTGTATATTTTTAATGCAAATTGCACGTTTTATTCCTTAAATATCTTATATTAAGAAATCGAAAAACATATTAAAGTCTAGTACAATACTGACAAGAGTACAAATTGTCAGTTTATTTTAAGAATATCACTTTATTTTTACTGATATGATAAATAAATATTGATATCTAAATTAATCAGCAATTGTAATTGACATATTTATCATGAAAACAAAAGAAAAACCAGTTGAGTTTGCATTGGTCTCAAGTACTTGCCTATGAAATACTCTGTACACAGCTCTAAGATAATGTATTTGTATATTTACAAACAATAAAAAAAAATCACATAATTCATGCTTAAATTCCCCTTTATTGAGTAATGCAGTTTTTGCTGCGGTAAATTACACAGCAATTTACTTCAAAATGTTGTAAGTACTGTTACAGAATTACGAGAATTGTTGTTATTAAGAAACAAATAACTTTTTTATGAGAAAAACAATTTATGCGTATTGAATGTTTCACAGTTAAACAAACATATGCAAATATAAGAGCCTATGCTTGAGTAAAGTACTACAAGTTCGATATGAACTACATTTTCGCTTGAAAATTATTGTTAAACTAAATTGTTAGCTTAAAAGTGTGCAACAGAAAATACTTATTCGGAAATAGTTAACTAAAACGAAAAGTATGCTAGGTGAACTAATTAAATAGTATAGATAGGTAAGTGCCAAATACTTGATATATAAAAAGGAGACTATGTTACAGCCACAGAAAGTTGAATTTCAAGTTCCTCTAATGTATTCACAAATAATACATTAACAAAATTATTTAATGTTCGTATTTACAAATATGCATGCTACAAGTTCTTAAGCCTTAATATTGCATTCAACGCTGTTCCACAACTCGGCTTGCATGAGGAAATAATCAATCAATTGGGCCATATTCAGGTTGGAGAGCTGCTTATTGATGCTGGGCAGCACATACTTGGCATAAATCTGGTTAATATAACGTTGGATCTCCTCGCTGAACAGCAAAGTGGAATCACTCATGAGCTTATTGAAGAAATTGTTAGTGGCTATATCCAAGTACTTGTTCCAGAAATCTGTTTTAACATCTGCTATATAATACTTTATGTTGAAGTCACTAATGCGGAGTCCTTCGGGGTTGGTCAGGCTCTGTCCAAATGTGTAGTCGCTCAAGAAGCGCCAATCTATCACTTTCTTGTTGAGCAGAATGCTCTGACGAATGGGCATTGGGAAACCGAAAAGACTCACGGTGCCCTCCAACTCCAAGGAACCCAATACTTGAATCTCTGGGTATATAACGTCATATTTAGTGCGCTGTGTGTTCGAATCGTAGCTGCTGCTGAGCACTTGGAAGTTGTTCAGACCCGTGATTCTAATGCTGCTTAGATTTCCCTTAATGCTGGTTTCGCCATTGGTGTACTCGAAGGGCACAAAGTCCCTGGTAAAGGGCGCCATGGCGGGAATCTGATCCGGAGCATAACCACAGGGCAGCATCTTTTTCCAAGCCTGAACGTACATCTTCATGGCATCATTATAGTTGACCATGCCCGAGCTCTGCCCCTGGGCCATAGGTGTGGCACTGCTGGCAACGACCAAGAGGGCTAGCAGGAACACTTTTGCTAACATTTTGCTTGTTTAATGGTATAAAGTTGAATATGTAAAGTGAATTCCAGGCGCCGTCTTTTATAGTCAAATTGTTATCTGTTGATCGTTCTGGGAAAGTGTTAGTTTATCGCAATTGAATTGCCCGTTTTGGTAATTAGGTGCCTAACTACACAAGGTCTTATCGCAAAAAGCCAAAACGATCAATTCTATGATTCACTTACAGGACTTACCATAAGTAAAGTTTCTTTCAGTGACCGCAAAAACTAGAAAAATATGGATATTTTACATTTATTTAAATTTACTAAGCTTACTTTGTGATTAGAAAAAGTACTTCTGAAATTAAAATCACACAGAAAACTAGATTTAAAAAATTTTCTAAAAAACTTTACAGTTTGCATCTTTTGAGCTGTTCGAAAGCGGCATCTCAGTTGATTCTTGATCAGCATGAAAAGCCGATTGGAACTCGCCGAGTCGAAGTGTATAATGATCTTAGAAGATAGTCGTACAAAGTCCACTTGGTCACGCACTATATATTTAGAAACTTACAGGAAACTAGTTAATGCTTCCGACATTTTTTAAATTCCTTTTACAAAAGTTGAAATCCGTTCCAATGCAATTTAGTTAAGTAAAAGTTAAATTGAGGCCTACGACTCTGAAATTTTCAAATATCTTTCACTAATGAATTATATTTATTTGCATATTTCATCAAATGTTTATTAAAAAACAATGAATCATTGTGTATACGCCAGATAAGCCTCATTGATTTTAAGTCCTGTAAGTCAAGTCAAGTCAAGTGAGTCATAAAATGGATCGTTTAGTATAATGCGATAAAGCCTTGTGTAAACTGGCAACTAATTAACAATTCAATTCAAATGCGATAAGTCAAAGTACCGCTTGAACGATCCATAGATAACGATATGACTATAAGAGTCAACGCATGCGATCAACTTTTCATAGTTTACTTTCTACCTTTAACCAAGCAAAATGATAGCAAAAGTGTTCCTTCTAGCGCTCTTGGTCGTTGCCAGCAATGCCTCACCTATGGCACAGGCCCAGAACTCGGGCATGGTCAACTATGGTGATGCCATGACCATGTACCTTCAGGCCTGGAAGAAGATGTTGCCCTGTGGCTATGCTCCAGATCATATTCCAGCCATGGCGCCTCTAACTATCGACTTTTATCCCTTCGACTACACCAATGGCGAGACCAGCATTAAGGGCAACGTAAGCAACATTCGCGTCTCGGGTCTGGACAACTTCCAGATTCTCAGTGGCAGCTACGATTCCAACACACAGCGTTCGACATTTGACGTTATTTATCCAGAGATTCAAGTCTTGGGTTCCTACGAGCTGGAGGGCACCGTAAGCCTTTTCGGATTCCCAGTGCCAGTGCGCCAGAGCGTTTTAATCAACAAGAAAGTGTTGGATTTGCGCTACGTGGGCGACTATACATTTGCCCAGAGTCTCAGCAACCCCAATGGACTGCGCATTAGTGACTTCAACCTGAAATACTATATTGCTGATGTTAAGGCCGATATGTGGGACAAGTATTTGGACATTGCCACCAACAAATTTTTCAACAATCTTGCTAGTTCATCTGCTTTGCTGCTGAGCGAGGAGATTCAGCCTTATGTCAACCAGATTTATGCCAAGTACGTGCTGCCCAGCATCAATGAGCCGCTCTCCAACGTGAATCTTGCCCAACTGACTGATTATTTCCTTATGCAAGCCGAGCTGTGGAACAGCGTTGAATGCAATGATCAGGCTTAACAACTTGTAGCATGCAAAGTGTCATCATGCACATTTATATAATAAATACAGAATGCAATTAAAAAAACCTTTTTTTATTTAAACTATTTTCTTTTTGTTTTGATTCTAATGCAGGCACACAAGGGTGTGAAAAAGAAAATTAGTTTGCAGCTTTGACGACAATCTGTTTCGCTAAAAATCGATGGGAAATTGCCAAGCTATAGCCGTTTATGTTTTTGGTTGCAAATTTTAACAAAAAATTGTTGTTGTGTACAATTACATCTTTATGAATCAAGTGCTAATCTAACTGCAAGCAATTTTTATAGACTTTTCTTGAAAGTCTTTTCCTCTTTAAAGTCTTTTAACTTAATATTTTGCAAAATTCGTAAGATCAATTTATGAGCTATACACAGAAAAATATAGATCGATTTTTTAACTCTGCTTCAGATCAGTTTAATATTTAATACAAACAGAAGCTTCTTGGAACTCTTTACCTATATCAAAATGTACCTTGTATACTTTTAGATTAACTCGATTATTGCCCAACATTTTCTATTGCATACTTTTCAGCGGTTTGCAAAACCTTCTTGACCATTAATTTTTGGAGTTATGCTATTCGGTTGAATTTTTGGATAATATAAATAACAGCGAAAATATCAATTTTGGTCATTTAAAAGGAAAATCTAAATAATAAATAAATAAATAAATAAATAATAATTCAAATTATATATTTAAAACTCTTTTTAATTCAATGCCAATTGCATAAAAAATGTAAGTTAATTATGATTGTACAGAAATAATCAATTTAAAAAAGATCTGTGTACAGGGTATGTTCTAGGCGAGTCTAGACTATGGCATTTTTACTTGTTTTTTTTTGTCTTGATAAGTTTATATGCCATTTCGGGAACCTACCTTGACAGTAAATAAAATGGCATTTCCCAGAAAACAAAAAGCTGTATTTGGTATTAGTATAGTCTTACAATGTCAGATATGATCGCTTTTTAAATGAAAGATTTTGTTAGGATTATAACGCCAACTAAATAATGTACGTCTATATTTGCTAGGTTTTTTTTTTTAATAAAAAATATCTTAACGACAACAATCCGAAGAGACAATCAAACAGGACTAACAGAATGTCAATATGACATCTTAAACTTAAACTTAAATAAAGTCTCATGGAAACTTTAAACGATATACGCAGCTGGAAATTCCGAAAAATATAGTATCTTTATAATTGGTCCCATGCCAAAAGTGAGTCATCCATTCAAGATTAATTGAGTTGCTATAGGCATTAAGACTTACAGCAAACAAGTGCCCAAAAGCAAATCGAAATACAATCAATCAAAACCCTATTTAAGCGATCTACTTATAGATAAGCATACAGTTATAAAAGGGAACACGCTTCCAACATTCTGCACAGAGTTTATTCCAATAACAACCAAGCAAGATGTTAGCAAAGCTTTTCCTATTGGCCCTGCTAGTTGCCGCCTCCAATTCCAGTCCTGTGAGCCTGGACAGCAGTTCCGTTAACTATGGTGAAGCCGTTAGCATGTTCCTGCAGGCCTGGAAGAAGATGTTGCCCTGTGGCTATGCTCCGGATAATATTCCCGTTATGGCACCGCTGATTGACGAGTTCTCCTCCTTTGAGTATATCAAAGGCGACACTAACATTGTTGGCAATGTGAGCAACATTCGCATCTCGGGTCTGAACAATTTCCAGGTGATCAGCGGCAGCTACGATTCCACCACACAGCGCTCTACATTTGACTTGATCTATCCAGAGATTCAAATATTGGGCTCCACTGAAATGGAGGGAACTATTAACATTCTTGGCTTCTCGTTTCCCATGCGCCAAGTCAGCTTGCTCAATGAGAGATTGGAGCAATTGCGTTTTGTCGGTGGATATACATTTGGGCCAAGCCTTACCAATTCCAACGGAATACGTATAAGTGAATTTGATTTACGATTCTATTTGGGTGATGTGAAGATTGATAACTGGGATACGCTTTTGAACATTTCACTCAACGACTATTCCAATATGTGGTCCAGTGAGTTTGTATCCTTGTTTGCCAAGGAGATTCAACCTTTTGTCGATGAACTGATTGCCAAACATGTGCTGCCCAAGGTCAATGATGCACTTTCTGGCATGAATCTAACGCAGCTTAGCAACATGTTTGTTACCATGGCCAACGATTGGAACAAGGCCAACTGCAATGTACAAGCTTAAAAGAGAAGATTAATAAAAATATGTATATTTTAGACAAACTCTGTTTAAATAGATCAAGTTGCAATATATCTGAATCAAAGCATTGTGCAAGCAGCCATTTCATCGACTACTCCTCGCTCCTTATAAGGACGCTTCGTTGTTTTTTTGGTCGCTATCTTTGCTGCTGCTACTGCTACTGCTACTGTTGCTGTAATCCGCTTAAGTAACTCAACAGCAACGGAAACCGGAAATGAAAACCATACAGTGTGTAAAGCGCGCTGATGTGCGGGTAAGGGGGGACGACGCTCCGACTGGGCAGGCGAATAACTTCCGTTTTGAGTAGCTGTGCTTTTTGTTGTTACAAGCGAACAAGTGAAAAAAGAGGGAAAGAGAAGCGACAGACTGCAGCCACATGCTTGTCCTTGTGCTCGTCAGCTCCTCGTGCAGGTAGTTGTGGCAGAAAGGGGTGCCAAAGAGTGGGAAGGCGTAACGGAAAGGAAGCACGGCTCTTAAGCTGCACCGGAAATGAAGAATTGTTGCTCGAGTGTCCCTGTGACAATTTCAGTGGCCGCTGACTGACATAACCCAAGACAGGACCGCAATGAATCAGCCAAAATGTAACGTGCCCTTCTACAGCATTTTATTGTTGCTGTTGTTGTTGTTGCTGCTGCTGTTGTTGTTGTTGTTGTTGCTGCTGTTGTTGTTGCTGCTGTTAATGCCTGTTTTAAGTGCTCATAATAGCGCGAGGCTAAACAAACAACAAACAGCAAATGGCTTTTCATATTGCGGTTTTCCGTTCGGCATCCAGAGATGACGGGTTCATCATGCAACACAAAGTTTCGTCTCCGTCCGTCTGTCTGTCTGTCCGTCTGCTTCCGTTGCCAAAGTCTTAACCACAAGTCCGCTTTCGGCAGCATTGTACATTAATAAATTATTATGTAATATGGAAGTGCATAAATTATAATTTCTGGTACACATTTACTCGGCTTTGGTCTGCTTTTACCATTTTTGGGCCAATTTACATTACAGACTTTAAATGGGTCATTTGGAATTATTGAAAAACAATTTAAAAAGTCGCCACGACTTCATTACACAAATTCAATGTATACACTGTACTTTTTCAACATTATCAGATTAAAAACTGAAGTCTGCTTTAAATCCTTTTTGTTTTTATCTCCACTATCGTAGCAATTACTACTGTACTATTTACCATTACTTCAGACTTGTTGCACACACATCATAAAAACTGAAATATGTTCATTTATTTATTTAATCAGCTTTGCATTCTTTTTGTTCATCTTGTTCACAATTCGCTATATATTATGTGTATGAGTTTTTTATACTCATACCATTCATATATGTATCCATGTCTAAACGCATTTTAACTGGCAATTATAGCTCACGTTTTTTTTTCACATATAACATCTATTTATGCAAAGCAAATGCAAATTGTTTTTACAATTAGCATCTCTCAAAATCAGAGCTTGATGTTAAATATTTCATAGTTCATTAATTATTCTAATAGGTGCAACAATGATGATGACAGTGTCTAAATCAAATGTATTAATTATTTGTGGATTTACATATGTTACCCGAGCTATTACATGCATAATCAATTTGTTTATATTTTTCTAGTCTGTATACTTTATAATGATATACGCCAAACATATTGTACGAATTAATTTCTGCAAAAATTTGTTCAATTATAATTAAATGCTGATGTTTCATTTTCCATATTTTCAATTATTTTTTTGAAATGTTTTTTTTTTTAAGACTTTTCTCGGACTAAAGCTTTTGGGTATGGCAGATATTTGGACACAGTTTAACGTATTCTCATACAATAACTTGGTTTAATGGCAGCTAACAATTAGATTAGTTTTTATTTATCTCATTATCGTTATTTATAACACTTACAAAAGACAACATTCAATGTTATATTTTCGTTTATGGGATCTTAAGTTAAGTATAACACCATATTCACATAGATTGAATGCAGGTAGGCATAAATATCATAATTTTTGATTTACTTTTATAGACTACATTTTTGAATCGTTCATGTTACGCGTGGGTTAGTTAAGATCATAATAATCAAACAATTCTCGATTTTCCATTTTAAAATGTCCATCTATGTAAATATGTATATTTATGTATGTATGTATAGACGCATGTATGTATGTTTGCAAGTAGCGTTAGTTGGGTTAGTAGTATGTTTTTTTTTTTTGTAGCATTATTGATAAACGTGGGGGATTCTGTGTGGGCTAGGTAACAGCTCGTAATACTCTTTTGCACATCTATTAGCTAATATTTATAAGTATGTAACTATATGTATGTACTTATATGTTAAATATGATTATTTATCAAATTGAATGCATTTTGGTACCAGAAAAAAAAAACGTACTTAAAAAATACAATTAAAGTTTTTCTCAATTTGTGCAGCTACAAATAGTTTTTGTTTCTTTTTGTATAAACACACTTCATTTTGTTTTGCATTCATATATAAAATGTTTTATAAAAAATGTTTTAAAAATAATTGTGACAAATTCTTGATAAGCTGATTTAGTGGGACATTCATTTCAATATAATATTATGTATATTACTTTATTTTTTATAGACATACATACATAAATGCTTAATATTTGCGCTAATAATATGTTGGTACATATGTATACATACATATATATATATATATTTAAAACATACTCATGTACATGTACTAAAGCTATATGTATATAAATAATGTAATTTCTTGTTCACATTTATAAACTTACAATCGTATATATATATATATATATATATAATTATTTGAATTGTTCTATATTGTATCCATTTTACCAGTTTTTAATGCACATTTATGTTAATTCATTTCTGTATGTTTTGTTTTTTTTTTTTTTTTGTTTTTGATTAAAAACATTCTAACAAAACTTATTTTATGTTTGTTTATCTTACAGATACAAATATACGCTTTATAAAAAAATGCAATTTAAAATATATTTTCAATTGGTTTTTGCACTATTATTTTACAACAAATGTTTCTGCTGCTTTTTGGGGGGCACTGAAAACAAATTCGAGCTAGTATTTAAAAGCCTTAAATGAAATCGGTTTGTTTTAAAACACATATTAAAATCAATCTTATGAGGTACATTATATCGAAATTAAATCTAGCATTATACAATAATTCCTTCGATACCAGGCGCCAAATTATAAAAGGAACTCCCTTTGTATTTTTATTCGATACAAATATGAAATGTTGTCAAAAATATATTGTACAATTCCAATTTGTTTAAATTATATATAACTGCGCCTCTGATTGGTTGCAGTTTAATTTTTGTTTTGTTTTTATTTTTATAAATATATAATATAATATAGTATAGTATGTATGCATGTATATATGTATATAAATTTTCTAGTTAAAAATTGCTTTTCATATTCGAATTAATTTTTCGTTTGCTCAATTTCGATTCACAAAGCCAATTTGTTACACATTGACGTATATATATATATATATATATATTTGAGTATATAACCAAATATGATATCATATGGGGGTATTAAATGCCCCTTCCAATTCTCTTTCACATCCCTCTACATCTACGTTAACAGAAACTAAAATTCGTGTGCTGGAATGTTAAACAAATAGAAATAATCGGCCTGCCGAGCATTATTATGGACACTTTCCGAAAAAAATAAAAAACAAATTAAACTAACATACATAAACAGTTTTGTGTGTTATATGATAAGATTTCAGTTATCTAATATTGCGATTTACCTAACAAGCACTCGTTATCTATAATTCAATTCAAATGAATTACATTGTAAGCTGAGTTGGCTGATACCAAACAAGAAATATTGTTTTCTTTTTTTTTTTTTTAAAATAGAGAAATTTTGGGCAGCAATTGACAACAGAAATTGCTTACAAAGTGTGCTTTAAGAGCCAGCTTTCAGTCTAAGTCTAACCAATTGAATGCATTTTTGTATTTGGTAATCAAGTTATTTTTGTTAACTATGCAGTTTCATGTACTATTATTTGGCAAAGAAATCGAAACATATACATATGTACATCTCAATGATTGAAAGTGGAAATTGTAGCTGATTGTTGTGATTTGTTTTCTTGTTGGGTTGTAACAAATAAGTGTTTGCATTTTATTTAGTTACATAATCGTATTTTAATTATATAAATTGATGTATTTTTTTTTGTATTTGTATGTTTTTAATTGTTGTACTTTGAAACTAAATACAAAAGTTATTCTCATTTAAAGCTTTGTTACAACGTTTGTAAACAACAACAAACAATTTGAAGGTGCAAACTAAACAAAAAGATATACTGCTTAATGTCATAGATGGTATGGCTCTTAACAAAGAATTGCGCGTTTTTTTTTTTTTTTTTGGGCATTAAGCATTTAAAGCATTATATAAAATCAATGGCAAAACAGTTACAAAAATCAATTGAGTAAGTTTTGTGCATAATTTCAACGTTTGCAGGCATTTCCTTATGTTTGTGTTGTGTGTATTGTGTGTGTTGTGAGTGTTTTGTGTATTTGAGTGTTGTGTGTATTTGTTAAACAATTTCACATTTCCAAAAAATTCGTACACTTTCAGCTTAAACACTATTAGATACTAGAACGTATGGCCTACACATATCAATAGCAATATATAAAACTATGTATCGCGGCAAATGTATTCAAAGTTTACAATCAGAGGCTGCGCTAAAACATTAATATGATACAAATGCCATATTTATAATTTTTACTTTGTTTGTTGTTGTTGTTGTTGTTGTTGATATATATATATATAGAGTTGGACAATTAATCTTGCGCTTATATTGCATGTCTTAAGGGCCGATCTACAAAAAACTGCAGTTGCACAAATGCAACACAAATAACATCAATGGCTCTAGGCCTCCGTTTCGGCACCTTTTAAGCGTAGGCGTGCAAAATCTTCAAAGATAATATCATCATCTTGGGCCTCATCATCGTCCAGCTGTATGAGGTTCGTGGTGGTGGGCACATCCTTTGGCGTTAGTGCAAGTGATGCCGCAGCATCTGCCTCGCCGGAATCGCCCAGACTGAGCAGCGGCGCAGCCAGGCTGGCACGCGGCGATCGATCGCCAAGCGGTGGCTCCTCCTCCTCTGGCTTGGGATGCATCAGCGTAAATGGCAGCTCGGCAACCAGATCGCCGCCCAACAATGGCGACCCAATAAGTAACTTCACCTTGACCTTATAGTGCACCAAGATGCCCAAGCTTTCCCGCTGTGCAGGATTTGTAATTAGCGTGCTAGACGCTAAATTTGTATCCTCATGCTTTAGCTGACCATCTAGCGCCAAGCCCCATTTATCCTTGTTGTTGGCGAGCAGGGGGCACAGCTCAAACACTTTGGAAAGCGTAAATCCTGGCCCCACACTGCAACCATCCTCCGACTCCGTCTCGGCCACCACCGACTTATACTGAGCCGTCGAGAACAGGCAAATGTCGGCGAATTGGCGTACACACACCTTGACTTTCTTGACGGTGCGATTGGAATTGTTTGCCACATGCACATTAATCGATATTTTCTCGCCATGATGATATAGCTCCTTATCCAGGCTCGCTTCCAAGTGAATTTTATTGGGCTTCATCATAAACTCCTTGCTCACCTCTATGGAGGGCTGTTCGCCGGCCTTGGATGGTGCATACATGACCTTTCTTATCGTTAAACGCACCGAATTGCGTTTATGTGGCTTGTCCTCGATGTGTTCACCTATCGTTGGATAAATATTCAAAGCATTAGTAAGCAGTTTGAGTTCAACTTGTTTTAATGACGTAGATGTTACATACATACTTATATAGTGTATATATTATATTTATGCATATTTGGCTTGGGGGTGTGTCTAACTCTATGTTTTGTTTGGGTGTGCGTCACACACGTTAAGCAGGGGCTTAGCAATCAGATGATTCAGTCGTGGCATGAGTTGGGCATACTCTATCAGCATAAGGGATATTTTCAGAGAAATGTGGGGAAAGTGATAAAAAATAAACGACGCATTGCCGTCATTCCACTATCTGAGCACTTGGAAGCTGTTTACAAAAATTCTTCATTCTTACAAAAAATTCAAATGAAAAAATACACTCCATTTTGAGCTCATAAATCGTGCGTCAGCAAGAGGGGGGAGAGGAATAGGGGCAGCTTTAATTGTTTATGCCAAAAACATGGCAGCTTCAATCCAGCAGAGCACATTAAATAAACAAATCAACAGCTGCCAAGTAAATAAAAACAATAATTCTATTCTCTACGAACTTAAGACACCCTAACAATTACAATATGGCAGTCTGATCAGAACTTTTGAAAAGCTAAAAAGAGTCTTTCCAATTCAAAAATTCAGATTCGGATTAAACTCGATACTAGATAATTTGAAAAATTTTCAGTATTTATTAAAAATAAATTATGATCTTTTGCTTTTTTCAACAAATTTTGCCAAATCATTTTCAATTAACATTCAATTCATGTGAATTCGAATATGGAAGCATGCCCAAAGTAATATCTCATCATAATAAATCGAAATTAACAAAGCACAAATGAAATATGTACATACATTTTGTTTTTTGTACTACATTTTGTGCAAGTACATTTTGGTCTATAAACAAATAAGTACTATAGTATATGCTTATAAGAAAATTCATTTTCAAAGCAATCAAATGTGTACTGGAAAACTTTAACGCGAATTCTCAAATTGTTTATTTCTTATTTCAATTAGTTTCTATTTATGTACATAAATACATATATGTACATATATACATATACATATTGTCTGAAAAGTTGTACAGCATTTGTTGCCTAAATTTGAATGCATGTGGCATGCCGTTAATTCGTATACATTGTGCAGGAGAGGTGCTGCAGGTCGCCCCACTCAGGCCCACCCAAATGCCAATTGGCTTGGGTTTGCTTTCAATAATCTTTATATGGTTTTGCAGCGGCAGATAAGAACGTCGACGCGGGGCAATAAAACCACCAAAAATTAACGGACAAAGCAAAATCCTAAATACACACAGAGATAGCAATTTGTGCGCAATAACAATAATAATAATAGCAAGAAGAAGCAGAAGCGCCATAGGCGAATGTCATTAGCTAAAGCGAGATAGCTTCAGCTGGGCAATTAGGAGTAACAGCAGCAGCAGCGCAGCAGCAGAGCAGCAGCAGCAGCAGAGAGAGCAGATCCCAATTGCGAATGCGCGTGCAAAATAAAAAGCGAAACATGCGCAAGTAACTCCCAATAAATCGAAGCTCAAAATACGCTTTGCAAAGCTCTTTTGTTGTTGTTGTTGTTGTCAATTTCATTAATATTGCAAAATGAGTAAAGAGCAAGTCTGAAGGAGAAACGAAAACGAAGCGAGAGCGGAGAGCGCGAGCGCAATTTTGGGTCATTGCTGTTTGTAGTTTTAAAGCTTACTTAAGCACAAACAAAACAAAGAAGATACTACAGCTGAGCAGGGGCTGCGCAGCGCAGCGCAGTTCCAAGAATCATTTTATGTACATAAGTGTTGTTGTTGTTGTTGTTGTAGAAAAACAATACTATGTTCAACGTCAGTAAAAACGCAGCGTAGAAACTGAGACGCCTAATTAAAGCGACAGCGACTGCGACTGCGGCGGCAGCGGCTGCAATAGAGTCGAATTCCAATTAGAAGCGTCGAATTCCAATTAGGTGACCGCGCTGCGTCATCAAACGAGAAACACAATGACATTTTGCGCAGTCGAAGCAGTTGGATTAATTAACCCTGCGCGTGACACATGCGCCAAACACTAACACTAAAACACACACACATGTACATATATGTTCTTGCTTACATACATGTATGTATGTATATACATAGAGTCAGCAATAAAAGTTTACATACAGCTCTGTTCCGGTTTCCACTTTCAGTCTAATTAAGTGAAATTTAATGTTTTCGATTTTCATTATTATTTCAGTTGAACTAATGAATTTGAATCCGCAACTTAAGCGCAAGTGAATTCAAGTCAATCAAGCATGTTCTCATTTCCGTATAAACACATTTGAATTCGCATTGAGAAATTAAATTCATTAAAATCAAATTTATTTCAATTTTTAACATCACATCAGCTGTTTTTCTATAGTCATTTTGGCATTTACCTTTTAATTCAATTTCGAGTATCAAACTCAAGTGATTATAATCCGCAAAATGTTCTAAAAGTTGAAAGGGCGAACATTGTAAGACAATTTGGCTACATAAAATCTTAACGGAAGCGTAAACCGGAACAGACCGTATAACAAGTATCATTTAAGTTGAAAAATCGAATACAAGAACCCTTTTTGTTTTTATTTGACCTGAAATTTTAAGTTTTGTTAAGGCCTTAAGTGCTCACAACTAAGTTTCTATATACTAAAAAGTCTACCGATTTCCGATCAATAATAAACGTTATCGTTATTGTTAGCTTTTCTGAATTCCGAATATCGCTGCAAAGCTCAATTTGTAAGGCTTTTCTTTAAAAGACTATGGATTAAGAAATATACGAACTTAGCTTTAAATCGTAAACGATTCCGAATAAAAAGTGATTGGAAAGAATAAGTGCGTACTACACTAGCACTTTTCAGTTAAATTCAGTAAATCAGTTCAGTAGTTCATTTTCTTCAGAAATAACTAATCTTTTATTTATCCAAAACTAATCGAAATAAAACTACTCGAATAATCGATTCAAACGAAGAACTTCAATGAACAACTGAACGATTTTGAGACACTATAAAATGACTCAAAGGATTTTTGGATTCGAATCAGTTGAATGATAACAAGACTCAGGAACGGTAATACCAGACTTCGTTCACTCGATCATTCCGAAGATTAGTTCAATCGAATAAAATCTGAGTAATGCGATGCATACCTTAACTTTTCTTGCCAACTGTAGACAGTACAAATAGATTGCCTTACATTGATTATACAAGTATGTACTATATAGAAAACATACATATACGTACAGGCACTGCCCATCAATGATATTTCCAAACGCGTATTTATACAGACAGACAAGATTACACACACTAATGCACACACATATATACACAATATACATATATATATATATATTTATCAGCATTAATCCGCTGTAGCAAAACTTACCCACAAATGCTTTCAATTCATAGTCCACACCACAGGATTTGCCCACATCGCCAGGTGCTGGCTGCAAGGACACCGAGGCCGGGCAATAGGGCGGCACTTCAAAATAAAACGGATGCGCATTGGGCCCCAGTTTCTTGATGAGCCGCTCCTGTAATCGTGTCATCGGCCGTTCCAATTGCATGGGCGGATAGATTTGTTCGTGTGCCAGATACAGATCCTTGCGGAATGTCAGACCAAGCACATCGAGATCCTCGCGACCGTAACGAAATGCGGCCAAGACTTGACCAAACACTTTGCGATCCTTGACATACTCGGGATCAATAAAAACCACACCATCAATGGGATCCACATGCGTCACATGATCCACAAAATCACGTTTGCCCAAATAAACGGTGATTTTGCCATTCGACGAACTCTTTTTAAAAACACGCGTCGCCTGTCGACGTGAACTGGCATCGCCGCCCAGCTCATCAATGCTGATGCCGCCCAAACCGCCACTACTCCCGCCCCCACTGCCTAAGCCGCCAGCATTGCCGGCAGCTGCTGCTGCTGCTGTTGTGGAGCCAGCGCTGCCGCTGCCATTGCCATTGTTGCCGTTGTTGCCATTCCCATTCCCATTTCCATTGCCATTGCCCGTCGATCCAGCTCCGCTTCCGTTCACTGTGTTCATTGTCGTCGTCGCTGTCACCGTCAACGCTGTTCTGGCTGCTGCTGCTGTTACTGGCTCTGCTGCTGTCTCTGCTCTGCTGCTGTTTCTGTCGCTGCTACTGCCTGCGTCGCTGCTGCTGCCTCTCTTCTGTTTGTATTCCCGTCGTTCGTAAACGCTGCTGCTGCTCGCTGTGTGCCGCCACTGTTGCTGCTCTTTTGTTTATTTTTGCTTGCACACTCGCTGCCGTTTTAAGCACCTTTTTATATTAAATATGTGTGCAATTTTTAATTCTCTTTTTATGTATACTTAATGAGCAACAGCGCCACACAACTTTTTCCTGTCGCCATCTATCGTTTGCAGTGCTGCATAATGCGCAAATGAACTAGTTCTTTTACAGCATCTGGCAGCACTCGCCCAACACAGAGCGCTACCAGCAGTGTTGCCAATTTAGCCATTTGCACGTCAGATTTAGCTATATTAATATAAATTAGTTATTTAGAGATTTTGCTTTGCATTTAAACAAACATCCCTGAATAAGTGTTTCGTTTATAAAAAAGGCTTCAATTTATAATTGTTTAATGTTTTGAGACTCTCAAACAGATTAAAAGGTTTTGTAAAAAAATAATCGTGTTTTCTGAGGTGTGTGTTTAGAATGCATTTAAGATCTCTAAGTTTAAAACATGTCAAATTTAAAATATTTATAATAATATATTGACTTTCACTTAATATGTTATTTGTTAAAATCGGTAATGCTTAACACAAGTTATGGTCAACTATTTGCAATCACTGTAATAATTCTAATTCATAATAAAATTTGGATATATTTGTAAAAACAACTCTGCCATATAAAAATATATTATATATTATTTTTGTGATTAGGACCCTCTTATGTATCATAATTTTCAACATGCTCCCAACTGCCTCAAATTGTAGCATAGTGCTATTTACCTTAATTTATGATTAGTATTAATTTTTACATAAATAAAAATCAAGTTAAGCTGTAATGTTAGTCAAATTTTGAATATTCTCGACGTTTAACATTCAATTGGCTTCAAAAATGTATTAGCTACTTAATTTCCTTTTTTTAGGTAAAATTATTTGTAGCTATTTTCAATATCCAATTTAGCTATTTTTATTTAGCGACAATTGGCAGCACTCGCACAACACACAGCGTTGCCGGACTGCTGCTCGGCTTGTGCTTACTACGGTCACATCTTTTACCCATTCTTTTCCCACGTGCATTTGAGCATACCGCAACACGCTTTGCCTGAAAAAATTTGTTTTAATTAATTTAAACAAAAATCTACTTGTACAAAATGGCACAAAAGAAAGTCGCTGCAAAGAAGGCTGCGGGCAACAACAAAAAGGCAAAGCAGGTTGTTGAGGAGAAACCCGAACTGGAAGTGGAAGCCAGCGAGGATGAATCCGATGCCAGCGATGAGGAAGTGGTGGGTACACTTAGAGAAAATCTTACACAACCATGCTAAGAGCACATGTTTTTTTTGTTTATTCTAGGCACAAAATGCTGCTGATTTGGTAGACTCTGAAGCTGAGGAAGCTGAAGATGATGATGACGATTCGGAGGACGAGGATGCCGAAGATGATGAGGTTGAGCCCGGTGAGATTTCCAAGATTTCGAAACAATCTGCTGATGCATCGGATGAAGAGGATGATGCAGCTGATTCGGATGAGGAACCTGTTGAAGCCCCCATTGGCAAGAAGTCCAAACAAACGGAGACACCCAAAACGGGTGGCATTCCGAAAGTAGCCGTTGGCAAAATTCCATCCGAGACGCCCAAGGATCAGCTGTTATTTGTCACCAATCTTCCCGCGGGTAAGTCAACTTCGATTAACTATCGCTTCTAGGTATTTCAAACAAATCCGTGTCCGATCGGGTCGCTATAACATATAGCTGACACAGCAACAATGGGTTGAGATATGTGTTGCATGGATAATCTTTTTTACTCTTGCAGACGGTATTATGAAATGTGTAACCCATTGTAAAAGACGACTCCGAACCTTTAAACTTTATATATTCTTCGAACTAGCCAATGTCCGTCTGTTTATATGCATTTTTCAGTACTTAGTGTTAGAGCTATATTGTTAAAGCTTGGCACAGATGATTCTTCTTTCTGCAGGTAGTACCTGTGTTTGAATCGGCCAGATCGGACTACTATAACATAGCTGCCATAGGAACAATCGTTTGAAAAATATGTTTTTGTACGAAAAACTTTTTTGTTTATTAAGATATTTCAACCAAACTCACATCATCTAAGTTTATGCATATTCCACACATGTTGACAAAATTTCATCAAAATCGGATGACTATATCTTGTAGCTGCTATAGGGATAATCGGTTGAAAAATAAGTTTTTGTATGAAAAACTTTTTTGGTTTTTCAAGATTACTCAAGCAAACTAATTTCATCTAAGTTTAAGAACGTTCCACACATGTTGACAAAATATTAATAAAATCGGATGATTATATGTTATAGCTGTCATAGGAACAATAGGTTGAAAAATAAGTTTTTAAATGAAAAATGAATTTTGGTATGAAAAACTTTTTTGTTTCCCAAGCTGTATTAATCAAACCTTCCTATGATGTGTATATTCTTGACATGCTGATCAGTTTTTTGAAATCTAACGACTATATCTTCCGGCTGACATACGAGCAATCGGACGAAAGTTGAGTTTTTACGAATAACTTTTCTGCAAGACATTATATCTTTAATTTTTCTTTTTTTTTTTGCTATCAAACTTATCACAATAGTTCTTCGATTAGCTTCGATTTGGTACAGCATAAATAACCTACTTTCATTCCTTATAGATCTCAAACACAGTGAGCTGATCGCGCTGTTCACCAAGTTTGGACCAATCGCTGTGGTGCAACGCATCAAGTCAAAGTCTGGCGGCAATAACCTGCTCCTTGCTTTTGAGTCTGCCGAAGGTGTTGCAGCCACTATGGCCGCCAAGCCGAAGGATTTAACGCTTAATGGAAAAGTGGTTAGCGTATCGCCTCCATTAGACAAGAGCGAATTTAATCTGCGAACTGTTGTTGTGGGCTTGATTGGACCCAGTGCCACCAAGGAGACAGTTACAGAGCACTTTAAGGACTGCGGTGTCATTGAGTCGGTTAACTTTTCCAACAATCGTGCACTGCCCACAGCGTTTGTGCGTTTCCAGTCTGTTGACGCATTGCCCAAGGCATTAAAATTGCATGGAAGTGAACTGAACTCACGTTTTATCACAGTACGCGATGAGGGTTACAAGAACAAGTCTCTGAAATCACCAGATTGCACATTGACATTGGCAAACACGGGCAAACATGATTCCTACAAAACGGATGTCGTTGAGAAGATCTTCAAGAAGTTTGGCGATCTGCTTGATGTTGATATTGTATGCACGCGCAGCATTCTTGGTTTTGTCACCTTCGAAACTGCCGAGTCGGCCGCAAAAGCGTTAAAGCAACTGCAGGGCAAGACTGTTGGCGATTTGGAGATCAAACTGGAATCCTACAATTTCAGCTCCGCAGCACGCACTGTTCTGGTGACCAACTTGTCTGGTGGTGAGTGCAAATATCTGGTTTATTTTTTATTGTTAACTTGACTAATTTACCATATCTTTTTGTAGCCGTTGACGAGCAGCAGCTGAATAAAGTGTTCAGTGAAGCTGGTGAAATCGAGAGCATTAAGTTAATGGCCAACAAGGCGCTTGTTAAATTCATAACAGATGATGGCTTCTGCAAATCCTTTCTGCTCAATGAGCGCATGCTGCAGGGTCAGCCCATTTTCCTGGAACCAAACTCAATGGTCAAGCATAAGCTGTTGAAGCGCAAGATGCTGCCCAGACAAGGAAAGAAACCAAATGGTCCAGCGCATGCGGGCAATCAGGACAATCAGGGCTTTAAGAAGTTCAACAAACACAATAACAAGAACAATAATAACAAGAAACCATTTAATAAACGCCCGGCACAAGAAAACGGCTCTGCGCCGAATTTCTTTAAAAAGGCTAAATTCTAAGCTTGCAAGAAAATGTTCAATTCAATAGCCTAGTCTTAAGTTTTTTTTAAACAATAAACAATAATGCACTAAATTGTAATGCATTGAATTTAGTTTTATAAGTTAACAGTCAAGATATGTATTTGTATATCTAACGACATGCTAATAAAAGCCAAGTACAAGTAATTTTATTTTTGTTTTGTTGATTTTTACATTTGTCGGCAAACGCAATTTGCTTATAATTGTTGTTGTTACCTTCTTTTTATGGCAGGCGGCGACGACGCTGGACTCAAATTCGAAAAATTGTAAGAGCTGACGCGTATAAATTGCAAATTTGCAGCACGTACAAAGAAAGCCTGAATGTGTTGTGGCGCTGTTTGTGTGTTTACCATTTTGGAGTGCCTGCCTCTGCCTCTGCCTCAGTCTCAGTCTGCACCCTTTTACACTTGCGACTCCCCTGCTGCCACATGATTCATTACACTCGCCGCTCGAGTGATTCATGCTCTGGCCCCAAGTCAGCCAACACGCAAACACTTCATTTCTCTTTTACCCAATATGCACACTGGCGCTCCCATTGCATCGTCGTCGTCCTCGCTTTTTAGTGCCTTTTGTTACCCATCAGGACTTGTGGCACAATGCAAATGAGCAACAGCGTCGGGTCGGGTCATTTTAGCAGTTGGGGTTAGGTCGCGATTAGGTCACTAACCATAATGAGCGCAATTCAGGACGGCGCTCCTTGCAGCCTGGGCTGGAGGATAACAAGGAATTGCGCACTCCGTGAAATAATTGTAGCAACTTGGCTAATTGATGTTGGTAACAGCAGCTTGCTGACAGCATGTAATAATCACATTGCGAATGAGTAAAACTCTATCCCAAAGCAGCTGTTTCAATTGCATTTACAAGAATAATGCATTTTTTTAATAAGCTCAATTATCAGCTAATATTATTCAAATAAAATAGAACTCGGTGGAAGAGTGTATTATAATTATGTCGTGAAATGTGTAACGCATTGAAGTAGACGTCTCCGACTTTGAAAAATATTATATATATGTAAATATTTCTGATCAGCAGCGGCAGCCAAGTCGCATTAGCCACGTTAGCCAAACAATTTTTGTATAACAATATTCCGCATGGAAATCAGCTTAGTTTTGACAAAGTTATGACAGCTGAAATCATAGAAGTAACATTTCCTATAAAGTTGGGGGGATTCTTCTGGCATAACTTTTGATCGAAAAAGTTTTGAAATATGTTTCTCAAAAATCTATTTTTACTCCCTGTTCCCATTAAAAATGGGAAAAAGGAAGTATTAAAGTACTACAAATGTGTGTAACAGTCAGAATGAAGCATTTCCAAATTTATAAGCTGTATATTCTTGATCAGCATCAACAGCCGAGTCGATATAGCCATGTCCGTCTGTCTGTCCAATTGAATACAATACTCAGTCCCAAAGCCACCATTTAGAAGATACAGCTTTGATTTTTGTTACACATATATGTTTTATTAATGTTGATCAGCTGTGTAAATTTCATTACGATCGGCTAACAAACACCAAAGTTATTGAACAATCTATTTCCCACGTCTCAGCAGGCAGAAGCAGCAGTTTTACAGTCACTGGACAAGTTAAGTGCGCTGCTTGTGGGCGTTGCCGCTGAACTGCTTGAAGTGCAAGTTGGCTGCAGGGAGTCTCGTAGTTGGGCACACTTGACTAGAGCAGTCTAACTTGCTTGAAAAGCTCTTTATTCCATTTTGCTAAAATCAAACCATTTTTTTTCAAATTTGAAATGCAAAGTCAATCTAGCAGACAATACAAATTGAAAAGGATATGCCTCAAGGCAAGCTGCTCAGTTTTGACAAAGTTGTGTGAGTTTTAAAACAAAGGAAGCGCACATTTAGCATGCAGGTTTCTGTATACCATAAGTAGATTAAGTTAATCTCGGTTGTACCGCCTGCGTCCTCTGCACCCCCACGAATCGATAAAACAGATTTGCTTTTTTTTTAATTTCTAGCATCAGCGCAGTCGCAATGCATAACAATCAAGCTCGTCCTGTTCATATGTTTAGGCATTGCGTTTTGATAAGAGGCTTGCAGACAGTGATTGTCCTTGCAGACAGTGCATATCCTAGCAATTTTCTGATGCCCTTGTTAGGGTTTCAAAGGATGCCGGGCTGCAAGGCACTGTTAATTTGACACTTATCGAGTTAAGTCTCATGCCTGTAGCACATGTGATAAGAAACAATTTGGATCCATAATTGAAAATTAACCCAAACGAGTATAAGTTCTTACAAATTGTCAACTGGCCAAAATTCAATCAACACATCAATACACAAACAATGCAAATTCAAAATTGGCAAAGCAATCTTAATTCTCAGTAAAGTTTTAGCTACTTTTTCGATTCAACTTTCAAATCTTACTCAAACAGCATTTTAATTTTCCAGCGATTGTTGCAATGGAATTGATATTTTCAATAAAAATCCTGAATTGATTTCAGGGTATTTTGTAGTCGGACAAGCTCAACTAAAGTAAGCATACCTGTTATATTTGTTGTCCTAAAATAAATTTTAGTGCAATGAAAAATGTCATATGCAGCTTGTCAAATTAATTTTTGAAATTTAAAGATTGTTCACCTTTTTTGTAAAACATGATTAAGCAACTCACGTGTGAACTAAGTGTTTTATCTTTCAATTTTACTGTATTTTAAAAACATTTCTGACGCATTGCAAAAGTAATCGAAATTCCCAAAAATATTAAAGAAAAAAAAAACTTAACAAATCCCATAATAAGCCCACTAAATGAACAGTTTATAGTAGATTTTGTATATTTTTAACATTTATTAGTAATAAATTTTTGCAATATTTCTGTTCATTTCAGTTTTTCAGTTTTTCATGTTGTTTACTACACAGTTCACAATATGTACTTGGTTGACTTGATATATATGTATGATGTATGTATGTATATTTATTGGTAGTATATAGTATATATGATGTATAATTTTGTCCATGCATTTATTTAGTTTCCACTTGTTTTTTTTGTTTTTTGTATATTTTTGGTATATGTATGTAAATGGTTAATATTAGTTTGTCATTTAGTAATATGCTCATAGTTATGTTTTTGTCTTTGTCTCAACTTGCAAATTATTTCAATATTTTGTTATGGATATTTAGATTTAGAACTATGCATATATAAGTATGTGTTTAGATTCTCCTGCATTCAATATTCTTTTGTATAATATAAATATATGTATATAAAAAAGTTTCATTTGATTTGTTTAGTTAAATGCGTACAATAACAAAAAACACTTTTTGCAACCGATATAAATGGGTCCAGCAATGGACCCCCATTCCCCCCCCCACCCCCCTTCCCTTTCTTATAATGCTCCACACAGCGTTTACTGGGCAATGAATCAGTCTCTCTCTCTTGGAGCTTGACACCGAAGGGGCTGTGCCAAGTCAAGCCAAACAAATTGGCGGCCGTGAATGTTTGTTGTTGGTTGATAATCTTAAGGTGTGGGGAGGGTAAGGGGGCGGGTTATGTCTGGGTTATTGGCTGGTCTACAAAAACTCCATTATATTCCATTACTCACATTCAATTTTCCTTTCCAACTTAATATGTTTTGTTTTTGTTTTTTTTTTGGTTTCCATATTTTGTTTTGTTTGCCATATATTTGTATGTGTACGAGTATTTAGCAATAATTATAATTATAATTTAGTTTACGCTTTAAGTTAGCAATGTTTTGTTGTTGTTGTTGTTACTTATAATAAGGCAAATGAAATTGAAGGGCACTGGGGCGGGATAATGCAAACCATAAGGTAAATTGAATTGTAACTCTCTCTCTCTCGTCTAAATACGTTTATATATAATGTATGTATGTATCATATAATATATATATAGTATATTATGTATGTATGTACTATCAATAAGCATGTATATTTGATTTAAGTAATATTTTGTTTTTATAACTTTCAAATCTAGCAACTTAACGACTAAAAAGGGTTTTTCCATTTCTGGTTTTATCTTTTAACTTTTACAAAAAGCAGGCATAATTGGTATAATAATTTAAGCACATACAATAAATTCGAATCGTTTGACGCTTTGTTCGGGGATAACTAACTTTCTAGTCCATCGTTTTGTTCAGTGTAATGCAATTATAGATTGGGAACTTTAAAGCACTTGTTGTTTTTTTTGGGATTATAAACAAATAATAATAATAATGTAACCAAACGAATAAAACAAAATAAAAAGAATTGTAATGTTGTTGTTTTTTTTTTGAGATTTTTTTTTTGTTGTTTTTTAATTTTTAATTGGTAATATCGTTTTAAACATAAAAGTATAAGAGTGTGCGGAGTTACATTAAATGTTCTTTCTGCTTTTGTAGATTTTGTTGTTTTTCTCGCTGCATAATTTAACAAATTACAAATTAATAATACAATACAAAATCAAAGTGTGTTGAAAAAACTGTTGTTCAAAAAGTGTTTAAAAAATGAAACATAAAACTTATACAAAATTTTCCTTCTTTTTTTTTTTTTTGATAATACACTGGGTAAAGAGCTTTTTTATAACCAATACTACAACTTTCGTATAAACTTTGTGTGTTACGTTTTCATTATGTTTAGTTTTTTTTTTAAGTAAATTGGAGGAACGTATGCTGCGTATACAATTTATGTGTGTGTGTGTGTGTGTGTTTGTGTGTGATTTGAGTGCATTTTAAGGGGAAGCACCCAAGAGTTGACAGTACAAAAAACACATAAATTCTAGAATAATCAATTTTCTTTTCGTTTTTTTTTTTTTTTGTTTTTTCAGAGTCAGCGCACTGTGGTTTTGCAATCGATTGATTTGCTGCGCAACATTTTTATATTGTGTTTATTTTTTATCATGGATTAGTTTTGATTTAAAAATATTACGTGTTATATAATGCCGACTACGAGCTACATTTAGATTTGTTCATAACTTCTATTTTTTCCTGCTACACGTACACCACATATTTTTTTGTTTTATAAGTTTTTTTTTGTTCGCTTGTTCTTAAATTTTTGTTTTTTTTTTGTTTTCGTTTTTGTTGACATTTTTGGTTTTTAATAAAACATTGAAGTTATTATTTTGTTGTTGTTGTTGTTTTTATAACTTGCTCTCCAAAGATAGTCTCTCGTTTTTTTCTTGAACTTAAATTGACACATTAAAAATTTCGTTTAACACATGAGCATAAAAAAATAACAGAGCGTGAGGAACAATTATAATAATTTTTTTTTCGTTTTTTTAAGTATAAAAAAGAACTAAAAATAAGTAAATGTAGGCAAAGAAGAAGAAGCGAGCACACAAATTAAAAAATCTTAACAAAAAAGCACAAAATGCTAATCGACTTTGGGCATAGAAAAATTGTTAATTGTGCTACACAAAATGTTGGGGAGCAGGAGAGTGTGGGGGGTGGGGGCGACATTTGGTTGGAAAGGGAGGCATATATAGAATGAAAATTGGACGCTCCAGTGAGCCACAAAAACTTGGGTCGCAATATTATTCGCAGTTCGCTTTCCATGCGCAAAAAAATACTTTGTTTTTATAATATGTTTATAATATTAGTAAAGTAGCTTTCCATTTCTTCTTCTGTTTTTCTGCTTTTCAACTTCTTTTCATCAACATCTACTTTTTTTGCTCAGCTGGTGTCTCAGATCTCTTTAGAAATCCAGTAAAGCCATCTCAGCGGATTGCTGCTGCTGCTGTAGTTCCATGTTGGGCAATGCCTCTTGCGCCGCCTCCAAAACATCATGCAATCCATTGCCATTCTGATTGATGGGTTCCATCTGCTTAGTCTCCAGCTGGATTAAGCCATTGGCAGCAGGCTCTGCGTCTACAGCAACTGCTTCAACTGTTGCTGCCTCTGCTGGCTTGGCGGGCGTAGTGCCAGCCACTGATTTCCTAATCCTTGTTACGGGCGCCGGTGACGTTTTAGCAGCTGTTTCTTTGGCTTTCGGTTTTAGCGGCGAGTTGGAAGCGCTCTTCAAGGGCGACGGCTTGCGCTGTGTTGCAGCGCTGCCCGTGGATAGCTGTGTGCGACGTGCGCTGCTGGCAGCGCTGCCACCAACGCTGCCGGCGGCTGTTGACGAGTGCGTAAATTTGGGCGCCGGACGCGCTGTAAAAGTCTTTGTAGTGCTTGTTGTTGTTGTAGTAGTTGTGGCAGTTGCCGTTTTGACGCGTGCAGCGCTAGTTGTTGTTGTGCTCTTGGCTACGCCATTTGCCAGCGATTTAATTGGACTGCGCGTTCCAGTTGTGGTTGTTGTTGTGGCAGCCACTGGCGCTGCTTTGCGCAGCGTCGAGGATAAAGTGCTGCGCGGAGAGGGCACTTTCGGTTTGGCGGCTGCTGCTGCTGTATTTGCGCCTGTTGTGCTGCTGCTGCCTGTCACATGTAGACGTGATCTCAACTGGGAACTAGCTGCCGTTGTTGCACCATTGCTAACTGTGCTGCTTGCTGCTGGCTTTCGAGCCGCTGCAGTTGTGGCGCCACGTGCAGCAGTTGATGCTGTGGGTCTAGTCAGGTTGCTGCTGCCGGCAGCGCTCTTGCTAACTGGCGCCGTGGTTGGACGTGCGCTCAGCAGCGTGCTGGCAGCGGTTCTGGCTGCAGGTTTGCTGCCAGCAGCATTGTTGCTGGCGGACAGCGGCTTGCGTGCGGCGGCGGCTGTGCTGGCCGGTTTGGCAGCAGCCAATGTTGCTGCTGTTGTTGCTGCGCCAGCTGATGGTGCGGTGCGCGGACGTGTGGCAGCCACTTTGGGCGTAGCTGCAGCTGTGCTGCCCACTGCAGTACGCTTGGTAATAGCGCCTGGCGTAGGCTTGGCTCTGGTTGCAGCAGTGCTAGTTGCAGGCTTGGCGGCTGCTGGCTTCTTGGCTGCATCGTTGGGGCTAGCCTTGATCTTGGGCTTGGCGACAGCAGCAACAGTTGCACCTGTGGCGGCAACAGCAGCTGTGGCAGCAACAGCAGCAGCAGCTACGGCTATGTCAGCCACAGGTGTCTGCTCGGTTGTCAACTCAACAGCAACAGCTGCTGCTGGCTGCTCGCTGGCTGACACAGCAGGCGTCGCCTCCTGTTGCACGGGCTCAACAATAAGCTGCTCCACAAGTTGCTCAACAACTGGCAGCTCCAATTGTGCCTCCATTGCGGGCTCCACTGGCGGCTCAGGAGTTGCATTGCTAGCGTTGCCGTTTGTATAGGCTGCAACATTAGCTTCAGCATTGAGCTGTTGGGCGTAAGACTGCTCCTCGATTAGTTCATCCTGCAGTTGCAGTTCGTTGTAGTTTGCTTGTATATTCTGTATGATAGCTGGCTCTTCCTTTTGCTCCTCCACTTGCTGCAAGTGCTCCTCTGCCAGTTGATGCTGCTGCAAGTGCTCCTCTGTCAGCTGAAGCTGCTGCAAGTGCTCCTCAGGCTGATATTGCTGCTGCAAGTGCTCCTCAGGCTGATATTGCTGCTGCAAGTGCTCCTCAGGCTGCTGCAAGTGCTCCTCAGGCTGATATTGCTCCTCCGGTTGGTATAACTCCTCCGGCTGATATTGATCCTGCTGCTTCTCCTGGGGCATAAAGTCTTCCACCAGCTCGGTCCCAAAGTGCACAGCACTGGGCGCAAATGGATTGCTGGTCGCAACAGTCGTCTCTTCGTTGTGGAAACCATAACCGGTAGCTGCATTATAATCAGCATACTCCACCTGTGAATTGAAGCAGAGAGTGGAGAAGAGTTGTTAAGAAATTGGTTAAACGAGAGCTCAAGTAAGACAAACTACTCTATAAATAATTGCATACATAATCTGGCTGACAAATCTCTTAAAGCAGTACTTGGCCGCATCATTCACAATGAATTTGAAATGTTAATACCCCCAACAGATGATAACGATGATGATGATGATGACGATGACTAACAACAATATGCCGAAAAACAAAAGGCAACAACACTTGGACTGTGTCTGGCTGCCGTCTTGTTTCACGCACAGACAATGTCGACATCGTCATCGTCGTCGTCATCTCCCCCATCCCCCGCTGCGTTGCTTCCTGCTGCCTGTTAAATCGATAAATGCAATGAGCCGGCACATGAAGATGGAGCTGCAAAGAGTTTTGCTGGAGACGTCTTCATTTTTTCGGGGCGAACGCAAAAGTTCGTTGGAAAAACATGGGAAAATATTTGTTCTTGTTTTATTTGTGTCTATTGTGCGTCAAGCAAAATGTTACTTATGGTGTTATATGTTATAGTCTGGGCCTCTTCTCCGTTGTTTTCTGTCTGTCTGTTTCTCTGCCTGTCTTGTAAAGTGAACTGAGTGCAAGCTGTAAAAATAGCAGCTACCACAAAGTACATCTGTATCGCATGAACAAGTATTTTTATGGTTGTGGCCAGGCCGTGCCAGCAAAAATAAATCACATAACAAATACATTTCCAGCTAAATATATGAAAAATTCTTTGCTCTATATCAGATGAGTAAGGGCACAATAAAATGAAAACATATAAAAAGTACATATTGTTTATTCGATTTGCCGATATTCATTAAAAAGCTTCAAAATTCTTTCAGATTTTTCGCGAAATCAATGCGAAATTTCCATCTACATTGTAAATATTTATCGACATTTCAAATTTCCACTCAATATAAGCGTTTACAACAGATGTGCGTTAACAAAAGGCTGTCCTAACTTTTCGCAGGAATGAAATTGCCACATTTTTACACAATTTCTATATTTCGTTAATTTTAAGAAACGCAGTTTATGCGCAAATCAAAGTTGATTGCAATTCTTTACTTGAGGTCAAAACCATACAAAAATTCTGGTTTTGGTCACATAAAATTCGAAAAGTTTTGAATTTTTGCAGAAAAAGCAATAAAAAGATCGTTAACAGTGCTGTAAACGTTATTAGCCCTACTATTCTGTTAAAGTATACAGCACTGTTAACGATAACAGGACTCCGTTAAATCTTAATTTTGTTTTTTTTATAAACCTATTGAAATCAATGTAATCCTGTAAAAGTTGCCTAGGGTTTAAAATGCAATCAACTGAATGAAGCATAGCTTATTCAAAAAGTAATTGACACTATGCTGCAAAGAGGGGCACAAGGAGATGCAAGTGTCGAGAGGGGGCGACAAATGGCATGCGACCCCGTGAAGCATGCTATCAAAATGAAATATGTTGCGCGCATTAGTGTAGAAAGAGAGAGAGAGAGGCGGGAAGGGGAGGAGGAAGTTTAGTGCAGTGCATCATCCCCCAGTTAAGCACGGGCCACTGCCAAGCAGATTTCGTCTCGTCAGCTGTGTGTCTGCATATTTTTGAGGGTTGGTCACACTTGCGCACACACATACATACTATACATACATATACACAATTACTAATGCATACAAAAATGATTATAATGACATCAGCAGTCCGTTCACAAGCGACAGCGACATCTTGTGAAAGTGAGAAAGCAGCAACAACAACTGACATTGTCATGACAGTTGCTGCCATTGGGTAAGCAGCAGCAGCAGCAGCAGCAGCAACAACAACAACAACAACTACAACGATGACATAGCGCGAGCAGAGCACAAAGCAAAAAGTCAGATGAGACAGGAAACATGTCTTTGACTTAGTACTGAACTGACTCTGACTCGATGTTAGATTTGGTTTTGGTGTTGCTTTTGGTTTTGGCGCTGTCCGACGACAGTGTAAAAATGTAGCGTTAACATTTTTTCCGGCACATTTTCTTCTAGCACGCAACGCAAAACCGCAGTCGCCGTTGCTGTCGTCGTCGCAGCCGCAGTCACAGTCGCTTTAAAATGTCATTGACCAGCAAATGCCACTAGTCGGGGACGTTGCTGCTGCTGCCATCGTTGTTGTTGCTGCCACCGCTGTTGTTGTTGTTGTTGTTGCCTGCCGTTGCCGGTGTTTTGTCGGTTTTGCTGCCCACTTTTGGCCCACTCGCGCAATTGCTGGCTTTCTTTTGTTGCTCAAGCGTAATGGGGCTAAAAGTGAGCTGAAGCCGAAAAAGTTGAAATCAAAAAAAAAAAAAAACAAAACGAAGAGAGGAGAAACAACCGGTTAAAACGCAACTTACTCACCGTTCTGCTCCTTATGCTGCTCATGAGTCATCAACTAAACACAGCCCGCATAATATGTTAATTAATCAGTAGTCTTAAATTATGAAATTTATTTATTAATAACATTGAACAATGTTAACCTCCACCTCCCCTCTCTCTCACTCTCTCTTTTTGCATTTTAGTAGCTGCTCGTTAATTGTTTGGCATTTTATCAGCCATAACAAGTATGCGTCAGTGTTGAACAGTCTGGCAACGCTGCGGTGCCAATTTAGCCGGCCGGCCGGTCTGTTTGGCCTAATCGTTTTACTTATTTGGCACTCGCTTGTGCAAAAATCAAATAATAATACTTTTTGCAAACTGAAATTGTATATGTATTTATGTTTGTATAGGTACGTCTATTATGTATGTATACATATAGGTTTCAAATTTAAGTGCATGATTTTCTATTATTGACAAATCATTTTGACACTCAAAGCGAACAACGGCGCCAAAGCAAATCTCGTCAAAAGCAGCAGCAGAAGCAGCAGCAGAAGCAGCAGCAGAAGCAGCAACAACAACAATGGACGCAGCTTATTCATTGAAGACGATTTCGGTAAATGTCAATGTGTGTATGTGTGTGTGTTTGCCACCCACTACACCTCTCTCTCACTCTCCTTAACTCTCTTTGACTCTGACTGTTTTGGTTGCTTTTGCCGAAATAACAAAACAAAACGCAACGATGACATCAACATTTTCAGTCTACACACATAGCACACACACATACATATGCATGTATGTACGGTGAATTTTAATTTTAATGTTGATAATTGCGAAAAGTGCGCAGCAAAAGAAATTGCACGAACATTACGTTGACGTCAACAACGGGGGCAGAGGGGCTTAGGAGAAAGAGAGGAAGAGTAGGCAAATAAATATCAAGAGAGCGCAAAAGAGAGAGAGAGGCAAGTTGAATTAGATCAGCAGGCTGCGGGGAAAGAGAGTTGCGTTTTTGCTTGTTCTTGTTTTGTGTGTTATTTGTGCAAATTGCTGAAAATCAAAAAAAATTGTGCCATAAACAACAACAACAGCAACAACAATAATAACAGCAAACAAATCAAGTTCAACAGATGGCGCACATTTGCATTTCGGCTGTCCATTGGGGTCTGTATTTGGTGGCAGGGGGCAGGGGGCAGGTGGGTGGTGAGGTTAGTTATAAATTTTCAACGAATTCAAAATGACACACTACAACAGCAACAACAACAACTACTAAATGCAAAGACAATTTATAGAGTCGCAAATTTTTTACAAATCCAACAAATCACTTGTATTGAGTCGTCGACGTCGTCGTCGCTGTCGTCTCACATGGCTCGTTTGAAAACCAAACTGGGCAACCCAACAGACAACAGTGGCCATTAAGCGCATACAAATATGGCAAGCAGTTGGCAGCAGGGTCTAACTCTCTTTGGCCATACGCACACTTACAATATGCACATAATAATAATAATAGCAATAACAATAAAATAGCTAAATGCTCAATAATGCGTAGAGAGAAAAGGCTGCGGCTTAGCTCGCGCAATGACTAAGCGCTGAATACAACGCACAACGCATGCTGGGCGGTGGCCAAAGACGACAAAAGCAACAACAACACAGCAAACGCAATGGGTTACCAGTGTTGCCACCTTCGTTAATTTTTTGTCTAATTTGGCTGTTTTGACTCCCTGTTCCCATTAAAAATGGCAAAAAGGGAGTTATAAAGTACTGCATAAGGCAGAAGAAGGCATTTCCGACTGTATAAACTATATATATTCTTGATCAGCATCAACAGCCGAGTCGATCTAGCCATGTCCGTCTGTCTGTCTGTATGAACTCGTCGATCTCAGAGGCTGTAAGACTTGACATGAAGGTTCCTCTGCGTACTGTAGATCAAGTTTATTTCAAATTTAAATATTTTGCAATACCAATTTTTCTTTCGTTTGAAAGATAATTTAATCTGATTCCACTGTCTCAAAACTTTTGACACCAAATTTTCCATCGATCCTAAGACTATAGAACAGCTAATAGTTTCAATTTCGCATGTTTTGCTCGGAATTGGAAAAAGGAACAAGCCTGAATTGTGGTTGACACTATAATTGATCGCAGCTCATGTCGCAAATAATTTCTCAAATTTATATTTTTCTCTCTCGCTCTTTCTCTCTCTCTTTCTCTAAACGAAACTAAAAATGGAAACTTTTGTTATTTCCATTCGAATTTGTTATAGGGAAGAAATTTAGAAGCTGATACATTTCTGTAGTTAACATTTTGTGAGAAATTGAGATTTAATAAACCTATATAAATAAAGATACATGTCAAAAATTCTATTTATTTTCTTAAGTTGGCAACTCTGGCGACCACAACTAAAACTATAAAATACAATGCCAATTAAAGCGACAGCAAAGACTTCTCTTCTCACACACTCACACTCACATACATATTTGCAAACAAAATGATGAGTGTGTATGTAATTTCTATTTTTAAATGTTTGGGCACACAATTAATGTGTGTAGTTGTTGTTGTAGTTGTTGTTTTTGGCGTTGACAAAGGCAAAGGAATCGAAAACCAAAAAAAAAAAACTATTCAAAAAGAGTGCAATCTCTTGCTCTCTCTATCTCTCTCTCTCTCTTTTGCCTTTGCTTTCATCTGTCTATCTATCTCAGTCGCTGCTGCTATTAACTGTGCAATAATAATAATAATAATAATTATAATAATAATAATAAGCAGCGTGCACTGTGCGCTCTACTGTTACTATTACTGTAACTGTTACACTTGCTACACATAATGCTAATGATGTTGAAATTTTCTGTGGTGGCTCTCTGTCTGCCTGTCTGTCTGTTTGTCTGTCTGTTTGTGTGTGGCAAGCAACTAACTGCAGCAGCAGCAGTCAGAGCGCGCCACATGCAACTGTAGCACGCAACATGTTGCCAATGTTGCCCAGCCTGGCTTTATGGTTTTTGTTGCTTTTGATATTGTTTTTGTTGTTGTTTTTTTTTTTTGGTAGTGGATCTGCAACCACAGCAGCTCATGCTGCACATCATTAATCTTCCAATGTTGATTAATGCACAATTTTATGCTATGTTCATCATTTTCAAAAGTGTTGCAGCTGAGGCATGAAACCAACGCCAGGGGGCGCCATTGTTGTATTTTAATTATTTCTTCTATCTTTACCCATTCAAACTTTGAACGAAGGGTATTCAAAAGTTGTGCAAAAGTGTGTAAAAGGCAGCAGCAGTTAACTTTCGACTACTTTAATCGATAGTATCGATAGCTAGCTGTCGATTTTCAGAATAGATTGTTTACAAACATAATCGCAGATTCAGGCTGGTCTGAATTCCGTACATTTTTGAAAATTAAAAACCTGCTATTTCCGATAGTTTAATTTGCTCTCTTTCGAAACCGATTTCGAACCCTAGTTTTGATAATATTATTAGGTCTATCAAATAGTCATCTAGTAGCCATATGCTAAATCAAGAAGAGTTACGATTGCTTTCACGTATTTGTTAACATGTTCTACAGACAGTTATAGAGAACTTTTCATTCTGAATCGTTTTCGATTTTGTAATCCTGATTTTTAAAGAAAAAGCAGTTCTTTTATACCCTTCTAAAGACAAGTTTGAATACCTTTCATTCCAGGGCTGAACCGAATTTACAAGCGATGTTCAGAAATCAGAAGAGATATTATTTCCGATTCTAAATGTTTTGATCAGAATCCGATATGAGAACACGCCGGGCTACAAATTTAATATAACTTCTTAATGTAATAAACAAAAATTACCTTATTCATTTTAAAATAAGATATTAATTTAAAAAAAAAATAAGTTTAAGAATTGGTTTGTTTGTTTTTTAAATAAGAAAGCAAAACTTTTAAAATGTAACATTTTGACATTTTGAAAATTTTTGAACAGCACTTAGATCTATTTTAGCAAATTTCGAATTCCAGAATTGGAATTCACAACAGACCCAATTATTTTAAGGCTCTTCAATCCAGTTTTATTAAAAACTATCGATAATACCGATTGAAAAACATCAGATTTTGTACAGAGTATCAGCTCGTCGGGCAGTTTACTTGTTTGTTGTAATCGTTGTACTTTGTTTTAAATTGTTTCTTTTTTTGTTGTATTCGATTGTTTTTTTAAAGCAAAGCGGAAATGACAAAAGTCTAGAAAAAAATGCAGCAGCACATTTTATTTAAAGCCGATTGCAATCACAAATCGAGTTTTGCTTAGTCAGCAAAGAAATTCCAATCAAAATTGGGGACAGAGACGAAGTTGAAAATATAATTTGGACAATTAGTGAACGGAGCGGGAGCGGAAAGACAGACAGATAGACAGACAAGAGAACGCCAACTCAAAACTCAACTGACTCAATGAATTATGGCGACGATATTAATGAAAGAATTAATAAGCAATAAAGAAATAATAAACTAGATACAACGACAACAACAACAACAAAGCAACGCCAAATTGTGTAGGAAAACCGGCAAATGGCCATGGCAAAAGATTTTTGCAAAGCGAAACAAAGTTAAAAAAAAAAACGAAAATCAAAAATAGAGCAAGACTTGAAATAGCAACTAGGTTTGCGAAATCAAGTTACACAGATGATAATTATGACGTTAGTTTGACGATTATTAAGTTATTCGTTGGGCCCCCAAAATCGCACGCAACATTTTTTTTTGCAATCAACTCAAAGAAAAAAGATCTGCAAAAGAATAGAAAGTTAATTAAGCTTTATTTCTGCGCTGTTTGCTTTTTGGTAACAGCTCCTAAGATTTTGAATTTTTTTCATCATTTTTTCGCAAGTTTCAAAAGAAAAGCCCAACGCGATGATGTCGTCAGTTGCTCATTATGATCATCATAATGATGATGATGAGCGAGCTCGGGCTGCGTCATTTGTTCTGCGGTTTTGGGTTTTGGCATTTTGTTATATGCAGATTGTCTGACTTGGGGGAAAACTTTTGTGAAAGCCTTGTCCAAAATAAATATGAGAAAAAAACAATACGAGTATATATATATATCTATTGTAATTTGCGTTAGAAACCGCAAATCATTAGATGAGACTTGGGATTAAAGCAAGAAAGTTAGTTAACAAGACGTCTCGAATGGAATGGGCTGACGTCTAGCCAGAAGATAATAATAATAAAATAGAGATGAAGACAGAATGCTGGAAACATAATTTGTTCGTTAATACTTAGAAAAATATTCGGTTTGGTGTTAACTTTTTTATTTATTTAGTTATTTAATGTCGACTAATACAGAAAAATAAATAAAATTACACTTGAAATTTAAATAAACTGGGGGTGAAAGGCCCTGCGGGTAAAAAACTGGGGGAGAAAAACCCTTTCAGAACAAAAAGATAGTTAAAACAAGTTAGAACGTTGCAGTCGGATACACCCGACTGCGATATACTCTATTTTCTGTAAGTTTAATAAATTAAATTTTTGTAAAGTCTACTTTTATACTTATAAACTGTCCTTAAACTTAGGTAAAGTGAACGAACATTTCACAAACCCAATATAATCTTTTTTTCCATTTTGGAGAACAGAGTATAATTAGTAGACATTAAAAGCTACTGGTGTATTCTACACCTAAATTTAATTGACAATACCAAGTTGAAACCTTTTTATTCACACCTCTACAATCAGAGCTGTTCGGGTTTTCACTTGAGACAACATTTTGCGGAATTGGAAATTTAGTTTAGCTAGTGAATTCAAACCTAACTGAATAGAAATTGGGTTCAATACTTGATAAAAATACAAGTGCATTCAATCCGCAATAGTTTGTTTAAATTTGTTATGAAAATTCATTTTCACAATATTTGATCGAAAGTGAAAACCAGCACAGATCTGTATAAAATTGTTCTTTTTTTCAGCTCAAAAACAATATTCTTTAGGACAAATTCTCAAAAAATTAGGAACATTCATTTTAACGGTTTAACTGATCAGCAATTAAACCATAAAAAATATACTTAATCCTGCCATTCCCTCCACTTAATTGTAAGCAGTTAATCAGTTAAGCCAGAGAACGTGAATACCCCCAGAGTTGAAGTCGTTTTATTTCGAAATTAAATCTATTCTATTCTATGCTCAAGTACGTCGAACAGAATGAAAACTTAACAACTTGCCTTTATAACAACAGCAACAACAAGAAAAGTTTAGTTTGAAAGTTGCATTCAATTAATACAATTTACCCCAACTATATAAGGAAGTGCTTTTGGGTCTGCTAAATTTATTATTTAAACGACTAGACTCGACTCGGCTCGACTTCGAGCAGATAAATTCGAGGCGCTTCAGCTTCAATTTCGATGTTGGAGGAGGCGTTTTGGTCGAGTGAAAGGCTTTAAATGGCTACAAATTGTGCTCATTGCAATTGCAACGCTCGGATATCAATGCGCGCTCATAAATCCATTGGCGATGGTGATAAAGATGCGGCCACAATTTGAAGCCATTAGCCTGCGATTGCAGACAACAGACAAAGAGACAACAGACAAAGCTTGTAAGGTTCATTATAACAAAAAAGATATATAAACTTTAATACATATTGAACTATGCATGTGTTGAAAAGAAATGCAACTACAAATAATAATAATATCCAGAAAATACATCAAAGTTTGTAGTGCACTAGATTTATACCCTTTCCTGATTGTTCCTATGCTAAAAGTTGTTCGATTTTAATGAAATTTTGTCAACTTTCAAAGAGCATAATTAAAACTTCAGACTGATGACAACCGTTTCTAGTTTGCGGAATTAAAATTTCATTTCGACATAGACAACCCTCTTCCAGTTTTCACTTTGCGGAATTGAAATTTTCTTAAAGATACAAGATTTTCTCATCTTTTGAACTGAATCCTTTCTCAAAGGCAATTTATTTCTATGCTTAAGCAAATTAAAGTGAATTCAATCCACAAAATCTTACCAAAAGTCAAAATGCGTTTTTATCTTTTTGAAATTAAAATTCCCTTTCAGCTGTGTTCCAGTTTTCACTTTGCGGAATTGAAATTTTTCGTTAAAGATACAATACTTTCTTATTGAATCATCTTGTGAATTGAATCCTATCTTAATGGGTAACTTTATTATATCCTTTATAAAATGAAAGTGAATTCTATTCACCAAATCTTATCAAAATTTAAAAATTGCAATAAACTTACTGCATACAAAAAGAGCATCTGTTCCAAAATTCATTATAATATATGAAATTTGAGAAACAAGTTTAAACTGAAATATGTTCGACTGTTCAAGACAATATATATATTCCATATAGAGTCTTAATGCAAATATGCTTGCTTGTTACATATTTCGTGACAACATGATAATACCCTCTACAAGGGTATACAAAAAAAAAAAAACCATATTGACGCGCCGACATGAATTAGATTCAAGTGCGCTTTTGTGAAAGTACAAACATAGTATTCAATTCAACGGAATACGAAGCAAAGAACGAACACGAAAGAACCAAAAGATACAATTACAATAAGTCTTAGACAAAAGCATTGCAGTCAGCCACATGAATGGTTAGATAGATAGATACATTAGAATAGCGGCCAATGCCATGAAATTGACTGCTTTTGTTGGCCAAGTGGACGTGGACGTTGGCTGAGACAGTGAAAGAGACGGAATGAATTAGAGAGATAGAGATAGAAACAGAGACAGAGAGATAGAGTGAGCGATTGTAAAAGCAAGTCTGTGTGGCAAGACAGCTACTTGGACAGATGGATAGATGGATTCATAAAGAAAAACTCATAATAGCACAACAAAATATGATACAGATACATGCGAGGGTCGTTTGGAAAGTTCTCTTGATGTAGAACATTTCTGCGCTAGTCAAAATTTTTCTTAAATTTCTGCAATTCGATGTGCAAAAGAAAAAGTAGTTATAATTGTTGCTGAAACTTAAAGAAAGACATGACCTTTGAAATTTGAGTCAAATCTATTTTATTTGATGATCCTTGACAAATCCTTTGCTATGGAAACTGTAGCAAACCCAGCAGATGGTTCTTGGCTAAACTGTTCTGATTACTTATTAGACGCCCCACGTACCGCATTGAGGGGCACCGACTGTTTAGAGGCCAAAAGAAATTGTTAATAGCGCAAATGGTAATAAAAAAAAACACCTGGCCAAGTTAGTCGCCGTCGTTGCTGTTGCTGCCACCGCTGCTGCTGCTGCACACGAACATTGTTTCGGTTTGGCAATTGGCAGTCCAGCAGCAAACTGAAAGAAAAAAAAAACTAAGCCAGGCCCCTCAAAGCATAGAGGCACGATTACTTCAGCCACTTCTTTCTTTATGAGTTCTTTAGCATTGACCAAGCAGAGTCAACCCAAGCCTAGCCAAGCCAAGCCAAGTCGAGCTGAGCCAAGCCCAAGCCCAAGCAAGTCAAGTTAGCACCGCCAGCTAGACACAAAGGCTGGGGCAAAAGCCTTGTGGCTAATGGCTAGTTGTTGTTGTTGTTTTACACTCTTCTCCACTTCATCATCATCATCATCATCTTGGCGGCTATAAGGGTAACCAAATCTAGCAATTGCACGGCTTGAAAAGCCAAATGCAATCAGCTATAGACAATTTGAAAGGCATTTTAGTACAGCAAAATCTCTCTTCAACTGTCATTTTGCCTTGCCTCCTCCTTTTCACAAGCTGCTCTTCCCCTTCACTCCCTTTTCTTACAATGGGCGTCTTTATACTTTGTAGATTTGACGAAAATATACACATACATCTTGTTGTTTCGTTTAATTAAACCAAATTGACCTGCAGGTTGTGTGTGGCAGGCAAGAACCGGTTCGACATCATATTCATCATTCTTAGAAATGTTTGCAAAACTTTTCTTTTTTATGAGCAACAAAAGGGGCGTGGCAGGGCGTTGCAGGGCAGTTCGCTGCTGGGCTAGACGTCTAGTTAACATTTTTGCCTTCTTTTCAGCTTTTTAATAGATCCCCCCTATCAAAATATTTATATATATGTGCATTCTGTTAGATAACTCAGTTGAAATTAGTAATACTTTTCTTTCAATTATTAGATCATAGTTCAATTTTATCAAGTTATGTGCGGCTCTCGAGTATGATTAATTGAAAATGTTAAAGCTTTAATTCTTTCCTTTTTTTTGTTTTATATTTTGTATGCCTGATATGAAAGTTTTGTTCAAGGTTTAAATGTGTTTAGAATGTTTTCTTTATTTTTGCCATATGAGCTCATTGCGTTGTCATGTTTCTTAGTCATAATTTGTGAATAAGAAACGTTCGAGCAGCACTATATATTGATTTGAACTCATTAACATTATTTTACAGATTTTTGTTACGGTGTTTTTTTTTTAGGTAATTTAGTTAATTTTTTGTCATTCATTTTAATACAAATTTGTTGCTTGCAATCAATAATAAATTATCTGATATACATATGGGCATTTCCACCAGCTCCGTAAATTTCAAAGTCATTTTTTTTACCTATTAGTTCCGAATTATATGCTTTAATCTTATTAAATTGTTAGAAATTGATTAAATCTAACAATTTACAATCCAGTTCAGTAACCATCATGAGCAAATCGACTGCAATCTGTAAAAATTACTTTTTGCCTTTATTTCGTTTATTATTTAACCGTTTTTACTTTAATATTTATTTATACACGATGAAAAATATTTCTTAAACATTCAATAACATTAACAGCTAACAAATATGTTAAGCGATTAATTAAACCAAGTGTAGATGCGAATATTCAAGTGCAAAGTCAACGGAAATTTACTTAACGTTACGCCCTGTAACGTTACGCCACATACTAGGAGTAATAAAAAAAAAAATAGAAAACAATTTAAAATTTTATAACTTGCAGAACAAACTTGTATTATTTCAAATCGTGATAAAACAGTTTTGTACAAAAAGTCTTGGTCAATTCGCAGACTTTTGCAATTTTGTATTCCAAGCCAAAACTCACTTCCGTTTTTTGTAACGTTACGCCACACTCATTTTTGCTTATACCATCAAATTTTTGGGGTCGATTGGTGTGATTTTTTTTAAAGAATATTATGATACTTAAATACTTCACAAATAAGAACAATTTTTTTTTTATCTTTTGTTGTAGAAATGTCACGTTACTCCACTAAGGAATTGCCCATATCAAAAAGAAAATTCCGTTAGTCAATTGGGCTCTATCAGCAAAAAAAAAAAAAAAAAAAACCGCCCGCAGCTTTATTCTATCTTCTAACTGCTAAATAAATTGCTATCAGAGACGCAGTCTCCACTTAAAATACAAATTGCTCAACAACGTCTCTTGGGTCATCTCCTGCGGCAGGTTTTCATACAGTGAAGTTGTCCAAGATGGATCGTTTTGAATATGTTAGAAACTGTTGCCTGGCAATAACAACAACAACAACAACAAGACGCTGCACAAAATGACTTTCAATTAACAACACTTTTCGGAGCACTTGGCTGTGACACCCCAGCAGCAACGATTAAAGCCTATTTATATAAACATGACCATAGTTGCTGCTGTCTTTTGACAGTGGGGACTCCATCGAGGGATATTCCTGGCAATTTTGTGTCCGCCTGTCGCCTGCCATCAAAACTAGAGGAGGAGTAGTGTGGGGCGTAGTGTGGGGAGTAGTGTGTGTGGAGTAAGCAGTCAACGCTGCAGGGGCCATAAAATCCATTGCGGCATTTTGTCTCCCATTTTAGTAATTATTTTTACATATTTGTGTACTTTTTTCGTGTAGTTGTTGTTGTTTTTTCGTTGGTTTGAAAAGCTATTGAACTTGGCACAGGGTTTGCATTTTAAAAATAAAACATGCATAAATTTCATTGCAAAAGAAGCAGGAAGCAAAAGAACGCATTAGCAAGGCATCCTATACACATACACTGCTGGCCACTTGAATAGGCACATCGTCGTTCTTATTTCTTTATCTTTTTATAAAGTTCATAATAGAGTTTGACATATTTCTTTAAAAAAGTTCCAAGTTTAAAAAAAAATTTTTACTTTAAATAAAAAATTTTGAATTTTTAAAATTCCGAACGAAATGCAATTTACGCAGTTGATCAACATTGATCAAATAAATTCGACTGTTGTATCAAGAATATATGTATATACTTTATGTGTATTGTTTGTAAACATAACATGCAACCAATTAACTAAACGTTGAATAATGTAGAAATAGAAGAATACACTTTTCAGTTGCTTGTACCTATTTAAGTGCATAGCATTGTATGTGCGAATATCTGCAAAATGCGAGCAGCAAGCGAAAGTGTCGCCTACAAATACAAATGCGTTGCATATATAGATATATGTATAAATCAGTATATATATGTATATATATATACATATGGCAATGTAAATTTAGATAACGCATGCAGAGCAAGAGAACGAGAGAGAGAGACAGGGAAAGAGAGAGAGAGATACAGAGTGCAGCCGCATGAAAATGAGATATTGTATCTGCAAGATAAAAAGGCACTTCTGCTTTGCACATTTCTTTTGAACTGCAAAAATGTAAAATGCTGCAATTAGAGTCAACAATCGTCGTCAAGTGCTGTTTTGGCTGCAGCTCCATCTCCATTTCCATTGCCATTTCCATTTCCATCTACAGCTAGTAGCTGCTGCATCTTCAGACGTGTGCTCTTGCCTTTTTGGCAATCAACTTCAGTCAGTCAACCCACACAAAAGTAGCAGCAACAAAGCAGCAGCAAAGCAGCAATCATATTGCAGCAAGATTTCTTGCCGCCGTCTTGAAACGTCTCGCAATTGTTCTGCTTTTGGCTTTTTGGGGCCTCTGTTCGTTGAGACCGCAAAATGAAACTCGTTTTGCACACACAAACACACACACACACACAGACACAGTTGGCAAACTCTTATACATTATTTACCAACTCTGTCTGACGCCTGTTATTTCTTTCTTCTTTTTTTTGCATTTAGGCTGATTTTGGGCGTCAGTTGAGTTACATACTTTCGTACTTAGGTGGGCAGACCAGATATATATATATCTATATATTTATGCATGAAGTACACTCCTCATTCAACTAGCTGTAGCTTTAAGCACTTGTCCATGTGGGCAGACGAGGCTGGGCGTAGGATTGGCGACGCCAAATGCGCTTACAGAGCTCAAATCGGACCACCCGTTGCCCCAAAGCGCCATGGGATAGCAACAACGGCAACAACAACAGCAACAACGAGTGGCGCTTATAGAAAACCCACAAACAAGAGCAGACTTTGTATTTGTATGTGTTTGAACTAAATTACATACGAAAAATACAAAATAAAAAAGAAGTGAAGAAGCAAACCATTTTAATTGAGTTAATAATCTTAATGGATTTTTTTAGATTTAATTACCACTTTGTGCGCTTCTATGCAGTTGTTGTTTTTGCTTTTTGTTATTGTTTTTACTATACCATTTTTGCCAAGTTTTTGGCACACTTTTTTTAACGCGCATTGCTCCAAAATAACAGAAATGTTAATAACATCAACACTGCTGTTAAAAATGCTGTTAAGAATGCTGTTAACAATAGTTTTAACAATGCTGTTAACAATAGTTTTAACAATGCTGTTACCAATGCTGTTAACAACACTTATTGCACTTCATAGCTCCAAAATAACAAAAATGTTAATAACATCAACACTGCTGTTAAAAATGCTGTTAAGAATGCTGTTAACAATGCTGTTACCAATGATGTTTATTAATGCTGTTACCAATTCTGTTAACAATGCAAATGCAACAACGGAACGATAATCCCGCGGTTCCAGAACAGAATTAGGAACAAATTTAAGATTTTTGTTAGCCAAAAATTTTAAATAAAAATTGTGTAAAAATATTAATCAAATTGTGCATGTTAATCGAATAACGGGCGGAACTCGAAAAGTGACGGATATTTTTTTAAATTCTCGGTCGGGATCTTTAACAAAAAAAGATATTTTTTGTATGAAAAGATGGAAAAAGTGGCTAAAATAATAATTTCTAACAATTTTCATAGTCGCAATTGAAACTATAACCGTATTTTCATATCATATCGTGTTATTACTCCAACCACTCTAAAAATCTCAAAGGGAGTAGCTGTTTTTCTGGTCAAAACAAAATATACAAAATTCAGGCACAGTTCATATTTTTAAAGGTAGCTTATGCATTATACAAGTAGCTGTTAGAAATGTTTTTTGTTCATTAGGGTCGCTCAGTTAGTTGGTCACACATGTGTTGGCCCTTTTTTTTATAGTCGCGTTGTGCTCAATTACAAGAAAATAATGTTTTTATATATTTTTATTGCTTGTCAACTGTCATAAAAAATTGTAACATCAACAACAAAGAGCTTGTTGTTTTTTTTGTTTTTTTTTTTGGTATTGTTATGGAATGAATTCTCGACGACTTTTGTCGATGCTAATTTATGTAAATTGCAAAAAATTTTAATTAAACACAAGTTTAAACAAATGTCATGCGAATTGTGGCGAAAGTTATACGGCTACAACAACGACAACAATAACAAAAAACAATACAAATTTGTAATTTTATTCAGTAGTTTTATGAATGTGTGTGGGAAACTCGAGAGCACAATCCTCAATGAGGCTGAGTCATAATACAAACGCGTGAATTCAACTTTATTATGTATTTATTGTTATTAGTTATTTGTTTGTTTATTTGCTTTTTATCTGCACTCTAGAATCTAAATGTAATAACAAAAAAAAAAAAGATAACAAAAGTTTTTCATACAAAATCGACAAATTGTCCGAATTTTTAATCAAATAGTAGAAAGCTGAAAAATCCCTGCAAATGCTGAGTTTGGCTTTAATAGATCAAGAAAACAAAAGTTTTTCAATAATTTGTAGCTGTGACAGCTAAAAATACATAAGCAGGCCACTTCCGATTTCGATCAAAGCATACGGAATCTAAATTTTTAGCAGTTCTGAATGCCGAATATCGAAAAGTAATCGAACTTATCTTGGAAAATAAAGAACAAGGCGTATTTCATTTGAAATGAGTAACAAAAAACAAAACGATTTGGAATGAAAAGGTCTAATTGAACCGATTTTGATCAAAAGATAAATGGAGCTTTTTAAAACTCAGAATTATTTTTCTGAAAAAAAAAACAACAAAAACTTGCCGTTGATTTTTTCAATATGTTTAAATTAGAATAACTTTTTGCAAGGGTTAAAAACCATGTACATATGTATGTTTGTACATATGTATGCAATCTATTGTATGTACAAATATGTGCTCAAAGGTATTTTGTGGCCTGACTAGCGCCATTTGTTTTTAAAAATAGACATTTGCTATAATAATAAGGCGATAAGGCGGCGACAAAGTGCAAGCTAAACAAGCTGAATGCGTTTTCAAAAACAAAAAAAAACAAACTCATTTTCGTTATTTGTTTACAAAATGTTACTTAACAGCGTGACTCGAAATGACGACTTAACAGTCCTCTTTTTACAAAGGTTACTTAACGGCGTGACTCTAAATGCGACTTAACAGCCCTTTTTCTTAACAGTGTTGCTAATTGTGATACAATGAACTTAGATAACGCATTGGGCAGCTCTGTTAGTTCTGTTAACTTAACAGCTGCAGTGTGACGTCACATTAGACAAAAAACAGTTGCATGAATTGCAACAATTCGGATGAACAATGCGATATACTCTTTTTTCGCCTCTTTGCGGAGACATCTTGATACTTTGGCTGCCTTTGGTATATACCGACATGTATACCAAGTTAAGTTTTTAAATTAAAAAAAAGAGTATAAAAATTTCGCATATTTGCATGGATCATTTTAAGCCTGATGATTTTGCGAATAATCTACAAGTGGAAATGGCTAAACAATGCATTATACAGTATATATAAATAATGTTATATGCTAACAAAAAAGTTGGTCAAAATATCAATTTACATCTTTAACTGTGAATTTTCAGCTTGTAAATATGAAGTGAACAAATATATTAAAATACAATGAATTTGCAATAATTCTGCTTGTATTTGATGAAACATTGAGTCAATTAAGTAACTTCTCATACTTGTAACTTGACAACACAATATAACATAAAAATTTGAAAATAACTAACAGCTCATGTCTACTGTGACGTAGATGGGCAAGCTTATCTGTCAAAAATAACACAATGTTAGAAATTTTATTAAATGTTTATCATTCCATTTGAATTAATCAAATTACTTTTCACACACAATATTTAACATATTGAATTGTTAATCGGCTACTTGAAATGTTTGCTGATAAGCCAAAAGCAATAAATAAGAAAATAAAGCAACAACAATGCTGGCAATAAGTCTTTAAACACTTGTCGGTTTTGTTTACAAAAATCCCTTTGGCTTCGATTGGTGACAAGCTGTCTGTTACGCTAATTGTTGTTGTAGTTGTTTTTTTTATTGTTTTTATTGTAGTTCTACTTATCGAAAAACAGAAAATGAACACGACACGAAACGAAATCAAAGCAAAATCAAAATATAAGGCAAAAGGGAGCGGGATTAGGCGGTGAAGGGGGGGCAATATTTGCGTGTAAGGCTTTTGTTTAGGCAAAATACAAACAAAATGATAATAAATATGAAAACAAAAAGGCACAAGTCATGTTCATAAATAGTATGCAAAACGAGCGCTGAAGACACAAGCATGCATAAAGGGGTAAAGGGGGTAAAGTGAAAGAGTGGTGGGGGGGGGGGGGGTGCGGTGTGGCAGAGTAACATGAAGAAAGCGTTTTGTTGCAGGCGTAAATTATACACATAACGAAACTCCCACAGGAAGTTCGATAGCAACAAACAATGCACAGCAGCAGTCGCAGCAGCAGCAGCAGTAGCAGCAGCAGCAGCAGTAGCGTCGACTGCAGACAAAGCACATTAAAAAAATGTTTGTATTTTGTGTGTGTGTGAGTGTATGTGTGTGCCATGCAAGCGAAAACCGTATATGACCCAATTAAGTGAACCCAAGCGCTTGTGTAATTATGAAAGCTTCTATGCAGCTGTATATGTATATGTGTGTATTAGTGTGTCTGTCTGTCTGTGTGTGTGTGTGTGCATTGGAGCTGGAATTTGCAACGAAGCGAAAAGGTTGCCACTCTTGCCGAAGTTGTTACTGTTGTTGTTGTTGGTCATGCAGATTGCAGACAGCATCGAGAGCGCCAAAGAGCGTATTGAAGTTTTGCAGAGAGCATTTTACACACACACACACATGCAGTAACAACTGCAGGGCAAAAAATGCATTAAGCCAAAACGTTGACCGCAAGCACAAAATCCAATTGGAACGGAAATCAAATGCCAAAGGCAGCAACAACATACAACAAACAAAACATAAAACTATAACACAACAACAACAAGAACAACAATATTTTGCTTAGAGCAAGAGTTCAACAACAGTTAAGTGTTAAGCAAAGAAAAGAAACAACAAAAGCCGCAATAAAGATAGGAAGTGGTATAAGCAAAAGGGCAATAAAATAAAACAGCAACAACCCTTTTGACATGCCCTTAATTATTTAAAAATGGAGTTTAAAGTGCACACACACACACACACATACAATGCTTGTATATATGCATGTGTGTGTGTGAAAACCCCACCCAAGCTGCGCTTAAGCTTTGCCACTAAACACACACACACACACAAGCACAACACTTGCGTGTCCTGTTGAGATGCTCAGCGGAAACGTGTTGAAAGCCAAGTGTGTGCAAAAGACAGAGAGAGAGAGAGAAAGAGAGGAAGAGAGCGCGAGTTAACGGTACACACCCCAGACCTGATGTTGTAAAAATGCATTGGCAGTAAAACAAAGAGAGAAAGAGAGAGAGAGTAAGACAAATGCATGCAGACAGCTGTGTATTTGGAGTACACATAAAAGTATACCAACAAATTTAATGATTTCTCGTTGGCCCAGGTGAGACAGACAAGACACACACATACATACATGTATATGTATATGTATGTATGCATTGCAAGGACACCTGGGTGCAAAGGGCAACAATAGCGACAGCAAAGAGGAAACGCTGCGGAAACTGATACGCAGAGACTGCAAAAATTAACACACCCACACACACACACATACAGTGAGGGTGCACACCCTTAACAAATGACGAGTGCATAATGACCTTTTTGACAAAATACTTCAACAAAGTGAGTCATATTCCGTTAACAATCGAAATGAGAGATGGTCGCCATATAACGGCTTTTTCTGAAATCATCGGTAGTTGTAAAATAGAAAATTGACATTTTAAAATAAATATTTATATTGTACATGCCCCCAATTTGTATGAAGTATAACGATTTTTTATTATCATTAGTATTAGCATTATTTTTTTATTAACTTTGAAAAAAATAAAGTAATGCTAATGATAAATATTTTCATTATTATTGAAAAGAGCAATATATTTAAATTATCATCGATTCTAACAAATATATAATACTAAAATTTAAAAACTTATCAATTTTTTGTGATTTTAGGTTCTATTAAAATTTCTTTTCTTCAACTGAACATTTTTGTATAGCGCTAGAAATCATGCTTTTTATTCCAACATTTTGAAAAGTTTTCTTTTCAAAATATTTTGCAGCAATTTAGTTTATGAAAAGTTTTAGCTATTCGGGCCTGTTCTGGTTTCCACTTTTGGCAACATTTTGTCAAGTGAATTTCGCTCAGATTAGAATATGAATCATAGCTCACTTCAAGTGAATTCAATCGTTCTTCAAAGTCAAGTGAATTCTATCCACGAAAGTTTCTCGAAAGTGAATTAAGAAACATCAAAGCAAGTTGCACTTGTTAAAAAATCTGTCCGAAGGTCAAATCCGGAACAGGTCTGATTATGTTTACAACTGAAGATAAGTGTTTGAAAAGTTTCAAAAACTTATTTTTGTTTTTGAAATGGTAAATTGAACGGAAATTGGAAAATGTGTGAAAACTCTTATATCGGACTTTTTTTTTATTGGTATTTTTGGATATTATGGTGCTTACCTGGGATGGAGCACCGGCATTGAAGACGTTCTCAAAGTTGTCCGACAACAAAAGCGGCGGCTGCTGCTGTAGTTGCTCCTTGGTGTCCTCCACTAGATGTTTCTCCTCCGTGGAGGAGGAAAGTGGAGATGGCGTCAAATCAACAATGTCCACCTGTTCGGGCTGCAAATCAAGTGTTGTGGCTGTTGTTGTTAATGTTGTTGTTGTTGTGGCGTCATCAGCAAGTGGACTGAACAAGGGCGCACTGGTGTCCAGCAGCAGACTCTGCTCCATATCCTGATCCTGCTGTGCATCGCTCGAGGTGTGTTCTAGATAGAAAGATGCCTGCATGGGATCCAATAGCTGTTGCTGCTGATGCTGATGCAGCTCCTCAATGGAGGGCGATTGGGAGACAAGCTCCTTCTCCTCCACATTCAGCAGCTCTTTTTCCTTGAGCGGCTCCTCGTTAATTCTGTCTGTTTGTTGGGGCAGCGTCTGCACCGAATTTAAAATATCCTCAATGGATGCATTGGCATTGGAGTTGGACATGTCATAGATGGACTGCTTCATGATGTCATCCTGCTGTTGTGTTGAGTTTAAATCTTGATCCGGATCCAAATCAACGCTCGTCTCTGGACCATGATCAATACGCTGCTGCTGCTGCTGCTCAGCTGAGTTGCCGTTCTGCAGCTGCAGCTGCTCATCTGTTGTTGCAACGGCAAAGGTGTCATCTGCCAGCTCGAGTTCATGCGGACGCTGTGCAGCCTCATCATCAAATTCCCGTTCATCCGGCAGCGCTATAATGTCCATGTTGCAGTCACGTGCGCCTTTGCGCGGACTCTCCGCAACCAGATCATCATTAATCAGTTGACGTCCCAGCGTCTGCAATGGATCCACAAGCGTTGCGGAGGCGGGTGCAGGTGAGGAAGGTTGCGAGCCAAAGTGTGGCACAAACTCTACAGCATTGGGATTAAGCTGCGAGTGGCATTCCGACTCCAACTCCAGCTCCAAATCCAGTTGTTCTGTTGGATCAGCGTTCTCCTTGTTCGAATCTTGGGACTGTTGCAGCTGATCCTGATCCGGAATCTGCAGCGGTTGCTGCAGCTGATCTGGCTCCTGTTGCTGCTCGCTGAGGCTGCTGGTGCCATAAGTGGTTGCCACTGAGCTGGCCTCCTCCTCCTCCTCTCCTTCTTCATACTCCGGTTGCACTTGTTGTTGTTTGGGCAGCTGCGCCAATGGCGCTAACGGCTCCACTTCGCCCGTGGTTGAAGTTGTGGTCGTATTGGAGTTGGTTGAAAAGTCGCCATCATTTTTAATAACCTCAACGTCTTCTTCTTCTTCAGCTTCAAAGGCTCTGAAGCCAGCTGCGCTGCCGCTGCCAATGCCGCTGTCAATGCCGCTGCCAACGCCGCTGCCGACGCCATTGCCTAGACTCAAGTCCATGCCCAGCGACATGTAAGCGTCGCTGCTGCTGCCAACGCCAACGCCATTGCCATTGCCGTTGCCAACAGCAGCAAGACCAAGACCATTGCCGACGCCAACGCCGACGCCAACGTCAGCGTCGCTAAACTTCTCGCCGTAGAATTGTTGTTGTTGTTGCTGTTGCTTTTCGCTCTGCTGCACTTCTTTTATGTACTTCCATTCTTCATCGTCATCGTGCTCTCCAACATCTCCATGCTCTCCACCAGACTTGGGCCCCATCATGTTGGGCAGCAGCTCAGCAGCGACGTCTGCATCATTGTTGCCGGCGCTGCCAGCGTTTTGCAGACTCTCCGTCAGCAGACGATTTTGCAAAAAGTTCTCGAAATGCGCGTTATCCTCGTGTTCCATTTTAGCTTTTTTTTTCCTTGTTTTTTACTTTTTATTTAGCAGCCTTTACTTTCTTTTCTTTTTTGTTATTTTCAACAAACAATTTGCTTTTCTCGGCTTCTTCGTATCTTATTTGAATTGCCAAAATATATGTGTGTTTATGTATGTATGTATGTGATTTTAGCCTGTGCTCGCTCTCTCTCACTCGTGTTTCACACGCCGCTTCTTGGCCTCTTCTTCTTCTTGCTTCTTGCAAATTCTCCTTTTGCTCTCGCGCCGCACCACTGACATACACACAGAGCCAAACACACAGGCACAGACGACAGACACACCGACGTTGACGACGCACACACACACACACGAACAGCCGCCAATTACGATATTCTTCCTCTTCTTTTTGCGCAGTCCTGCTTCCCAAAAAATGTGCGAAGTTTAACTGACGTTTAACGCGCACGCACACAACTCAAAATATCAATATTTAAATAAACTGTTTAACTGTGTGTGTTTTTTTTTTGTTGATGTTTAAACAATTTCAACTTTTGCTGTGCTTTCAGTTACTTTTGAAATTGACTTTGCCGACCGATTCTTGCGCGCAGACGACCTTCCAGCTTTAAAACAGAATTCACAATGTTTTGCTCGATACAAGAACTCTATATGTTTAGCGATGATAGAGTGTATGGTATCGAAATCGAGCAGTGTGGTGAAAATAACTGTGTTGAATTTACTAGAGCTGCAAGGCGTTATATCGATTATTAATCGATAGCTTTCTGGGCGCTAGTGTTTGATAGCTTATGCGAAATGTGGGCAATATGTATTCTATTACATTATGTATTGCTTACATTATGAACTACAAATTAAGTTAGGCCTTCTAGTTCCTTTTGCGTATATAGTTCAGTAGTTCGTTTCCCTATAAAAGAACTTATAATTCGTTTAGTTCCATTTCTGATAAACGAACTAATCTTTCATTTAGTTGCTTTCTAGATAAAAGAACTAATCGTTTCTCTTCAAGTTCTTTACTACACTTCAGTAGAAATCATTTATAACTTGAGTTGGGCTTTTTATCAATTTTACATTTAGTTCCAGTCCTGGTAAAGGAACTTATCCTTCATTTAGTTTCCGGATTAAAAAGGTTATCGATTTTTTTTGATTTACTGACAACACTTCAGTAGAAATCATTTATAACTTGAGTTAGGCTTTCTAGTTCCTTTTGCGGATATAGTTTATTAGTTATTTTCCCTATGAACGAACTAATCTTTCTTTTAGTTGCTTATTTCCGTTCCGGATAAAGAAACTAATCTTTCATTGAGTTCTTTCCGGATAAAACAACTTATTTTACATTCCAGATAAAATAACTATTCGTTTAATTTCTTTTAAGTTCACTAGTTCTGTTATTCGTCTTCAGTAAAAATCACTAATAACAAGTGTATTTTGCTATTTCTCCATTATTTCTACTGTTTGCTAGTTTTGTTGCAAGTCAGATTATAAATTGATGAAAAATTGACAAAAACACAGAACTAATTTCAACACGTGCAAAGATAGGGAACTAAAGGAACTTAAAGAACTAAACCAACTAAAGGAACTAACAGCACTAAGCCAACTAAAGGAACTATAATCAAGAATGTACTTCAAGTTATTTTCAAAGACCCGGTCTTTAGATCAAATTGACGCAAGTCTACTTGTAACGAGTTGGTTTCGGTGATCTGTTCATTATTTATTCACTTAAATTTCTAAAAGAACTAAACAACCTAAAAGTACAATCAAAGCTCAATAGTTCCCTTGAAAAACCCGGTATTTAGAACTAGTTCAGATCGGATCGAACCAGCTCTTGACTTTTCCTTCTAGATTTAATCAGTGTCCATTGTTTTTGTTAAGCTCAATAGATTTCTTACTTTACTAAACATAATTAATATAATTATGTGTTCAAGGAACAGGATGTCTTAAATGCATTTGGTACTTTAGTGCTTGATAATTCAACATTGTGGCCCTCAGCCACGAGTCCTTCACCTCAAAACGTTCAAATGGTCCGGCGTTTTTAAGATGTTTCATATAATACTTATCGAATATCATTTTAACAATATTATTTCGAATAGTAACAGACGGACGCTTCAAGTCAAACTGAACATCATCGGCCATACAATTTATGTTATCAGTGATATAATCGCCGTCGTCCCACCAAGGTGGCACACGCAGGCGGCAACACTCGTCCAAACGTTTCTGCTCATTTTGCTCGAATTCGTAAAGGACATCTATGTAGCATGTACGTACATCACTGCCTGATCCTTGCGGTAGGCCCGCAGCTGCTGCTACATCATTCCATTCATCCACATTGGCGGCTCCTCCTCGCGCTTTCACTAAGGCGTACAACCTTTGGAAATAGTGGAAAGTATATTAGTTTCAATTAGCTTAATAAATTTGTTTATCAAATAGAATAAGAAAAGTGGGAAGAAATTTAAAACAAAATGATTCATGAGTGGTGGCAACACTAAAAACAAAAATTTTAATTCACTTGGAATTTGGATGGAATTGGGTTGGAAGTTGGCTGGAAGACAATTCCGTGACACCCCCTTATGTTTTTTTTTCTTTTTGAACGTACTTGAACATCTTGACGGTCCGTTCTAGAATCTTAAGCTCGGCAGCCAGACCACTGCGTCTTAAGAAATTTTTCTCCTGTTGCTGCGGTGTGCTCCAGTGCCAAAACGATGCATCCGGAGTTTCTTTATGGCCAATTGGCAATGATTGTTGTTGCTGCAAATGAGGCGGCCGCTTTTCTTCTTTTTTGCTTCGATGTCGCTGCTCCGGCTGACGAACAATTGAAGACTGTTGTTTTTGTGGTTTTTTGTCTATCACCAATCCTACGTGCTTTTTGCCTATATGTCGCATCAAGTTGTGTACTGTTCCAGCGGCAAAGCTGCAATGGGGACATGGTTGGCACAGCGATACGGGCACCTTGCCCTTCTCATGGTTGCGTTCATGGCGCTCGAGATTGAAGGGTCTGTTGGTGGCGTAACTGCATCCTCTTCTCCTGCAACGAAGTTGGTTTTGAAGATTGCTCATTTAAAACGCTATTTTCACTGACAGACCATCTCCAAATAAATACACAAATATCGATAGGTCGCCATTTGACAATTAGGGTATTCCATTTAATTTCGCATAAATTGTCGATAACAAAAGATTAAGTAAAAGTAACCATATAGTTCAAATCAAGTAAGAAAAATTATATATGTTTTAAATTAAAAAAAAAAACTTTTAATTGTTATTTTTTTTTTAGTTTATTTTATTCGGCTGTTGCACTCACCAAAGTTACAAGCATCGATATATATATACTGATATCGATTCATCAAGCATACTGCACTCGTTTGCTTATCGATATATACAAAGCGGCAAATTCAAATTTATTTTTTTTCGATTTGTGCAAGCCGAGTTTGGAAAAACGTAAGCTGCATGGAATGAGCCACGACTTTAACAAAAAGCTTCCTTTTAGGAATATTTAAAACCAAAGTTTTTCAAAAGTCTGATACAAATTTGTTTTTGTTTTATTTGTTAGGATTTTAGAGCTACAAAATGGTTTTAATAGCATTTACTGCGCGAAGATGATTTGCTGATATTCATGGTGCTGCGTCGCGTGGAGCTAGCCGACCTTCTGTTAACCAGCTCCTCGTCCATTATTGTTTCATCAACGCTAGCATCATCGGCGGGTAACTCCTCATCGCTGTTCGTTTCGCTGGCAAAGGAGCCCGCAGGCGTAACAATTGCATCGCCATGCAGATCCTTATTATCCATAATGCTGATGTGGAAGGCGGCGTGGCATTTATTGCCTGCCAGCAGAGCTTTCATACGGAACACGAGCGTTTCAAGTGTTTCCCGTAGGCTAGGAATGTAGCTGATGATGGCAGTGTTCTTGATAGACTTTGAATGGCAGCACAGATTGTGCAAGAATTTTGTTACATTCTGCAGGTCGTGCAGAAACTTGGTAAGACGCTCGGGACTATCGCGCACAATGGTCTCAAGAACAGGCAGACCATGCTGCAGCAGCAGTTTCAAAAACAATTGCGTGTGCCTTAGAAATAATGCAAAATTACGCGGCTGTTCAACTTTTTGGACAATTTCCAAGAGGACATTGAACAAACGTATAGTGGACTCCCAAATCTTGAAGCGATCGCCATTCTTGTCGGCATTGTACTGCGCGTTTAGTGTACTAATCAGAATCTCACACAAGCCGCGAAATAGCAGCGGAAAGTTGGCTCTAAAATAAGCAATTGATTAGTTTATGTTTATTAAAGCAGTTTAATAGATTCGACTCACTTTTTAATGTTAGGAAATGATTCCAGCGCCTTGTCCTTTGTGTTTAGCATCAGGCATTCTTCCTTTAGGCCACGCAATATATCGTGTTGACGCTCAATGGACGAATCCTTAAGGAAACCCTTGACCAGCTCATCCAGATGTATGTTACACTGCGCACCCTTCTCTAGACTACCAGTAAAGTGGTACCACTTCCGGCGCAGCATATTTGTACATATTTTGCCTAAAATAAAAGTATACTTTAGAGGTATATTAATTGGTTGGCAACGAACCAGACTTACGTATATCATCGGCTTGCATTTCGCCACGTTGGACTGCATGCTTCCCAGTGCAACTCAATCTACGCAAGCTGCGCAGAAGTTGCTGTAGTTGCACAGCCGTGTTTAGATTTAGCACCGATTGTTCGTACTTGGCAAAATTATCAAACACCTGGGAGGCGACACGGGCTATGGATTGCTTCTTGATTGTGTTTTGCTGTTCAGCTGGCAACAAATTATGCAGAGATGCTGCCAAACAGAAAAGAAAATTCAATTAATCATAATGTTATTTTGTAAATAACTTGTAAATTCGTGAGTTGTGCTTACACTGCAGCAGCTGTGACTGTGATTTGTCGCTCCACTCGCTCCATGAGAAATATAAAGCAAAGAAATGAATACATAGGCCAAAGCAGGTTTTTACATAATTGAAGCGATCCTTGAAGAGATCCAAATTGCTGTGCAAATGATTGACCTTTTCCAGCTGCTCATTGATGTGTGCAGCCAAGGTGATCAGACGCATATTGATTTCGCCCAGGCATTCGTGTAAATCGCACATAAAATGATCCGGCTTGGCGACGTGGGATCTCAAGGAATCTGCGTCAGTTACGTCCTGATGACCGTTGACAACAGTGCCCAACTTTTGCACCAGATCTGTGAGTATAAAGCGCAACTCTAGCAAGCCCAAATGTGTGCCCACTTCTTCTGCTTCCAGTGGATAATTTAGAGTAAAGGGCTCCTCTTTTAACAATACTATGATGCCCACATCAAGCTTTCTGTAGCGCTCCATTGGTCCATATAAATGCTCAAAATCTATTTTGCATTTGATAGACTTGCAAGAGCCTAATTTAATGGTCAAGTCGCCCAGTTTCGTTTGGTTTTGGGTCGACTCCTCCGTCATCGTTTCGTTTGTAATTGCCTTGGTCTTGTTTGCCTGTCGCTTGTCGCGCACACCTGACTGTGCCGCTGGCTGCTTGGGATGGTTTAGAAACTGACTCGGTGGGGGCACAAATCCAACAGGTGCATGCGCCAAAAGCTGCTTTATCTTTTGCTCAACGCTTAACAAGTCAGCAAGGCGATGCAAAACACGCTTGCGTGTTGCACCATGCTTCTGTGAGGCAAATGCACAAATTGTAACGCGCATCCAGTTAACGGTGTGAAAGTATATGTTTAAAATATGCTGCTGCAGCTCTGCATTATAGTTGTCAAATATGGCCAAATAATTTTCATCGTCAAAGAACGAGGGCAATACAATAGCGCAACCAAGCAGCGCATTTATTACTTCCAAGCTGTATTGATAGCGTTGATTGTGCAGCACGCTGACCAAGTTGAACAGCGGCGCCAGTACAAAAATTGAATCACAGGCGCTGAAATAAACAAACGTTATAATAGATGCAACTACATGTTAAGGACAGACTAACTTTTGTTCTGGCTTCAAGACTAACTCGGATATATTAATGCCTATGCTGAGCACCTCTGATTCGGTATTTACATTTGTTTCGTCCAGTTCATTGATGTTTTTTTGATACTCCAGCTTTATGCCTCTGTAAGCAACATTTCTATAATTAACACAATTGTCATTTGGCATTAAATATATATACTTACTTGATCGTGCTAGCCGGATGCTCGCTAACAAAGCTCTGCTGAAAGCGGTAGGTCATTAGCTCGCAGAGCCATATCAGAAACTTATTGTCCAGCATATAAGCCGACTCGGCATTGTAATAACGCACAGTCAAAACGCTGGCCAACTCATCGTAAAACAAGGCCAGTAATTCAGGAGAGTTGCAAATAGCTGACTGGGTGAGCACTAAATATGAAAAGATATTTGTTTTAATTTGATGAAGGATCTAGGTTTAAACATTCCTCATAATTTACTCACTAATCAGGTTAGCTGCCTGCTTGCTCCGGCCATCGGGCAATGAGGTAATACTGTCTACGCTCGTCTGCAAATCATCGTTTTCCATTAATATCGTCTCAATGCGTGCAATAGCATCAATTAATTGCACGCAACCGATAATGCCCTGTTTCTTGACATATTCATTGCGATTGATCTGTTGCTTCTTAACCACCATTTCAATTTGATCCTGCAGCGGCGCACACTCCTGCAGCTTGGGATCTGGGAATGCCACATGACAGAGCAGATCCATGGCAAGACGTGTTTGTGGCAGCATCAGATCGCTTAAACGATCGAGCAATGGCATTAAGAGCAACGCACAGTTCTGCACATGCTTGGCATTCTTGCGCTGCAACTCGCGCAGCAATATAAGCGCCATGGTGGTCACATGCTGCGAGGACTTGTCAAATGTCAGCTCCAGCAGTTTCTTGAGTATGCTCTTTTGTATGGAGTTGCAGATTTTGAAGAGTACGCTGTGCGAAAATTGAGAATGAGATACATGGAGATACTAATCAACTAAGCTTTACCTGTAAGCAGACTTGGCAAAGTCAGCCACAATGCGATTCTTTTCGCGCATAAAATCGTGCAAGATGTGCATTAGCGTGCTTATGTGTTGCTCTAATATATGTGAGAAATGTGTTTTAACTTCATTCAGTATATCGACCGTAATGTGTTCGAGCTTAATGCGTCGGCGTAGCTGTCAAATTGTAGATAAAGTTTATTTAAATAAATTGTAGTTAACATGTTAAAAACATTGCACTTACAAGATTCTCAATGTACAGCGTATTATCCTCATTGATGTGTATTAGCAAAAGCAGCATAATAAAATCAAAAGATCTGCAAAGTGTTTACAATTATGTAATAGATTTATAATATGCTCTATGAATGCAACACACTTGAATTCAGTTGCAGGTAAACCGCTTATAGTACGCTGCCACATCTGATAAAAACGCTTGGAGCGCTTAAGTCCTTGTTGTAAAAAATTAAAGAGCTCCAGTTGAGATTGCTTTTCATTGGAAGCAGGCGTCGCAAATGTCGAAGCGTCATCACTTTGTGCTCTGTGACGCCAATTAAAGATTTCGCGCAGTGTAGAGACCAGCTGACATGTGTAAATTAATTAATATAAATATATTTAGTTATTATATTAACGCTTACCTCGCGCACAATGTCGTCTGTGTCTTGATTAAGACTATTAAGCAGCAGCCGAATAAGATGTGGTAGTAACTAAACAGAATTTATATTTGAAAATAAATTTTTAAAGATTGAAAACATATCCTCGGCATTCCGAAGATATAGACAGCTTTAAAATATAGTTGTCCGATTTTAAGCATGTGTGGAGTGTAATAAATTTGAGTACAAGTGAATTTTTTTGAAATATCTGTATAAACAAAAAAGTTGTTTATACAACATCTCATTATTCAACAGCTGTTTCTATGGCAGCTATAAGATATAATCAGTCAGATTTTGCTCAAATTTGATCAGTATATCAATAGCTTAATAAACTTTGGTTAAGAAAAACTTATTTATCCTATTACAGACGGATGGACTGTTGTAATCGACGAATGATAAAGAATATTTATACTTTATAGGATCGGAGACGTCTCCTTCAATGCGTTACACATTTCGTGACAAAAGGGTACAAAAAAGTATAACACAAGGTAATTGCTGCATACCACATTGGAGCAGCTGCTATCTTCCTTAATGAGTTCCAGAATACGTTCACGTAGCTTTGCTTGAGTCTTAGCGCTTAGTGTTAAATTGCTAAGCATGTGCACTGTTGTCAAATGAAACAGATCCTTGCTGTTGGCGTAGTTAATGCTAAAAAAAAAAGATAAGAAACGTATAAAGCGAATTGTTAAAACAAGAAAAATAAAGTTACTCACAAAAGCAGCTCAACAAACTCGTCGTGCTTGCCAGGATCCAGCACAAACTCAGCACTGCTTATAATATCCAACTTAGCGGACTCCGTAGCGTTGTTAAAGATGCGTTCAATGTGACTATAGATATGATCCCTATGCGATAGCGTTAAGTAACGCAACTGAGCAAGCATCAATGGCAGCAATGGCAGGCAACCTGGCATTGTTTGCACACGCTCCAACTTGGCAATCTCTGCCATTTTATTGAAGAGCACATCCAGGCAGGGTTCGCGTAGAAAGTCGATCATTAGAAAGTTGATAAACATGCTGTTTTGCGATTGATACGCCTGATCCTCGCCAGCCGTGTCTATGGTGCAGCCACTTAGCAGCTTTTCGACAATCCTTGATTTGGGCGCAAGTGCCACATTGAGACCCGTTTTAAAGGTTTCAATATTTTCGGGATATTTGGGCGAGCGTACAAGTATATCACGTAGTTTGGAAACAATTGCAATATGATCACAGGATAACACAAATGTATCCGCATTATCCAGCTGCACACCCGCATTCAGCAGCACCATCTCAAAGAAACTATTTGGTTGGCGGGAAGTGCCTCCCATTCTGGATGACGACTGCGTACGTCCCAGCGTAGCGGCCAATGCTATGCTGTGTTGGGACAAAAAGCGCTGCGTGTGCTCCTGCGAGGCTGGTATTTTGTCCTCCTCACTTTCGCTGTTAAATGATTCGATTTCATCATCGGGTTTGGCAACAGACGCCACACGCTGTAAGCACAAGTTCCTTTTTGTAATGTTGCACGACACAAACAGCAAACAACATTTAGCAACTTACCGGAATCTTAATTGTAGCATTCTCGTCAATATCATTGAGCGCTCTTTGAGCATTCGGACGCTTCTTAAATTTTTTATACATTTTATATTTAATACGCAAAAAGTATAAACAATTTTAAAATAAATTTACACCGGGTGCACAACTGTTTTATCGATATCGATAGCAGCTCTTATGGTTCTGCGATACTTACCAACACTTCTCAGCAAACGATAACTATCAGTAATATTTTGTTAATTATTCCTGCAAAAAGTTCAAACTCTGCAGGGAAAATTCGCATGCTTAAATAATGCTGCAGAGTCTGAGCCCAAACACAGATATTTTGTGACGGTTATTGGCAGGAGTAAACAAAACAAAGACAATGCCGATCACCGATATCAGCTGGAAGTAGTGGAAACACATTAAACTGAAAATCCCCGCTTTCCAACACTGATACATTATTGGCGGCATTTATTTTTGCAGTAAACAAAGATATTGGCGCAAAATGGATAAGTATTTAATTAAACTGGATGCAAAACCCAAAAACGATAGTACGCCAGAGCAAGTATGTAAAACACGAACACTGAAAACAAAAATGTAAGCTGATTGATTCTACTTAACCTTTGTTTAGAAGATGGATGTGAAGAAAGAGACGCCCAAACAAAAAAACGCAGTCAAAGAGAAGAAAGAAACGCCGAACCAAACAAAGGCAGTCAAAGAGAAGAAAGAAACACCAAAGCAGGCAAAGATCGTCAAAGAAAAGAAAGAAACGCCAAAGCAAGCAAATGTCGTCAAAGAGAAGAAAGAAACGCCGAAGCAGGCAAAGGCTGCCAAAGAGAAGCCTGCAGCCACTAAAAAACGAAAAAATCAAGAAACAGAAGAAGAAGAGGTAAGTTAATCTCTTTTGAGTAAAGCACAGACGATCATCATGTGATCCTTGTGTACCACAGTTTAAGAACAAGGACAAGGAAAACGCAGTTACTGAAAATCCACCCAAGCGAAGAAGCGGTCGCTCAACACGCAGCACACGATCAATGGCTGATGATGGCAGTCCTTCGCCTGAGAAAGTTCCTAAAAAGAGTTTGCCCTTTATAAAGTATAATGGTGCCATAAAATACTACACTGAACAACAAGAAATTGCTGCATCAGCTGACGAAGTCATGTAAGTGTGTTTATATCTTCAATAGAAACCATATGCTCAGTTTATAACTTTTTTAGGCAATGGGTGGAGAAGCAGGAGGATGATGTAGTTCCCATGGCCTTTGACATGGAATGGCCGTTTTCGTTTCAAACTGGTCCCGGCAAATCGGCCGTTATACAAATATGCGTTATTGAGGATTGTTGTTATGTTTATCAACTAACCAAATTAACCAAAATACCAGCAGCGCTAGTGGCACTCATAAACCATCCTAAGGTACGGCTGCATGGTTTGAATATCAAGGCGTAAGTACATTATGTATATGATATATCATAAGTAATGATATGAAATAAGTAAGATCAACTATACCTATCAGTAATGCGATTAGTTAAACTAAGTCTTGTTAAAGTGGCCCGACTTTAATGAAATATAATCAACTCGTTAGTAGCACCTAAAATTAATAAGTTTGGTCCATATATCTTTGAAAACAAAAAAATAAATAGATTTTTGTCCGAATCCGAAAAAAAGCATCCTTGTGCATCCTTATGGCTATATCGACTTAGCTCGATTAATTAAGAATATATATACGTACTTTACGAGAACGCAGTCGCCTCTTACAAATTTGAAGACGAGTATAACAGTATTTATTCACTTTAAAATTTAAACAACTTTGATTTTGTCAAATTTTAGCGACTTTCGGAAGTTGCAGCGCGACTTTCCTGAAGTAGCCGCTGAACCACTTATTGAGAAATGCGTTGATTTGGGTGTGTGGTGCAATCAGGTGTGCGAGACAGGCGGCAGATGGAGCCTAGAGCGCCTGGCCAATCATATAACCAAACAAGCCATGGACAAAAGCAAAAAAGTGCGGATGAGCAAGTGGCATGTTATACCACTCGACGCGAATCAATTGATGTATGCATCCATAGACGTTTATGTGAGTATATTACAGAGTTGATTATGTAAGCATAATATAAATTTGAAATATTTTCAGATTGGTCAAGTTATTTACCGTGAAATAGAAAAGCGTGAAAAGCTAAAATTAAAAAACGAGGCCGAATTTAAGGAACAAAATGGTGATGACGCATTCAAAGCTGTTAAAGCGCTGGGCAACACCTTTTTGAGCAAGATCAACGAGGTGACAATTTAAGCCAATACTTTTGAAAATAGTTAGATCTCTACACATTTTAAATTTTACAATTATTGCAAATCATTTAGATTGAAACCTTTATTATAAAAGCATATTTGCTTTCAATACAAAGTTATCTTTTAAGGTTTCTATAAAAATTGTACTATTTTTGTTAGACTATACCATTTTACATATACTTATTTACTACTTGTCTTAAACTTGCAATAAATTTTAATTGGATAAATTCGCGTTAAACATTTCTAGAATTATAATAATAATATCAATGAACAGCTCTCACTTGAATAAGGGTCGGCGAGAGCCAACTGCTTCCAGCTTGCGCTTTAGCATATCATTATCCAAATCAATCTGGCGCTGATATTTCTTACGATTGACAGCTGCACTTGTCATGCGAGGTGCCGGCGGTGGTTGCTTCTATAAGTTTTTTAATATTATACAAAACTCAACACTGCTTCAAATTGTACTTACCTTAGCTTGCAGTTGAGAGATGGACTTGACTGTGCTGGTAGCTGGCTTAATTGTCGGCTTAACGTTCATCATTTTCTTAAGCAAAATATGATTCTGACGCTCAATTTCGCGTACCTGTGGATTAGTGAAGCTAAAGCTCTTGCGGCCTAGGTTCTTGTAGCTGCAAAGCAAAAAGTATTTATGCAAAAGGGATAACAATTGCAACAGGACGCCACTCACTTGACCTTTTCCGAAGAAGTGGAAGAACGTGGACGGCTGATATCAATGTGATAATTGCGACAGTTTTCACTGTTAAAGCTGCTCGGAGTGACGCTTGACACGTGGCAGCTGATGCGACTGCGTTGTGACTGCGACTGGGGGTAGCGCATCAGACCATCGCCCTGACCGCACTCATCCATCATAAAGGGCTCTTCATTTGGATCAATAACGTCAGTGTTCGATGGGCAGCGGCACTTGTTACCAGTCAACTTCTCTGAACGCACCGTGTTTGGAGTTCGTGAAGATTCAATTGTTGATATTGATTCAAATTCATCCTCCTGGGTCATTTCCGCCAGCTTTTTGCTTTGCTTTTTCATCAGCTTTGTGGCCATAGTAAGCTGCTCCAGCGCACTATTGTCTGCGTTGCCACCGCTGAGACGAAATGTTTTCATGATCATTTCGGACATTTGTGTCATCTGTTGTTCCAAAAACTTGACATTAATGGCTTCGGCTGTGTCAATTTCAACGTTATCATCGTCCTCATCTTCACCGCTGGGATTGGGAAATGCTGGCACAGCAATGGATTGCTCATGTAAACCATTCGGAAAAATGGGCTCACGCTGTAAATCTGTATAGGATAAAGGCAAATGACTCCTTTTTGGTGGCTTTGGCATAGGATAGAACTCAATTTCATGATCTGTTAAATTTGGTGAACATTGCTCCGCTTCCAATTCGCTGCAGTTGTCGCCCAACTCGCTTTCGCTGGCATCCACAATATCGACAAGATCTTGTTGACTTGGTTGTTTCAGTTTTGCAATATCATCATTCTGGAATTCGTCTTCATTATCTTCACTTTCGTTGGCTTCATTGTCGTCTTCGTTGTCTTCATCATCTTCTAATTGGCCAATTTCAACATCATCTTTCTCTGTGTCACTTTCCTCGTATATCAAATCATTGGCATCGTTCTCATGGGCTTCGATAATTTCTTCCTCCTCTCCCAAATCGTCTTCCACTTCATCTTCCACTTCTTCATCATCATCTTCCATCTCTTCATCTTCCGTTTCACCATCTCTTATTTTATCATCTTTTACGAATCCGGCTAAAGCATTGAATTTCGGAATTAGAGTGCGCACCGATGGCGTTTCATCATCCGTCTGATCTGAGTTTCTTGACAATTGGTTTACTTCTGCCACCGTTTTACTGACCACCACTTGAGCCTCGTCCTCGGAGGAGGAGCTGGGGTATTTCATGACACTCTCACGGGCAAATCCGCTGCCGCCACCAGAGCACTTCCCATACATCTGGTGACGACGAGCATGTGGCTGTGGAAGTGAAGGTGGCAAAGAATTGAGGCTAAACTGTTTGATGATCAGCTCCTGGGGCTGATCCTGATTCGTTGCACTTACATTGCCGCGCAGAAACTCAGCCTCGACATCGCTATCGCTTTGTGAATCGCTCTCCTCTAATGCATCATCATCCTGCAGCTCCTGTTCCTGCTCTTCCTCGACTTCAGACAGCGATTCCTCATCGAAGGGCTCATCCATGTAATAATCTTCATCAGAGTTGACCGGCGGAGCAGTCATTTTATCGCACGCGTATATTATTCCTTTTTTTCTATTTAGTGTACCTTTTTTTTGGGCTTGTGTTGTTTTAACCACTTTTTTTTTTTGGTTTGTAAAATATAAAGAACAAATATATATGTCTTTACCCGAGTAGTACTATTGAGAAGTGTGCCGATATTACTGAGAATTTCTATGAAGTCTTCATATCAGAAAATACATGTCGTTCGCAGATTACTGGGTTTACTGAATTTGATTTCTCACTCCGATTCTTACACTTTACGAATATTATGTGGGACACCGACGACTGGTCGACCAATTGGTAATGGGCAAAGACTAAACCCATTGCGCCCATTCGAGGTTGAGGCAGGTGCTACCATGTAACGATAGTTGCCGTTAATATCCTTTTGTTTTGCGCTTTGTTTTCTTCACGCCCGCTGCCTTCTTCTTCTTGTAACACTTTATATACCTTGATTTATTTGTATATTTTGATTTGTCTTGCGATGGCAGTGCCAACCGTCTACCAGTTCCCAGGACTCACTTGAAACTTACACCTGCCACCAGGTCGTATTTTTATTTTTACAGGTTGACGTTGCCGTGGACAACGGAGCAGGCGCAGAAAGTTTGTTGTTTTTCTTTGTTTCTAGCGTTTGTCGACCCTCAAAATGCACACTTGTTGTCCAACTGTTATCAATGAAGTATTTTAATAAGTTGTATATCGTATAATTTTAGGTAACAACTAATTGAAATAGTTAGTTAGCTATCATACGAGGCTCTTGTTTCATAGACTTTGAGGTGGTATAAATATTTCACTAGAGTATTTATATAAGTATATACTATTGATCAGGGCAACCACAATTTTTTCTCAAAAAACCTTCAATTCAATCAAAGTTAAAATGTATAAATAATTCATATCTTGACACTTTGTTTGCCTATGCCAAGTTTGGTTGCTCTTGCTTCAAAACTGTTGAAAAAATGCGTTTATGCAGACAGACGGACATTTCACAAACCCAAAATATACTCGTTTTACTCCATTAAAATAGGAAAAAGGGAGTTATAAAGTACTGCAAATGTATGTAACATGCAGAAGGAGGCTTATAAACTATATATGCTCTTGATCAGCATCAACAGCCGAGTCGAACCAGCCATGTTCGTCTGTCCGTCTGTAAGTCTGTCCGTATGAACGCGTCGATCTCAAAGACTATAAGAGCCAGAGACACCAAACTTGCCATGCAGGTTTCTGTATGCCATACACAGATTATGTTTATTTCAAATATCGGAAACACCCCTCCCGCACCCCCGTAAATCGAAAAAAAACTCCCGCAGCCTCAATTTTAACGATATTGATATTGATTTTTGGTACAAATATAATATATAATATAATATAAATACACCAAAGTTATGGCAGAATCTATAGCCTCCGCCTCAGCAGGCAGAAACAACAGTTTGACAGGCATCAGACAAGTTAATTGCGCTGCTTGCTTGTCTTTTCGCTGAACTGCTTGAAATACCAGTTGGGACCAGGGAGTCTCGTATACGGGCACACTCGAATAAAGATTTCTTACTTGTTTCTTTTCTTTCAAAAAATTAAAAAGAAGTATAAAAAGAAAATTCTAAAACTAGTTGAACCAACTCCCGTGAGGATAATACAAGTGATAGAGAGATGTAGGGTAAGGATTCCTCGGGCAACAGCTAAAACAAATGTCCAATTTGTTATCGTACTTTGCCTTGTAATACATTTCTATGTCTTTTGCTATTCGTGCATTGGCCAATGGATTCGATTAAGGGGTGAATGTCCATATTCTAGATCGCGCGATAATATTGATACTCTAAGACTCTGCCACCGATTGGACGTAATCAAAAATATGATTAAATAAGAATATTGAAATAAGATAATGATGAAATCAAGCGGAATTAGTCGGTTAGTACACCCATTTGTTACTAAAACCTAAAATATAAACGGCAGCCGCTTGCGACTCAAAATTTTCTAAATTCTAATAAACTTAGCAATCGTTGACATCAAAGCTTGTAAATTATATTTGTGCAACCTACAAACAAGCCACTAAAGCATAGAACAAAACATTCTATGGAATAAAAAAAGCACTAAAATTTGCGTTTACAGTAAAAAGGCGCGCTCAAGTGCAAAATCAAATCAATTACGTTTATATTGTCTGCCAGGTGTATTTGTGTAAAGTAAACTAATAAAAACTGCATCAAGATGATGGGCACACAGTTGAAAATGCTCATGGGCGAGAATGCATCAGAGAAGTACAACCAGGTCCAGGTGAAGAAATTGACAGTGCCCTCAAATGAGGCAACCACAAAGCACGCCACACTCGGCGACTTGCAGAATCGTGGACTTAGCCTTGGTCTTACCACCAAAGAAGCGGCTAAAAAAAAACTGAAAGATGTGAAGCTGACCAAGGCGCGTGTGGACACCTACTGGAAGAAGCAGCCTTTGGGCGTGAACAATGCCAATGCAGCACCCAAACCCAATGCAGGTGGCGCAATCAAGACAACAGCAGCTCCGCTGTTGCGCTTCAACTCGATGCGCACCAATGCTGCCGGCGAAATGACGCGCCAGATCTCATCGACAGCGCTGCAAGCAGGACGCATCGCAGCTGCAACAACAGCAGCAACGACTATTGCCAATGCAAAAGTGGCCGCCGCAGATGCAAACAGCAAGCTTGCCACATCAGTCAAACAAAAGTCTGGCTCCGATGAGAAGCTAAACACTCTGCGACGCAAGGATAGCAATTTGTTGCGTAAATCGTTGACCAAACTGCGCGTCGCGCTGTCCAAGCCCAATTTGGCGCCCGCAGCTGCAGCAGCACAGCCCAAGGCAGCAGCAGCGCAGCCCAAGACAGCAGCAGCGCAGCCCAAGACAGCAGCAGTTAGTTTGGTAAGGAGTCCTCGCGCACACTCCAAGACAGCAGGTGCTGCCAGCTTGCTGAAGAAGGATGTGTTCGCAAAGAAGAAGCCTGTCGCCTTGGCCAGGCGTCCCAAGTTGCCTGTTTTGCCCCCCACCACAATTACTGAGAAACCACCAGCGGCCATGTCGTTGTCCAGCAAGCGACTGGCGGAGGTGGAGGACATTGATGCCGATGATCGTGATAATCCGATGTTGGTGTCGGAGTATGCCAATGATATTTACGACTATCTGTATCAGCTGGAGGACGAGCAGCCCATTTATAAGAATCATTTGGCCAACCAATTGGAGGTGTCGCACAAAATGCGCGCTGTGCTCATCGATTGGATCAACGAGTGTCATTTGCAGTTCAATTTGGCTGCCGAAACCTTTTATCTGGGCGTGGCCATTATAGATAGCTATCTTCAAGTGGTTAAGAATACCAAACGCAAGCATTTGCGGCTAGTGGGTATTACAGCTCTGTTTATAGCCACCAAATACGAGGAGCTGATTCCGCGGCCCATTGGTCACTTTGTATTTATTACGGGTGATGCGTATACGGGTCTAGAGATACGTCAAATGGAATTGCAGATACTCAAGGCAATCGATATCAATCTGTCGCGTCCATTGCCCATACATTTCTTGCGACGCTACTCGAAGGCAGCCAACGCTGAGGATGAGCATCATGCCATGTCGAAATACTTTTTGGAACTGGCTGCCATGGACTACGAATTGGCCAGCTTCAAGCCATCCGAGATAGCGGCTGGCTCGCTGTATCTTTCGCTGCAGTTGATCAATGGCAATGCACGCGCTGCCACCGGTTTCAATCCCAAACACTGGACGCCCACGTTGGTGCACTACTCACGTTATACGGCTACAGATTTGCGTATTGTCACACGAAAGATTGCCAAATTGGCACGCGATGCGCCAACTGGCAAATTGAAAGCGATATACAATAAATATCGGGGTAATAAATTCCAGAAGATTGCATTGCATACCGATTTGAGTGGCCCGCTCATTGATTCAATTGCGGGCCAAGAAGTTTCAGAAAAGGAATCTCAATTGATTTCTTTTGGACACTGCAGTTAATAAGTTTAGTTCATTTTGTTCAATATTTAAATTTGTGTAGTTTTTTCGTTTTATGTTATTAATTTGTATGTGTAATAATCATCGAAATGATGTCCTCTCTATATCTATGTTTAAATGTTGCGTTTTTATCATCGCCGTTTTTAAGGCGATCATCAGCAAAGCAATCCTCCCCTCCCTAATATATACAAATATAGCCATGCGCTTGCTCTACAACTTTGCTTCAATATTGCACAAGTTGCACGAGTTTGCCTTTAATATATATATTTATATTAAATATTTTCAATAACAAATGGCCTGCCCCTTTGAAAGCTCCTGGCGCAACGCCACTGTGCAGGAAAGCTTTTTCCTTACGCACTCTCCCACAATCGGGCAGTTGAATGAATGCTAAACAGCGGCAACTTCAACCGCTTTTAACTGCCGCCAAACAGCTAACTTCATATGTAAATATTGGCCGAGTGACGAGCATAAAGTGAGAGCGTGTTGCATCAATGCGCAGGTGCGAGGAGCGAGAAGCAAATAGCCACCCTGAAGCCGCCACGTGCGAGCGGAAAGTGATGAGCGTAGCGGAGCAGAGGCAATCTGGCCAGCGGGCAATTCATTTGGCCAAGAAGCTTCGTGGCGTGCGGGCGTGTTATCGTGCCGGAAAATGCGCGCGTAAACTGATAAAAAGCACAGAGTATAAATAATTAGAACTGTGTGGAGAAAAGTGCAGAAAACAAGAGCAAACAAAAGCCGCTACTGCTGCTTCTGCTGCTGCTACCAAGAGCAATGTGTTTATGTGCGTGAATGAAGTGCCGAGCAGCGTAGTTAAAACCAAACAGTGAAATGTTGGCCAACAGTTTGGCCAGCAAGCGCAAGTATGAGTTAATTGCCAAGCAGCCAGTAAACCAGTAAACCGGCCTCAAAGGCCAAACCAAATTAATTAATAATGTTCAACAGCTGCCAATGCAGTTGCAAATTGCCAACTTTGAGTTAACACCACACACATGCAGTTGGAGCCAGGCACGAGGCATAGTTATAATGATAGACTGAAGATATAATATTGTTAAATCAATAGCAATTGCCTACGCGCTATGCGTGCTTTAATATAACCCATACGCCGCGTTGTCAGCAACTAAAATCTAGTGTGGCATGGCGACAGCAACTGCTAAGTAATTGCAAATTGCGTGCATGACTCTCGGTCGCAAGTTCACAAGTTTGTTTTTTTTTTTTGTTTTTAAAGCCAGGCTGCAATTTGGCTAAAAGCCGTCGCAGCCATTCGTTGCTGTCGTCGCCCCTAGGTAGGTCAAAAGGCGCTGCCACATGCCACATGCCGCAGCCGCAGCGAAAGCCACAGCAACAGCAACAGTCGCAGTTAGAGGCAGTGGCAAAAGTCTTGCGGCTGAAGCGTTCTCAGTCTGCGGCGGAAGCAAGCCAAGAATAACAGAAAGCCAAGAATAACAGCAACAACAACGAAAGTCAAATTCATTAAGCTAGGGCGTGGGCGTTGATGAAGGCGTGGCTAAAGGCGTAAACCCGTAGCGCATAAAGGAGTAAACAAGCCTGGCACCAGCTACAGCTGCTTTCCATCCTTTTTTCTTGATATATATATATATATACACTTTATATATATATATATACTTACTTTTTTTTTCATTTATCGATTTCTGACACTTGACTGCTTAGGCAGCCTGGCAGCCTTAACGGAACGGAGAGCCGGCTAATAATGCTCAGTAGGTCAGCGGCACGGCAGTTTTGAAGTGCGTTTTGAAGCAACAGTGGCCAACGGCAATAAAAATGAAAATGAAAACGTGTTGGGAGAAAACAGAAAACTGGCACAGCAGCAATTGGAGCCACAGTTGGAGCTGCCTTAACTTGAGACATATAAAAATAGCAGCCCCCAACACACAACAATAACAACAACAGCAACCACCACACGCAGTGTAAACTTCAAACGCGCTTGGCCTACTTTTTGTGTAATGGGCTGGGATGAATATAAGTCCTCGTCCTCAGCCTCGTCCTCGTACTCTTTAACCGCAACCAAGTTAAATGAAGCACATTGCTGCAAGAGAGCGGGGTGTGCGGCCTGTACTAGCTCTGCAAACAAATGGCCTAAAGCTGCCCCCGGACAGCTACTACAATGCGAACGGAACAGCCGCGCGTTAATCATACGCCTCGTGTGCAAATCCGTGCTCTGTGTGCACGTTAAGTCAATCAGCGTTTAATTGACAGCTGCACTCAATGCCAGGCTCCGGCTTCGGCTTCGGCATCGGCTACAGCTGCTGCTGCAACGCGGCACAAAAACCAAAAATGATGGCCATGACTCTGTTCAAACTGGACGTCATTAGTGACCAGAGATGAGCAATGGACGGCATTGAGTTGTGTGACAAATAAAAACCATTTAAAATATTATAACTACTTTAGAAATATCTAATTTATATGATCATAAATTTAAAGATTGCATTTTGATAAAGAGAATAGTGACCAGTGTTGAGCAAAGGACGTGGTTTAGTTGAGAGACAAAAAAAAGAAGAAAGATATGTTATTTTCGGCATAAGAATATTTAATTTTCAGCAGATTGTTCCTATGGCAGCTGTAACATATAGTAGTCCGATTTTGATTAAGTTTCGTCAGCATGTATAAAATATGCTCAAACTTAAGTAAAATAAGTTTGGTTGAGTTATCTTAAAAAACAAAACAAAATGTAAACACTTTGTTTTTAACCGATCGATTTTAATACTCCGATCTGGACGTTTCTGTGCCAAGTTTCAGCAGAAGGACATGGCTACATCGAATCGGCTGTGGATACTGATCAAGAATATAAAACACTTTTTTTCTGAGACGTGTCCTTCAATGCGTCTCACATTTCGTGACAAAACTATAATACCCTTCGCAAGAGCATAGTTTTATTGATCGTAAACTTTTAGATTACATTTTGAAAAAGCCTAAAATTTAGGGAACTCAACATTTTTATTTGCCTAGGTAATTTTTAATTGTTGTTAATTGCAATGCACAAAAACAATCGGAAATAAAACAAAAAATATTATAATTGATTTTAAAATTATTTAATTTTTTAGAAAATGAACACTTTTACCTAAATTATTTTCCGTTAGGCTTTCTGAGAAGAGCTTGAAGGCAAAGGAAAAATAATGATGTTCTGCATATTTTTGTATATTATTTGAAAAAGTTAGGCTTACTTTTCTTTTGTAAGTTCTGTGTTTTCTGTAAGTAAATAGATTTTAAACTTTTTAGTTTAATATTTAAATTTGTATGTAAAATAGTTTGTTATGAAAAAGAAGTGCTTTGAAGAGCCCATATTATTCAAAACCTTATGCATTGATAGTTTTCATTCATATTTTGTTAACGTTCTGTGCTGGACTATTAAAACGTGGTGCTCAAAGTGTTTGTTGTCATAGTGTATCGGAAATCGAATATGCAAATCCAGCGTATAAAATTTTTCCAATGTTCCCTCAAATGCACCACTTAAATATTGCGCATCTCTGGAAGTGTTGCATCATTAGCGTAAAACCACAGCAAAGTTGCTTTTGCCATCAACTTGATGCTTTTAAAGTCAGTCACATATAGCCGTGGAACACTCAACACACACCTTGCCACATGGAAGTTGCCAGTTATATTGGGACACGATTCGAGCTACCTTTGAGTGCAATTTGTTTTTGTGGTACAGAGCATGGCGAGAGTACTCGTAGTCTGTGCACTAAGTAAGCCTGAAAACTTGTCGCATACAACTATACCGGGAAGTTTTTCTCATTTTCCTAAATTAATTGCCAGCGGGGTGCAAACGGGAGCTTTAAGAGGCATGTTAAACATGCGTGGCACGTGAACTGAAGGCAAAAACAGCATGCTTCATATATGTGTGTGTAGCTATCTGTGTGTGTGTGCGTGTGTGTGCATGTAAATTACGAAATCGTGCAAAAAAGGTGCCATTAAAAAAAAAGGCTATAACATGCGGCAAGCTAACCAAAAAAAAAAAAAACAGTAACAGCAAAATACCCAAAAAAAAAATGAAAAAATAAATAAAATATAACAAGAAAAAAGCGCAGGTGTGCGCGGGGTGTACTATGGGAGAAAAGTCGATTTATTTTTGGCATAAACTCTTAATATTGAGCTAGAGACTCCAAATTTTAATTGAATGTTAGATAGACCAAAATAGATTTTTGAAAAAAAAAGTTTTTAATTGGACCACTATAACATATGAACAATCGATCAAAAATAAAGTTTTTGTGTGAAAATGCCAATGCAACAAGTCTTTGTGTATCGAAAAGGGGCAAAAAACATTAATATCACACAACAACAAAACTTCCGGCAGTTGGACATAAAACATAACTAATAAAAAATCGGAGCTAACAGTTAACTTTATTTGTCTTGACTAACATTTTCCACATTTTCACTTTTTCGATGGTTCCACAATTTAAAGTTTCACTGAATATCAAAAAAATAATATTAATGCCAAAATACTCGACTTTTTACCCATAGTGGGGTGGTAGCTTCTTTTTGGTTAAGAAGGGGGACGGGGAGCAGCAATTGAAATTCGCGTTTCACGCCCGTCACGCAAATATCCTGCGACTCAACTCAACTCAACTCAACTCGGTTCGGTTCGGATCGCGTTGCGTATACGCCGCGTGTGGCACGATGGCATCAAGTCTAAGTGCTTTTCTCAATAATTGCAGGCGTGCTGCGTTGCTGTAGTCGATAATGTCGTTGGCGCTGGTAGTGCCAGGAGCAGATTCCCGGCCAGTTACCGTGCCAGGCCATAATCATCATTTGAATGCGTTGAAGGTGAATAACAACTTGAAATGCAATAACAATAACAAACGTCACAGCAGCAAGATAAGCGATAACGATATCGATAAAGATAACTGTAACAACAGCAAAAGCAACCACAAAAACAACAACAACATTGCCAACAGCACCACCAGCGCGTCATGTTAGAAGCAACAACAACAGCAAAGGGCAGCAAAGGATACCCACAAAGAACTGGCATATCATCAGTTATATAGCAATAGGAATACGTAGATCGACATGGTATTGAGCACCGAATGGTCTCAGGTGGAGGTTATCGATCTGATCAATGATGGTAATGGATTGGGCTTTATACTTGTGGGCGGTCGAAGCACGGGCGTGGTCATCAAGGCTTTGACGCCGGGCGGTGTCGCCGAGCGTGATCAGCGCTTGCAGCTGGGCGATCATTTGCTGCAGATCGGTGAGGTGAATCTACGCGGCTTTAGCTCGGAGCAAGTGGCCACAGTTCTTCGTCAGACCGGAGCTCAGGTGCGTCTGATTGTGGCGCGGCCGGTGGAGCCAACGGCTATCGATTATCATACGCTGGCCAGCAATGCGCCCATTATACCAACTAAGCTCCTCTCCGACCCGGAAGAACTGTCGCGGCATCTGTTTCAAAATGCGAGCATTGCCGCCGCAACGGCTTCCCTCGATGTGGGCAGTCTGGTTGGCCTGGTCACTGGCGGACCCGCTGCTGACACTGCCGATATGGGCAATATCTCCATCACGCTGCCCACATCCTTTCCCGCGTTCCCAGTACCAGCTCCACCCGATACGGAGCTGGCCGATCTGCCACTGCCACCCTTACCCACACAGAGAGAGGAGAACGGGCAGTGTCCACAAGACTTGGACATTGTGCCCTACTCGCTACTGTCGCCGCCGCCAACGACGGCTCTGCTGACGGCGAGACAATCGCTGCAGCTGCAGCTGGAGAAGCGTTGGACATCAGATGAGGATACTGTGATAGCTGGCAAAAAGTCGGCAGCAGCAGCAGCAGCAACGCCCAATGATGACTTAGACTGCTGTTCGCTTGGCACCGGTTCGCCTTCCTCCTATATCGACTCACCGGAAACGGAAACCTATGTCGTGGAGCTGCATAAGAACGTTTATGGCCTAGGTATCACCGTTGCCGGCTACGTCTGCGAGGAGGAGGATCTTTCCGGCATATTTGTTAAGAGCATCATCGAGGGCAGCGCCGCCGAGACGAGTGGTAAAATTCAGATCAATGATCGAATTGTGGCCGTCGACGGACGCACGCTGGCCGGTGTGACCAATCATCAGGCCGTGGAGCTGCTGCGGAATACGGAAATTGTGGTGCATCTAACGCTGGAGCGTTTCCTGCGCGGCCGCAAGTACGAACATCTGCAGGTGGCACTCACCGAAATGAAGGGCGGCAGTGCCAACGATGGTGATGCACAGTCCCAGTCGTCCATGCCCGCCTCGCCCTCCATCGCAACATTGAGCTGGCTGCCACCGAAATCTGCAGATGCAGATTCTGTTGTTACGGATGCCGGGGAAGGCGGCCAGCTGCTGGCTGATTATCCAGAACTGCCCTCACGGGATACTGTGGAGTCGAATATGTCGCATATGCTAGATCGTAGCGATCACAGTGGACCACGTCTGACCAATGGCAATGGGCATGATCATGATAGCGGCAATGACACCGATGAGCAGTGTCCAGAGCCAGACCCAGACCCAGAGTGTCTAGAGTTGGGCGCTGCTGATGCCGAGCCTGAGCATAGCAAAACGCCCACCAATGAAATGGATATGACGCAGTTGCTCAAAGGCAGCAGCAGTACGCCGACGGCCCCCATGGCGCCAGAATTGGCCAGCCCCAGCGCCACTTCGCTGCGGGTGGCCTGGAAAAGTGAGTTTCCCGAATCAGAAATTTTAGTTGCCGAAATAAATAAACTTTTAGGTCTAGGAATTAGTCTCGAGGGGACCGTCGAAGTCGAGTGCGGCATTGAGAAGCGTCCGCATCATTATATACGCGCCATACTTGAAGATGGGCCCGTCGGCAGGCAGGGCATACTACAGCCGGGCGACGAGCTCCTGCAGGTCAACGAGCATAAGTTACAGGGTCTAAGTCACGTGGATGTCGTCAAGATACTCAAGGAGTTGCCCACGAAGGTTAAGCTGGTCTGTGTCCGTGGCACCAGACCGCCCTCCATAATCAATACCTCCAAGAATGTGGAGGCCTTTGAATCCCGCAGTTTGCTAACTGGTGGTCATAAGAGTCTGCAGAATCTGCTGCCCAAGGCGCAGTCCGAGAGCTCTCTGTATACCTCCAGCACGGCGACTTTGACGGATGTAGCTGCTGCTGCTGCTGCTGGAGCCACTGCTGGCGTTGCACAGCGCTCCAAATCCTTAGAGAATGTGTCCGGACTGGCGCTATGGAGCTGCGACGTGACTGCCGTGTATATTGATAAGACGGAGCAGGGCTTTGGCTTCTCCATACTCGACTATCAGGATCCGCTCGATTCGGATGGCAGTGTTATTGTGATACGTGGCCTAATACGCGGTGGTGCTGCGGAGGCAACCAACGAAATCTATCCCGGCGATCGTCTCATAAGTGTCGGCGAACATACGCTTCAAGGACTCGAACTGGACGAGGCTGTCTCCATTCTCAAGGCCATGCCACCTGGCAAAACCCGTCTCGGCATCTGCCGACCACTCTCCACGTCGGACAGCAACAGCAACATTGCCTCGCCCATTAATGATTCCGCGAGCAGTACATAGTGCTAGGCAGAAGTCCAGCAGGAGAGCCAGTTTCTAATGCGTGAGTATACAAATTAAATAGTACTTATATATAATGTTGCTCTAAATGAATCCTTCGATAAAGCTCTGAACATTTGAAATTCTGCTGAGCATTCTCATAAGATATGTTTTGAGCAAACTACAATTTGAAAACCAATTGATCCGATCCTATATTTCTGTTTGGGTAAGCTTTATTTTGATTTCCCTAACGATAATAGTATATTTTTTTAAAATTGAATCAAACTTGGTAACTTACCTATATATTAGAGCTAGACAAAAATGATTCCTTTTTATAGTTTAAGTCACAAGGACTTAACATATTTTTGAGTTTAATCTTTTTATAAAAAACATTTAATTGAAATTTGACTTCATTCTTAATGATTTGAAAAGGTGACTTAATTAATTGCCGCAAATAAAATTTGATTTCATTCCAAAAGACAAACAATTTTGACATCATTCTTTTAGTTGAATTGTATTGAAATTTGAGCTGAGTTTTAAATTTGAACTATTTTCGATATCTTTTTTGAGAAGATAAATTAAGTCTGACTATAGTTCCTCAGAAATTCAATCAAATTTGAATTCAAGTAACTTTTGCAATTCGAATGAAATCATGTTACAAATCACATTTTCAGCAAACGAATAAATTCAAATTTTTGGTAATTCAATGTCTAAATGATTCCTAGATTCATTAAGAAATGAATCTAATACTTTGTCTGCCTATGGTATATACCAATATGTATACCAAGTTTGGTTGCTCTAGCTTCAAAACTGTGGAAAAAACCTGCGTTTATACGGACAGACGGACATTTCACAAATCCAATACACTCTTTTTTCATTCAAAAGAGTACAAAAAGAATAAATTTCTGTTCTGATTTCCGTTTGCATTGCAAATTTGTGAATTCGTGAATGTAAAATAAAGTGAAAATGTTCTCAACTTAATGTATGTCTACAAAAAGACTTAAGAACAAACCTGATAATACAAAAGTAGATAATGCCATAAGCAATTTGGTGGGATATTTTTCAAAAGTTCAAAACGGTTAAAAATAGAAGATTATTTCTGATTTAATTTGTTTCCGCTTTTATTATTAAACGATCACAATTTGCACGTGCATTAAATGGCATTCCGACATTATTATTTCCGTTATTCCGCTTCATTTGACATAATTGTTTTATGATTGGAATCTGTTTTAAATTGAACGTATACAATTCAAAGCCTGAAAAGGAAATTCGAAAAATATGAGTGTCAATCAATGCGTTTCGCACCTGTTGCCTAAAATAAAAGAATATGAATATGATTGCCATTGTGAAGAATATTATTAAATCAGCTTTTAACACAGCTGTCGCCCATATCCTGGCGAGTTTGGTGCCACCGGAAAATGTTGCCACTTGAAGGAGCAGCCACTTCAAGCTTGTTTTCCAATTTTCACTCGTTTCAGCCATTATTTAATTGCTGGCCACAACGACGCTCCGTTTTACGCCCACTTTTGGCAAACAAAAACAAGTTTTATAGCTTCTGTCAAATTTATGGCACTCATACCTTTTAGAATCATATTCACACAAACACTCAAACTCATATTCAAGCCTACGAAAATAGGGGGGGGGAAAAAAAAAACAATGAGCCGAGTGCGGTCTCTGGAGAGTTTAGAGTCCTTTTTGAGTGTTTATTTGTTCATATGTTGAAGAACTCTTGCGCTTTTGTCAGAGCCACTTGTTGTCCCTTAATATCCTTTGATTGCATACATTGACATGAGTTTGGCAGCTGTGAAAGTTTTCTCAAAGAATTTTTGGCACGACGGCAAAAGTTTTCATCGCACTTTTAGTTTTTGTTCCAAATTGAAATTGTACTGAAAGCAAGCGGCTTTTAAATTTTGACTTTCACTCCTGAGTCCTTAAGGCTGCTGCAAACATATGACTACGCTGGAAACTTTTAATACAACTCCCAGAATGTTTAAGCACCTAACGTACAGCAACAACATTAACTGGCCAAGTTTGTCCAGGCCTTAGCCAACTCGGCTTTTGTCCCATAAATAATTCATGCATAGAAATAAATACAAAACTTTTGACAAGACTTGTGTGAGATGCTCGATTTCTCGTCCTTCGTCCTGCCTGCGACAGCCTGCAAATTGCTAATAATCCTGAGGGGGTCAACATGCTGCACATTAAGCACTTCACATATGTATGTGTGTGTCTGTCTACCAAAATCCCATAAATTGTAATTTTGTTAATTGAGTGTGTTGTTGTCCTTTTCTCTAGCCATTCCCTTACCTATTCGCACATACTTTCATTTATAATTTACGATGCGTCCGACATTTGTTTAAAAAATCATAGCTTGCAATTGTTAAACGCATAAATTATAGATACCACGAGCATGCCGATTCAGGCTTTCATTTCATATCGTATATCAATGTGACTCAATGATTTATATAGCCAGCGATATGCTGCGAATACATTTTTTACATACTGAAAAAGTATTGCCCGTTGGCTGCTCCAGAAATAATAATAAAGCCTCAACTCAGCAATTATAAAAATGTTTGCTGCTGTCGGTTTTGAAAATTTTCCCACACATGTGCTTACCAATACAAATATGTATATATATTTTTACTTGATGTTTGTTTTTGTTTTGCGCGTTATGCTAATTCGTATTTTTTTTAGGAAAACATGTATCAATAATTATTGAGTTAACCGGAAATATCGCCTAAACGAATAATCCGATTTAATAAGGATTTATGCCACTCAGTGATTGATAACATTCCTTTTTGTTTTTCATAAAATAATTTCATAATTTATTTAAAATGAAGAAACCCCATCGTGGGATATTTACATTTTTCTAAAGTCACTTTTGAAGTTATTGAAAAAAACATTATTTGAATATCTCGAAAACGGTGAAAGTTTTTTAAATTTTTATTTCATTTTCGAAATTAGCGGGCGATTTTACTAATTGTCAAGATCCGAGCATTTTTAGAAATTGTTCTACCCTCTCTTATGATATCTGCCCCTAAACAGGCCAAAGCGATAATAATAATAATAATAATAATAATAATAATAATAATAATAATAATAATAATAATAATAATAATAATAATAATAATAATAATAATAATAATAATAATAATAATAATAATAATAATAATAATAATAATAATAATAATAATAATAATAATAATAATAATAATAATAATAATAATAATAATAATAATAATAATAATAATAATAATAATAATAATAATAATAATAATAATAATAATAATAATAATAATAATAATTTTTAAAAGTTTACTGCTGGATTTTAGGACATTATATAGTGTATTCAAAAAATTAAGTTTCATAAGAAACCAAAATCTGGTTTCGAAGATATTGGCAATTCTCTAAGTGTACCTTTTTGAAAAATCGAAAGTCTAGCTTTTTCCATTTAGCTCGAAAACGAGCTTTTTTCAAAAATTTGTTGCATTGTGTTATTTTGAAATGTTCTGAAAGGAAAAAATAAGTATTTTCTTCAATAGAAAAGCACTTATAAGAATGCTGTAGTCGGAGACAACAGATATCCTGCATTAAGTTTAAATCATCTATTTTTCTGGAATCAAAATATTTGTCTACTAGACAGATATTTCTAAATATTCTGAGTTTTTAATGCTGATATTGCTTCCCTACTCAATTTCTTTGTGTTACATACATATGCACAAGTTTAATAAACTCTGCTTAACAATTTTAATGGGTATACGGGCATAATACAATTGAAATTGCCGCTTAATAAAAATTATACATACACATAGTTAAAGAGTGAAAATATGCATATACAAATTTAATTTAAAGAGTACTTATTATTTAGAACGGCAAACCACAATCTCTCGCATTAGATAAACAAAATATTTTGCTCAGAACTCTTAAATGTTTTTTTATTATTTTAATTATGCATAAATATGTACAGATAATTTGCATTATTTTTATTAAAAATGAGTTGAAGTGTAAATTATAACAAAAAGTCTTTAATATCGATTTAGTTTTTATATTTAAAGCAACATTTATATATGTAGTTATTTTTAATGAATTAGCAGCTGGCTTTTCTCATGTCAATTTTTCTTGCCCATAAATATCCTTGCACGCATTTATTTTAAACAAAATGTAGTCATCCTAATTACATTTTAATAGGATTAGGTCTAAAATTTAATAAAACAAAAAACAAAACTAAGCTCAGGCATTAGAAATTGTTGTATGACAACAAATTTTATGTTTTTAAACTATTTTAAATTTTTTTTATAAGTATTATTATTCTGCATTTGTTATGCTCTGTAAGCTTGTTTTATTTTTTTAATATTTACATAAATGCAATTATTTAAAAATATGTAATACCCCAAAAAAAAGGTAAAGGATTGTTTTTTTAAAATACACTGAAATCAAATAAATCATGTATAGTATATTTCGACACATTATAACTAATGTTTATCGCATTTTTATTTTGTAATTTTTAAAATATTTTGAAAATACTCGTACACTGTATTCAAATAAACCAAGTACAAATGTTTCGAATGATTATATGTACTGTCTATGGCAGTTAGTTGTTCAATTCTGACAGTTTCGACATATGCTGTGTCTGTAATAAGACTACATTTTTATTTATTCGAACGTCTACAAATGTTTAAAAGTACTTATGTATATGTGATATGTATATATTTATAAAGCTAGTCGCGATTTGCAAGCACATATCATGTATGCGGTTTTTGAATTTATTTGCAACACGCCAAGTTGTAATTGATTTTGGCCAACGCCAACATTTTTGGCAGTTGCCGACACATTTGACGGTTGAGGTTGACGTTGATTTTGATTTTGATTTTGATTTTGGCATCGTCGCATTTAATAACATTTTAATTAACTAAACACACGACGCACATTTTAAATCAACAAAATGCTCCAAATTGTTTACTCTGCAATGTTTCTTTGGTGAGGCGGTGGTGTTAGGGGAAGACACAGGAGCAATTTATATGTGCATGCGTTGCATTTTAAATCAAATGCAATTTGTTGTCAAATTAATGTAAACAATGGCATAATTGACTGGCAGCCAAAATGGGGCTGTAAATTACATAAAAGCTTTTACCACTAATATTGTGGACAACAGCAACAACACTGTTGCAAATTGTCTCACACATAGTACTACACACATACATACATGCATGTAAATCCCATAATGTGTATACAATATACAAACAACATAATATCCGAGCTTAACATGTGTGTGATTAATGCAATTGGCTTTTGTTCTACAACATTTTGATTTTGTTTGCAATTTGTATTTTGCATTTCTGTCGTTAGCCGTGAAATTGTAATTACAGTGTAAATGCACGCATATATTCAAGATTATAATAAGCAAATCTTTTTATGGCTTATAAGTATACAACAGTAAAACTTATGTATAAACATGGTACAATCAAAATTGTTTTTCTTGTCAAATATAAAAATGCATCACAAACAATATGATGACAATATTTTTAGAAGTAGGAAACAAGAATCTTGATATGCATATATATATTTTCGATATTGGATAATAAATTGTGGAATATTTTTTCTAAAAATCAAAGCGGAAATGAGTTTGATTAAAGCTTGATCAATCTATCTCATCCAATTTAGTTATCTAACATATGCCAAATAAGCTTTTAATCAGCAGATTTGAGATATTTGTTTAAAGAATTCATAATAGCCATATGTACTTTTAAGTGGACTAAATAAGCCCACCAAAAAGACAACCGTTGGGGACTTGAAGTCGACAATTTATTAAATTTCGAAAGTTGACAGCTTTTGAAATAGGTTCAACATTTCGTTGATAGAAATTTACATGTCGTATACGTAATTTTTTATAGAAACCTTAGACCCCGTGCAAACTATTGAAAATTTAAAAAATTATTTGGTTTTATTATGAAAACTACACTTTAAAGGAGTGAAATTTATGCTTTTGAAAAATCTTTTATTTAAGGACGCCTTAATGTAAACATGTCTAATGAAATATGTTGAATTAAAACTGTATTCGTTACTTTAATGGAATCATTTGTTACAGTAGTTGCTTTTAAACAGCATATTTTCTTTCTTCAGAAGTGCTTGGAACAATTGTAAAAGCATAATAAAGCCAGAACAAAAACTCATTAAGAAGCATTGTACATTGTAATACTAGAGACTGTAAGCATTTCCCTAGTTTTAGTTTTTAAAATCCTTGCTATTCTGGCTTACGCAAATACATACACACATAGAAATGCACATACATATGTACACTTGCACATACATAATGCAAATCTATCAACGTCTTTGTGCCTTCGAGGCTTTCTTTACAACCAGAACTGCAACTGAAATGTTTGTATATGACGCGCTCAGAATACAAAACATTTATTTAATGCAACAATTGTGTTGCAAGTGTGCAGCTGCTGCACCCGCCAAACAATATGCTGGACCCAACGTGCGGCTTTTGTGGCTACAAAAATGCAACAAAATGAGTAAGGTACAACAACAACTTGTCATGTGCACTGCCAAGTGTGTGCGAAGCAAGAAAAAGAAACATTAACTTGCCTGCAACTTTTATATAAGAACAGCAGCAACCACAACAACAGCAACAACAACAACAACAACAGCAACAACAACAAAAACAGCAAGTTGCCTTTATCGACAACGCCAGCCATGGACGTCCTTTGCTGCCACTTGGGGCAAGTGGCAGCACACTGGCTGCAATCCTTAGTGCGTCAAAAATGAGTTTGCTATCTGCATGTATATTTGTATACCCTGTACCTATTCAAAACGTGAATGAAAGGTATATATAGAGCTGTGCTTAAGTTTGTAACAGGCAGAACTAGGCATTTCTGAACTTATGCAATTTATAGATTTTCAAAAATAGAACTATAGACCTTTGAATTCCAACAAATGCGTAGATATATGCCCTTGCATAAACTTATTTTTCAACCGATCCGATTTTTATGAAATTTTGTTAGCATGTAAGAAATATGCTTGCACTTAGGTCAAGTTAGTTTGGTTCAGTTATCTTGAAATACAAAAACTTGTTTTTCAACCGATTGTTCCTATCACAGCTATAAGATATAGTCGTCCGATTTGGAACAAATTTGGTCAGCATGTGTAAAATATGCTTAAACTTAGGCTGAGTGAGTTTAGTTGAGCTATCTAAAAAAAAAAAAGTTGTTCATAGAAAAACCGATCAGCCGATCGTTTCTATGACAGCTTTATGTTATAGCCATCCGATATAATAGTCAACGAACTAGATGAACTACAATCAGAAACATATGTAGTTCGTTATTTTACTTTGTTGAATAGTTTAATTTAACTTAACACACAACACTACTGTACAGGGTATCTGGCTTGTCGTGCGAGCTTTTCTTTGAAAATTAAATTCCCCTACCATGCTTAATTGAATGCTGATAAACACAAAATTTTGGTGGCACGTTAAGGACGTTATTTTTTTGTATTTTTCGTCAGCCCTTGAGACGAGTGCACGAATTTTCATCATCATCAGCAACATTGAGTGCTTGTCTTGTTTTTGATCTGGGCTCTGGCCTCGCCCGACATACTTTGGCAGTTAATATGTCCATGTGCGCTTATTAAGACCATTAAAGCTGTGATTACTTATGTGGCAAGTGTAGCAAGTGATGAGGCAGGGCAACAGCGTTTTAAAAATACATCAAATATTGAGAGCCCTGACGCACAGAACAGCCGCCGCAGTCAGAGTCCTTGATGTTTATACCGATACACTTCCATCCTTAACCTTATACACGCATATATCCTTTTGTATTACTCATTTAACTTGTATCAGCAGGCTGAGCTGTTCGTGTTATGAATATTTGAGGACATTAAGTTCGTCAACTCGTCAACTGATATACTTAATTCGCTTAAATTATAAACTACTCAGTTGCAGTTAACCATTGTTACCATGTCTTTTCATAAATATTGTAAATAAAATGTGCGGCTCGTTGAGTTGTTGCCTGGCATTGTTTTTATTGATTTTCTGCTCAGTGAAAAACAAAGAAAAACATATGTGTTCATATTTAATTATACTCTTACCACAATCCGTGACGCAATTTCTCTGTATGTGTGTGTGTGTGTTTATCTGTTTGTGTATTAGTGTCAGTGTCAGTGTGTCTGTGTGTTTGGTTAAGTAATAATCATATAATCGAGCAGTACGCTTTATGGTCATTTTTAGTGCTTATTTTATGCAACTAAAGGTAGTTAATTCAAATTACCAAAGCCCTTTGAATCCTAAACAGTATCTTTGTTATGAACTCCTTTTGTATTTAAAACAATGCTTCTTGTTGTTTAATTGTTAATTTATTATTTCATTTTTATGCAATGTCATTTTGTGGCAATAACTCATGCATTAATTTATTGTATAACAAAAGCTTAACCACTTTTATGCCCAATAAACTTTATTGAAATTACGCACTCAGCCAAATAAGCTAATAAATAAATTTTATTTAAATTTTATTGAAGTGATTTAAAAATGAATTCAATTTGCAAATTTTAAATAAAAATAGTTATTAAACTTATTAAGAATATGAAGTAGGTCGCATCAGGTGTAAAATGAGATACTCAGACATGCTTCCATTTCCGAAGTCGCACATTCGCCTTCAGATTTAAAAATTTAAGTAATTCGAATCAATTTTATTTGATTTACTTAACTTACCAAACTTATTTTAAAACCCTTGAGAAACTATAAAAAATAGTTTAAGAGACAGTTTTTATATTTTTGTATAAGAATTTTGCCTTTAATTGGATTTTATTTTTTAAGGAGTTGAACTGAGGCACATGGCTATAATTCCATGTGAAATATCACATTTAAATTAAAATTCAAATTTAAATTCAATTCACATTACAATTCTTGATAATGCAATGCCTGAATGATGCACAGATTTATTACAAAATTAATCATTCTTTTGGAGCTATTGCATAAAATTCTCACAAATTTGCTACGAATTGTCTAGTTTCATTCAATTCAGAGCACACTTGAATATTTTAACCTACAACATAAGTCCAAATTCAGGACCATAAACATTAATAAGGTTTTCATGCGTGTTGCAAATTTGTGCCTGGGTCAACCAGTTAATTGCAGATCAAATCGTTAGCCATTTTTGTTACCAGTTTGTTTGTGCTGCATGCTCTGGCAAAATGGGCACTGCAATAGCCAGATAGGTTGTGCACACACAGACAAGCACACACACACACGCAAACGCACAAGCTAACGCGAACGCAACGGGCGCTCATTGTGCATGCAAGGATTACCGCACAAATGTTGTTGCCTTTATCCCCGCCCCCCCCCTTCCACCAACCCACACTGCCCTTAGTGCCTGCAGCTAAATCTCAATTCGCATTGTCGCAGCTCTAAAGCGAACGCATTGTCAATAGAAAAGTAAAACTGATGGAGTAACAGCTGCCGCCGGCTAAAGGCAACTTGTAAAGTGCAATGGGATTTGCAATTTACAAGACAAAAACAAGCAAGATGGCTAGAGTTGAATGTGATCGACTAGGTGCTACCCTTTAGGCGATGCACACTCTGCTCCGTAGTACAAAAATAGTACCTCAAAACCACATTTGCTTATCTTACCATCGTTTGGAAACTTTGAGCATAGTGGAAAAACAATCCTAAAATTTGTATTATGTTAAGAATTTGCTCAAGATTTGATAAGCTGAACAGCATTAGTAACTATAGTTACTTAGAATAAAGGTTCTTGCTAGTTCTAGAATTTTATTTTTTAAATTCTAAGTATTATATGTCCTTGTATATTCTTAAGTACATAGCTCTTTAAAAGCTATTGAATATATAAGTGGAAAATAGTATCGAACCTTAAAAAAACGAACTTAATGTAATGATAATATTCTCGGCCGGATTTGAACACAGTTTTATACTTAGTTTCAGTGATTGACTATTTTTCTGAGTGTAGTTGCATTTGCTTTTACTTATGGCAGTCACTGTGCCTCGTTTCCGCATTTATTGTTTGTAATGTTATTTCACAGCTGTTGTTGTTGCTGTTGCTGCTGTTTGCTATGAACGCGAAAATACTTGCATGTATATTGAATGAAGATGTATACGATAGCAAATATGTGACTAGCGTTCAATGTGTGTGTATGTGTGTGTGTGTGCTCGTACATTTATATGCATATATTACGTATACGCCACGACAAGTTCGATCAAAGCGGGCGCTCGCGTGCAACCACTTGAGAATAGCTCCCTTGATGCCTCCTCCCTGCCTCAGTCTCCTCAGTCTGCACGTCTTCGCATCTCCTCTCTCTTCAGTTTGACATACACACGAGTATTTATATGCAATTCTTCTTCATATTTTATGTATATGCGTTGTCGTCACAGGCTTTCATATCCGTTGGAGTGCGCATATACTTATTTATGTGATGTCAGGCTGTCGTTTGCATATGTAAGTCGCTGTAATGATATTTGTTTGTTTGTTTGTTAGTTTGCGTGTGCGTTGAAAGCATTGAAATGTTGTTTGCCAAACACACAGCTAACTCCTTGAAACATGCCCTCTCTCTCTCGCTCGCTCTCTCTTTGTAGCCATTCAAATAACTTGTGCACTTTTCTAATGGCAGTGCCACAGCAGGCCCTAGGCTGTTGCGTTGGCAAAAGTAGGCGTTGCACGATTCAATTACCACGTGACTGCCCCTAAGGCTGCTTTGAGCTTACATTTGCATACTTAGCAAGACCCCCAAAAGGCATTTGTCAGCTCCAAACTGCAGTCTCCAAACAGTCAACAGCATTTTTAAGTGCACATTTTCTAAACCAGTAATGCCAACGGGCCAGTACACATGTGAGAACTACTTTCAAAGCATTAAGTGTTGTCTGCACACATGCTCTTGAATGTGTGTTATGAAATGGGGTTTGCACCGGGCTTGTGCTTGACTTGAACTAGTTCTAATCTAGCAGCTTATATGTTAAAATAATATATATCAAAAATCAACATCATAGTTCAAATACTTTGTGAGTTATGTGGCTGAGCTAATTTGAAATTCATTCATAAATCATGTTTTTCAAGTAGTTAGCAGTTATAAAATATAGCTTTGGACATTTTTCCAGTTGATTGCATTTATTTGAAACATAAGTTGAAATATAGAATGCAATATTTAATATTAAATTTGTCTGGATTGAGTTGCAGCTAAGTCGAAGTTTACTTAAAGAAGACAAGTTTTAGAGAGACCTGAATAAGTCCTTAGGAGAAATGACCCAAATAAGAATTCTCTCTACAAATTGGGTATTACAGCTAATTAGAATTTCTAACTAGCCAGTGCTCAAAGTCTGTAGACCGTATCTAAAGCATCTCAAGCTAAGTTTTAATTGTTTAAAGCGCTTTAAAATTGTCGTACAATCGTATAATGTAAACCTTTTGCTGATAATTGGTAGATTAATGTATTTATATATTTATGGTAAACAAGTAGAATAGATTGGTTTTGAAATCAACGCAAGTCACCTCATATTTGAGCTTACAAATTTCTCCGACCCAAGAGCATCGTTTACAATCTAGCCACAAGATAAATATATATGTGTAGGTATGCATACATACATATGTACTTACAACATGTGAATGCACATCTGATATGTTCGGCTTGATTAATGATGATACTGCGCCTATGTTTAGGTGAGACACAGTCGCACAGGGACTCAACCTTAACTCGTATGTACATTATCAGGCACCTCAACCTCAAAGGAGGGACAAGTAAGGGGCCAAGGAAATGTGCTCAGTTGCGCCTCGCTTGCCATGCACATTATCCTGCTCTTGTGCCTGTCATGCTTAAAACCAGACAAATTCTATTATTTGTTGCCACACTCTGTGTATTTGTGTATGTGTGTGTATGCACAACACAAAGAGCCAAACACACACACACACACAACTAAACAAACAGCCAGCCAATATGATATGGTTCATATAGCACACTAAATCAGCGCCAAGGATGTTGCTCGTCTCTGTATATGCAAAATATTTTGCCTTGTTTGGTTGTTATGTATTTGAAAGGATTTCCATTACATGATTTGGCAAAACAGTAACAATTCCCATTAACCATTGCCACAACGACACTGTCAACAATCACTGATGCTTACTGTGCTTTGTTTAGTTGCTTTTTTTGTTTGTTTTTACACTCTTGTTTTAAAGAAGGCACAAAGAGTATACAGGTTTTGCCTATTGTCTGCATATCTTTTCCTATGTTACGAATTTCACTTTGGTAGCAATTGATCTAAAAAAGTCTGTATCTTTTTAAGTTTCTTAGAATTAACGATCCTTGTAGGATTCTATTCTGAGGTCAAGTACAAACGGTGACAAGTTCTGGTCAAGAACAATATAAAGTTATTTTATGTACAAGATTTGTGTATTAAGACCGTTTTTTCAAAGTTTGAAAATATTTTGAACTTAATCAAAAGCTTTTTGTTTCTATTTTATGACAATGAGCGCTCGTTTTAGTATTTCAGAATATTTAAAGTCGTATAATACATAGAATTTGAACAATTAAACGGAATGAATTCTAGTTTGATGTTACGACCATATTTTTCTTAGTGTATGCCTTGCATAGTGCTGTGGCATTGATTTGAAAGTGAAATTCAAAACAGGCTAGCTTATTCCATACAGTTCAAAAGCTAAGATAGGCAAATTTGACTTTAAATTGAAAACCAAAAATATATTATAAGCAACTGAGCAAATTTTCTGTAAACAGAGTATATAATAGTTGGTAGCTTTTAATGTCTTTGCTAGCTTTTTTTGTCAAGCTGTAAATTGAAATTGATTTTACGCAAATTAATTTCATGTGAACAGCATTAAATTGCTCTGTTGTTTAAATTGCTGTTGTCGTTGTTGCTGCTGCTGCTGCTGCTGATGTTGCTGATGTTGTTGATGTTGCTGTTGATGCTGCTGTGTCGCTTGTTGTTTGTGTGCACGCTTCGTTGGATATTTAATGCTGAACTAAAATCATCTAATCAAGCAGGCACTCTAACGGCACACAAACATACACAGAGGACTCACAGGACTGACACAGGACACCCCATTGGCAGTTGTGTTGTGTTTGCACTTCATTTTCATATTTAACTTCATTTATTATGCGAATTCAATTAATTATAAAGTTTACTTAAAGTTACAGCCAAATTCAATGTTTCAATTTATTGCTGACATTTGAAAAGGGGGAGCAACATGTTTTGTCAGCACGTATATAGGTCAAAGTTGAATTAAGCGACAATTGATGTTTACCGCTGGCAATTAAATGACACTTAGTTGAATGTGACGTGGCAAATCAAACACTAACACTTCATTCCAGGTCAGCTCAGCTTGCCAAAAGCAGAAAAACTTTCTTCTTTATTTCAAATGGGCACATAAATTCGTAATGCACGCTGACATTAGCCAATCATACGCTCAGTTAGAGGCTAAGTGTTGGTAACGCCAAGGTTTTTCTTCTTTCTATTTTGGCATGTGACAGTAGCAGCTGCTGCAGAGTCTTCCGCGTACACACACACACACACACGCACACAACCAATCAGAAACTCGCATAATATGTAGCATACTTTTCCGGGCAGCTATAACCAGGCCCAAAGCAGTAAAACAATTCGTTCGCCCAGCTCGCTCGCAACTTGCCACTGCCTCTGCTTAAATTATGCAACATGCTTTTAAGAGCTGCACAAAAAAAATTATATATAAAAGAAAGAATCGAAAACAACAAAAAAAAAAGTTACACAGATTGCAAAATATACGCCCAGCAAACAATGAAAAAAAATGAAAAGAAAAAAAAAATTTAGTATAACCATTCCAGTCATTTTTTGGCTAGCCTTTCGGCATGCTCATGCATGATATATAAGCATGACAGAGTCCACAATATTTAGCTCACCCACATCAACACGTTATTTATGAACACACCACACATACATATATATATGCATATATAAAATAATATATATATATATATAGTTTGTGTGGTTGACTGTCAATTTTAATGGTTGCCCATGAAATTGAAATGCAGGCAATGAAATATTCAAGTATTTCAACATGATGGACACTAGTGCGACTTTAATTTATGGCCATAGCCATTTTGTAGTCATGTCAAATTGAAAGCTTTGACAACTGTTAGAAAAACAAAAATTAAAATTCCACCAATTGTTGTAACCGTATCATCTATTTTAAATGGGAATTGGTATGGAACTTTTGCCTGCAACGAAAAATTTAGTTGATTTTGACATTTTAGCATTTTCAGTTGAGGGACATGTTAATAAAGGCAAACTTATATAAATATCACATTGGGAAAGGCAGACCTTTTCGTTGTGGGAAAAATCAGGGTCAACCTTCATATCTTGCTGTCTACTATAGTATTCATATCTTCTTTGGGAAGGACTTGCTTACCCAGAAGCCCACCTCGCCGGCAGGTGAGAAGCAGATCTCAGATTTAGATTGCTTCGCTGCTGACAATAACCAAAACAAGTGAATTCTCGTCAAGTAACCTTAGTAAAGTGTCAAGGCAAACAGAAACCCCATTTACTTTCTTCTTTAGGCAACAAAATGACATTTGGTTACCTTTAAACACGGGTCTACACAATATACAAAGCTGCTATGGCTTGTCATTTTAATATGTCCTTAATCAAATTAATAAGGTCGTTCTGTTGAATATACGCTACTATTGAAAGTCATTTAAACACAAAGCCAGAGTGCCTACCTCTTGCAAGTTCTCTAATGACCAAGCCTGTCCATTGTTGTTACTGTAATTGGCTCATCAATCCAGTTAGCCCTGTTGGGCATTACGTTTTATTGACATATTGAGCAAAGTGAGTGACAAGTATTATTTAACTGAGCACGAACTGTTTTTGAGCGGGGGCACAATTGTAATTGCATTTTAATGATTGGCCAATACATTTAAAGTTGAGCTTAACTAAAGCCCTGCAGGTAGGCATCAAAATAAACGTTAGCTGTCTATGCTTTTATGGCTTAAACTGAATCTAAACTAAAATATTTGTGTTATTTTTAATTATTACTGCAGTAAAATAGAAGCATAACAAAGGATAAATACAGCTTTGAAATGCATAAATGTTTACAATCAAATCCATTTTAAAATTGAAGCACAACAAAAACAATAAATGCAAAATATTTGCATTAAATTCAGTTTAATGAAAAGGTTTTCAATACAATTTCTACTTAATATGCAGCTTTCATAAACAGTAAAAAGCTAGAAATGTTAGCTGTATACCCTTTTAATAAAATTTTTTAAATTTTTTAAGAATAAGTATTGTAAAATCAAAATATAAATACATTTTGAAAAATATTGTAAATATTTCTAAAACTTAAAGTTATATAAATTAAAAACGAATAATAACTGAATGTGTTAAGTTTATAATTTTCTAACATTTGGTTTGGGGAAAACTCAGAAAATCCACAAATATTCAAATGACTGCTATATGTTATACTGATCCGAACTAAGATTCCTTTAAAACTGGGAAACTAGTTTAAGTCGAAGACGCATCTTTCTATGCCATACACATTTCGTCACAAAATTATAATACCCTCTGTAAGGGTAAAACAAAAAAAAATAACATAATAAAAAAATTCAGAAATTTATATAACTGCAACATTTTATGCTCAGTCAATGGAAATATTCCTTTGTCCAACAACAAAGGCCTCAAAGCTCTGTCAGACTTTATCGACTTTAATTAGTTTATTGCATAAAATAAATTGTTGTAATGCACTTTGTATGGCCAATTTGCATAAATTCCAAACATGGTTATTATAATATATGTACATATAACAAATTTGATTGTGCTAACAATAATTCAAAATTGTTATAATCAATTGAACACACACTCAGGTCGTATACGTAACAAGTACATTGCGTATACGTCAATTTGTGCGGAATCAATCAGCTTTCTTTTGTTCTGCCAGAACTTTTTGATGGCTTAACACAATTTGCTTCACTGATAAGCTGCAAATTTAGTTAACGTGCGCCTTGAAACATGGCAAATTTGTTTCCGAAATCAGCATAAAAGGGATGCAAATGAAATGTATCTATGTCAAATGCCTGGCATTCGTTTTGATAAACTCTATAAAAGTATTCATGGCAAGAGTAACGAGTATTTTAAGCCCATTAAAGGCAGTAGGCAACCAAATGAACCAAAGTAAATCCTTTTTATTTTTCTACGCAAAAGAAAAATACACAAAAAAGAAAACCAAAAAGGAAAAGAGGACAAGCAAAGGCGGCGCCAACAACTAACAAACGACATTTACAGATAAGGTTTAACATTTTCAGTGAACAGTCGAAATGCTTTTTTTTTGTTTTTTTCCCCATGGCCTTTTAATAAAAGTTGCGGCTGCAATAAAAACGCACCACCACTTTGGTCCTCCGAAACGATGTCCCTTTTTATGGGTAGGTTCTCAAACCCGAAAATCTGTTGCTATGCCTTGACAGAAGGACGCCTCTTATCTGGAGACGCACATGTGGCGGCCTGGTCGACATTTTGGCTGCGTTTTGCGAATGGAATTATTATATTTTTATGAAAGATTCGCACGACGCGTGTCGTAAGACAATAAAATCCTGCGACAAGACCATCAACGGTGCCAGGACATATTTCAACAGCTAGCTTGAACTATACGTTTGCAGCTACAACTTCAAGACATTCTGGTTTTATTTGTGGGGGCAAAAGACTACGTGCAAATAAATCATTTTATTGAAATACGATTTCTTGCCTCCTCTCGTTTTTCCTCTCTCTCGACAATGGACAAAGCATGTTTACCACAAGCTTGTTTGAGGATTGCCATTGCACATTGAAGCAGAATTGACTAATGTTTTTCTTGACATTAAGTCGAAGCTTAGAAAAATTATGCTACAGAAACCTGTAACTTGGCATATTTGTTAAAGATGAGCGTATTTTTTTTCAGAAATATGTCAGTTTCTGTGTAAATGTGCAGATAGTATTGTTGGCTGTTTAATATGGATCTAAACTTTAGATTCTAAAGTTATAAAGTTAACTTTGTCATTTATATAGTTTTCCTCGAAAGAAGGTTAGGTGTATAGGCACGGTGGAAATAGATTCTTCAATAACTTTGCTGTTTGTTATCCGATCGTAATGAAATTTACCCAGCTGATCAACATTCATAAAACATATATGTATACCAATAATCAAAGCTAAATCTTTAAAATTGTGGCTGTAGGAGTTTTTTCCGATTTGCGGGGGTGCGGTGGTTGCATCCGAAATTTGAAATAAACATGATCTGCGTATGGTATATAGGAGCCTGCATGCCAAGTCTGGTGTCTCTAGCTCTTGTAGTCTCCGAGATCTGTATGTTCATACGGACAGACGGACAGACAGAGGGACATGGCTAGTTCGTCTCGGCTGTTGATGCTGATCAAAAATATATATGGTTTATACAGTCGGAAATGCCTTCTTCTGCTCCCTTAACTCCCTTTTTCCCATTTTTAATAGGAACAGGGAGTAATGACCGTATACATACCTTGTTTTTTTCATAATTTGTACACCACTTCTTTTACCCCTAACCATTTTTTTATGAGCGCTAAACCCAACGACAATTTGTCCGTAATTTATTATATTATTATTAACTGTGCACAGATAAATAATAATAATTTTTATAATTTATTATGCGCAGCGTGCAATATTTAGTTCAAATCATAAATTACTTCAATGCAATTTTCACCACATAATTGGTGAACTCCGTCCAATGTGCATTGGCTGTCAGTCAGGAGTTGTGTGCACACTAAAGCAGTTTTATGTGGCCATTGGGAGCATGCTGGAACGACAGTTTCACATTGCTATATTATTAATAAGAGCGTGGCAGTCAATATGACAACAAGGCGTCTGAAATGTTTCCACCGGAAGTTGTGCCAAAACACAAACACAACACAGAGACTCCGTATTTCATGGCAGGGCAATGCTCATTTTTTATTATCGCTCAATTCAATCTCAGCGAGAAAGTCATCCGTTGCCATAGTGTCCACATTGGTTCAGTGTTTTTTTTATTTTTTTGCCGGCGGCGCCGGAAACAACAGGCAACACTTTGGACTGCTTTGGCAGCGGATGTCCTGCTTTGATGCACGTCGTCGGGTTGTTAGATTGTCGGTTCTGTCGGTTTGTCCGCCTGTTTGTTTCATATGTGCTACTTGAGGAATTTCCGAATTTCAAGGCACTTGCTCTCTTTTTACGGAGCAGAGTTTGGGCATCAAGTACAGCAGCCTTGGCCTCGTCGTAACTTAAGCCAGATTCGGCATTGCAATTAATACTTTTATGGCGCACGCGCTGCCCTGGCGAAAATTTAATTTAATTATTAATTCGCAGTGGCCTGCACTGCGGGCCACGTTGGCCAGAACAGCCAGCTATTATGCTTATTAAACCAAGCGCAAAGCCAATTAACTTTTATACACACGCACACACACACTCATAAACACTCACTGCATACATACACCGTAACAAAAATATAGTACTTTAAAACAATTTTGGAAAGTGTATATTAAAATGCCAAAAAATAATTAGAACTAAACTAAATCAAGGAGTGAAAACTGAGAGAGAAATAACTTTGTAAAAGTTTGTACTCTAAATTTGATTTAATTTTTAAATCAAAAATCATAAATGAGAGTGTAAATTTTTTGTCTTCAAATTTGGTTTTCTTTTAAAGTTTTACTCCAATTTTGGTTTAAAATTAATATCAGCTAGGTTTTAAATCAATTCCATTCCAATTTGAATTTAACTCCAAAATAGTTATGGTTAAAGCATTTTTACACTTTATTTTTTACTGTGTACATATGTACATACATAATTGTCTGAAGTTAATTTTGGGGCCCATTGTGCGCTATTTAACTTGGCCCACTTGCTGCCACTATTTGTTCAGAGCCCAGCTTAATTGCGTTCCAATTGCAAACAAAACAGCTACAACAGCAACAATCACTTGAAAGGGCAGCAGCAAGTGAGCATCTTGGCCAAGTTAGGCAGCTAGAAAAGTAGTGGTAGCAAGGGACAGGCCCAAGATCAAAGTCAACGTGTCGTGTACTGTGTCGCCTTGCAGCCAAAGTTTTCCTGCCCCCATTTCCTTGACGCTTGCACTACAGAAGAAACTTTGTCCTTTTGCTGGCGCACCTTGAGCCTGGTTAGTATCCAGTTTTTGGTTGCTTTCCACCTACACTATTCAACTCATTCACTTCCACACCCTGAAATATTCATAATGAAAGTTATTGTTTGCCACTTTGGGAGTACACACACACATATATATATATGTATGTATGTGTGTGTGTGTGCGTGTATGCCACGCCCACCTTTAACTCAAAACGTGCTCAGTGGTCGGCATTGATTGTTTTGTGGCCAAGTTTTGCCATCGAAGGGGTTATTCAAGAGATGTCAAACTTTGATTGGGTCAACAAAAACAAAGAGAGTAACGAAATTAAATTGAAGCCAAAATAATGTTTTCAAATTTAATTAATTTGGTATTTCAAGTATCTTGTTATGAACATTTAATGGCATGTTTATGTCTTTACTAGAGATGGTAACTTTAGATATTATTTGAAGAAAGGGAAATAAAATATAATTAACAGAATATAAAACTATCATAATACAAATTTGAGTCGTTGAATTAGTGAGTTTTTACATGGCATTTTTATTGTTATATAAAATCTGCACACTCGGAAGAAAATCAAGATTTCTGTACTCAATCAAGAGACAAAATTGCCCGTTTTTTCAAAGTTGGAAACTATTTTGAACTTAATCGAATGACATGAAACGGTCGTTTTTGAATTGAAGACCTATTCGAACTGAATGTAGGACTTATAATACTTTAAATTTGAAGTAATAAAACAGCATGAATTCTACCCTGATAATTCTTGAACAAGAACTTCGCTTGGAATACTTTTTACATATTTTTTTAAGGTTACGGACATGCTTTCATTTGTAATGCTGAAAATGTTTATTTAAATTTGTACATGTTTGTACGTAGTTAAAATTAATAAATTCGTTTAGAATTTAAATTGAATTTTTCTTCAATCTGTATGCACTGGACAGTGGACAGTGTGACCGCATTTTGCGACCCAACAATGTACATTTTATGCATACATCTGGCAACACGAAACCGACTATGCAGCTTCAAACTAGGGAAAAAGTGTTGCGGTCGGGAAATGTGGCAATGCAATTGGTTGTTGACCAACTTAACAACCTATGGACCCTTCTGATATGGCCAATGCACTAATTGTTATTTAATTTAGCCAGGTAAATACTGTACAGAATTAGCGTATCGTGCTAATAAAGTTAAAGCACAGTCCCGTAAAAATACATATACGTACGTTATGTTACTACATTTATAGATCCACTTATGTATATATAATACCCTCCCTTATAGACCAGTATTGTCTTGACCGTTGTTGACAAATTGCTTGTGCGTTTGTTTGGCTCGAACGTCTCAGGAATCCGAACCGCTGTTAGCCATATTTCTGCAAGCTTTACGGTTCGTTTATGGCCCACTTGAATACAACATAAAGTCGGGGCTATTAAATATAATTGCCAGCAATTTTTACAATCTACTTAGGAAATCATTTTTAATGTGCTTTGAAAAGGCCACCATCCCCTCGCCCAACATGCTAATTGAGGACTGTAAAAAGTGTCCTCCAGCCTGTCCATTTCCAAACGAAACGTAGGTGGGTCAACAATGTGCTGCGGCACAAAACAATAGAGTTTTGCAATTTAAATTAACATTCTGAATCAAATATAAAAGAAAAATGACCGAGAGTCTGCAACATAAAAAAAAACTGCCAAACAAAGCAGAATAGCTAAATTGTTTTTGACCAGGACACAAGGTAAAGCAACCTCAACCAGGTGGGCATAACACGTTCTAGTCTGTTCGCCTGGGCGTTAGATTTTTTATGCATACCCCACATTGTTGCGGCTAGCTTTGGTTTTGTGCGCTGCTGCTGTTTTTGTTATTGCGGTCAAAATTTAAAATGCCAACAAGACAACACAACAAGAACAACTAAACAGCAAAGCAGAAGAAAGCGTTTTACATTTCACTTGCTTATATACATATTTTAATGTGTTGGCCAGGAAGCGATTCCTTTTTTTGCCGTATTCTAAACCTGGTCAAAAGGCTGCGACTGCGTCTGACTTGAAGCTGCTCGAAACCAAACAGCAGCAGCAGCGGCAACAGCAACAGCTACATAAAAAAGTGGCAAAAGCCCGGAACCGGCAAAAAGGCTAAAGGCAAAGTACACCCACACACACACACACACACATACATCTACACAGAACACCACAGCACACAATCCACTTTTTCACAGTCACATGCATACATACATGAAATTTCACACTCACTCGGCAAAAGGGGTGCACAATATGCTGACGGAGGGGGGTGGGCGGGTGTACAAATGCAAATACACAAACAATAGCGGTGAGGGGCTACTAAGCCAAGCTAAGAAGGTTTTTGGTAAACAAATACATACACATACACACACAAATATATAACCGACAGTGCATTGTACATGTTGCCAGTTTTGGGACATTCATAGTTAAAATTTAGAAAGACAGCGTCGAGAGATTTGGCAAACAGCAGCGGATGTTCACCCGCTTCTCGAACCCCTCTTTTTCCTGCTCCTTTAATCAAGGTTCATACAATGGCCAACATGTTGCAACAACAATGCTAAGCAAGCACGTGCCAAAATGGACATAAAATTCATACATACTACGAATATACATACATATGTTTTCAAAAATATTGTATACCCTATACAATAGTAGCAGACAGACAGTATACAGTATTTATAGCTGCCTCAATTCCATGAATTTAAGATCGCTACGTTCAATTTTATAGAAATATGTATACCATACTTTTTGCATAGGGATAGTTTTGAGTGCTTACTTTTAAGTACTTTCCGTAGCAAGCTTGTATATTTCTCAAAATATAAATATTTTAATAAATATATTCCTTTTGTTGAAGAAGAGAATAGTTAAAATTTAGTTATAAAAATCACAATTTTCCTTTTTTGTCAATTGCAGATTTAAAGATTAAGATATATTATACACAGCATACGAACGTAGAACACAAAAGCTTTCTTAAGCACTCTATAAATCATTATGTACATACATACATATTTATATACTTATGTTTTCTATGTGTGTGTCTATTAAAATCGATTGATATTTTGATGGTTATTGCCATTGAGGCTGTACTGCTGCAATATTCCACATTGTGAATTAATGTGGTCCGTTAAAGATAATAACAAATAACTGAATGGCACATTATGCAAAATTGCAACCCAAAAGCCAGACATAAAGAGCTAATGACTAATAAGTACAAATTGTATTGGGCATTGACTATGGTTATGGTCAAGGATTTGAAAATTAATAGGAAATATGCTGTTATTTAGTGTATGAGCTAATTACATTGAATCAAAGCTAAATTGACCTCTCTTAGTAAATGTGCATCACTTAACAAAATTGAAGCAGTCAGTTTTTAAGATTATGTTCAATTTTCTTTCATTTTCACCATAGATTGAGTAAGCATAATAGAATAAAGTTGTATAAAAGTGTTATATAGCATAAAAAGGAATTTGTTAAAAGTTTTGATTTTAGAAAATAACAAATACATACAGCTTATAAATGTATCACAGTCAACGGCAGTCCACGCTAGTGACGAAGCATCACGAAGTGTGTAAAAGGCGAATAGCATTAAATGCAGCTAAGATTTGCTGTGAGTTTCCGATCAGATCGAGCTATATACCGTTACAATACACTTATGAAACCTACATTCATTTAAAATGGCAAAATTTCATTGTATTAGACTACAATATTTAACACAAAAGGGTTTTTTTTGGAAGATACAAAAGGTATTTCCAAAAAAATATTCAAAAAGTTCAAAATTGAAAGAAACTTGTTTACTGATTAAAATAAATTGTATTAAGACATTTGTTCGTTTCTATTAGATTCGACATTTCTATTTTAATAAAAAGTTACGCTATCTATCAAAAACAGTTCTAGCTCCAAGACTAACCACATTTATTGATTTACCACATCCCCCAGGACTGCAAGTGAAGCTCTTACAACATTGATGACATTTATATGTCATGGTAATTTTCTGAAATTCATCGAAATAGCTCTGTTGCCAAACCACAAGTCAAACTGCAGCGCAATATTTGCTAGCAAATCCCTATTGAATGATTTACAAGTACACACACACATACACAAATACAAAGCCGCTAATCGAATTTTCATATTTGTTCACATATATTTGCAGATTATATGACCCTCATATCGGCCAGTTAAAAGCAGCAGCAAACCAACACAGCCAAGCAGCTTAAACATCAAAATGGCCAACAGCAAAAAGCCCCAAAAACGCTGCAATTTATATAAATCAGCGGAACTGAGCATGCGACAACATTGTACAAAGATGACCACAAAAAAAAAGAAACACTGGAGTAGTATTAAAAACATACCCACATATATATAACATACATATAAGTATTTACTAAAAACTATACACAACATGTAACGTAGTTAAAACTAATAGATCCGGCAGTGCTGACGTATTATTGATTGCAATGCAAACATGAACGTAAATAAATAAATAGATAGTTATGCAGAACATACGTTTAGTATTTGGCAGAGAATATTTCCAATATTTTGCAAATTGCAATATCAATAAACAATTAACAAACAATTTGTGCGTAATGACGTCAGCTGTCAATGTACATCAAAATGTTTTCAAACAAATTTCAACAATTTCATAAAGTAAATCCAAAACAAATTTATTGAAAAATCGCATAACATCTTTCAAATTTAGTATGCAAATAGTGCTCTGATAGTTTTTTCTTAAATTAGCACACCTTTAAATTCTATAATTAAATGTAAATACTTAAAATTTCATTTTTTTTATAACCATTTTCTAATTTTGTTAATTCAAAGTAGTTACGATAAGGGGATTCATTGCCTTGGCGGGGGTGAGCAGAGAGTGGAACCATTTGTTCCGATCTTCTAGCCAGTAGTATTTAAGTAGGCAATCATTAAAATATAATAAACCTATTGAAAATTGTGAACAAAATATAAATATATAATGCTTACGAAATGAAAAAGAAAGCTATCCATAAGATTCAAATAATGATAATACAAATTCTATGCTTATGGAAAATTATATATATATATACAATTGACGACCAAACAAAAGTTTAACTTTATATATTTAGAAACTTAAAAGATCATATTTCGAAGCTAACAATGCTTAAACATTAATAACAATTAGACTAATCTATGCAGTGCAAATCTTTGTGAACAATTTCCTACATGAGATATATGCATTGGTCATGCAAACATATAACATCAAACAAATAGAATGGTTTCTTATAAGCATCGTTCCCATTTAAGACTCAGTTTTTGTAGTTTTTGCAGTGCCAGACATATAAATGTAGCTCCACTTAATATTCTAAAAAAAAACTATTCAAGATTTAGGCGGCTTGTTAGTGATACTAATTTTAAAATTAAAATAAAAATTCAAAACACTTTAATTAGCAGTTATAGATTAGTTGTTCAACAGAATATATTTTGTTTTTTTTTTTTAAAGATTTTCGTTTTCGTATCAAATTGAAATGAAACCAATCAAAAATCAAACAATTTGTAGTATTCAATTAAAGTTATTTAACTTCAAGTGCATAATAACTGTAGATATTTTGTGACATATTTTCCCACCCATGAATAAATTAAAATACCGACATTTGGCAAAGGCTCTCACATCTGTGAACATCAATTGATAAATTTTATTTTAGTTATTTGGTTGAGAGGCATACTTGCGATGTTCAAAAGTTGTGAGAATACAAGGATACCAAAAATACAGCATTTACTTGAAGGACACAATAGTCAGTCAACTGAAAATGCAAATAACAGTATTTAGCTGTACACATCAAATATATACATAAATAAAATGTAAGAACATGTAAATTCTTATCAAACTTCAAGTGCTTACATGGTTATGTGAATTCTGTAATTTGAGTTATTGAACCTTTTCTTGTTTACTAAAGCATGTTATCAAATTAAATTAATTTGATTGAATGATTTTTTCGAAAACTGATTGTAAATATGAGAAATAAGTAAACTCGGCATTTGAAATACAAAAAAAAAGTAAAATTTGTACTTAAATAGTACACAATATATCAACTAAAAAGAAATACATTTACACACACACACACACATATACACACAAAACAGGCACATTAACAATAAGAGACACTAATTAACACAACGCATAAGTAAACAAGTTCCAAGTAAGTCTTACAAATACTTATTACACACACACATATACACAGTCGAAACACACACACACACACACACACACTTACACGCATTCACACGCATCGCACATCAATGCAGAATATCTAAAACAATTTAGAAATTAACATTAATTATTAACAAACTGTCTGATCAAAAGCAAACTAACTAAAACGAATGACTAACCTAAAGTGAAAGCAACACTTAACAAAACCAAAAAAAGGGCGCAAATCAGCTAAACGAGTATGTAAAACGAAGAAGAAGTGTTAAATAAAGAAACAAAATATTTAAAAATAATTTCATCTCTTTCCATGCAATTTTCATTACTGCTCTACTTGTAAATGACAGCATCAATATGCTGGTCTTCTATTCTCTCCTCTCTGCTCTTCTCTGATCTGTGCTGAATGCACCTCTCTCATTTTCTCTCTCTCTCTCGCAAGTTCGTTCAAACAATCAATTGGATAGCCGGAAATGGACATGTTGGATGCTGGATGTTGCATGTGAAAGATTACAACAACAGTCACAGTGATTGAATGTGCTGTCGTTATAGGGGTCATCTGGTAAATAAATAAATACTCGTACATTCTACATAGATTAAATTCAATTGAAGTAACAAAGGGTGCACTCAACTTGCGCTTCAACTCGTACTTGTTCAACTAAGTCCGCATTTAGACGATGACATTTATCTCATGACTTGGTTTCGTTAAGTTCTTGTCCGTTGGCAAAAGGTGTAGAGGAGTTGCCTTTGCCACAAACGAGAACTTAACGAAAAAACGTCAGGAGACAAACGTCATCGTTTGACTTAACATTTTCACTCGCCTTTTAAATTTTAAATTACAATTTTTTAATTATTTTTTTATTCATGATAATTTCAGATCAGCAGAGTAATGTTACGCATTAAAAATATGCAGTAAAAGTTAAGTTAATAACTTCTCAACAACCCCACATATAACTCCATTTATAATATGAATAAGAAATTAATTGGCAACTTAAATAATTGAGTTAAGTTTATGAATTTGCGTTTGTGCACACATTTTCAGGCTGTTTGATTAAATTATTTTTGCCCAAACAGGCAAGACAATAAGGCAACAAAAATCATCGTGTGTGCTTAACTGGATTTTATAAAATTATGCTCATTCCCATAACATTTTAATGGTCTAGCATGAATTTAAAAGGTACCAACAAAAAGGTAAACTAAGTAAAAGGAATTTAAAATTTAAATACGCAAAGTTTTTCCCGTTCTTACAGAAAGTACTTTTGCAAGCAGCTCACAATCATTATTTTCAGATTTCTTACATCAAATTGTAACCACAAAGAACTCGAGCATAGCACAAAACATCCACAACTACAAAATCCAGATGCTGTTAAATGTAATTACAATTTGTGGCCAATGCAGAAAAGAGGAGGGCAGCCAACAAATGATTTAAATAAATTAAAACAACACCGCAGACGCAAAAAAAAAAACAAGAAAGTAATTTTATCTTCTGCGTGCCGTAGATATATACTCTTGCAGAAAAGATTTGCATAAGAAAACTTATTTTTTAACTGATTGTTTCTATGGCAGCTATAAGATATAGTGATCCGATATTGATAAAATTTGGTCAAAAGTCAAAAGTTTCAACCGTTGTTCCTCTGGCAGCTAACTGTCATAGTGGTCCGATCTGGCATATATACTGCTTGCAGAAAGAAGAAGCATCTGTGCCAAGTTTCATAGCCATAGCTCTATAAACAGACAGACATGATGGATATGACACGGCTGTTAATGCTGATCACGAATATACAAATTTTGTTTTTCCTGAGACGTCTCCTTCAATGCGTTACACATTCCGTGACAAAATTATAATACCCTTTGCATAGGTTATGAATATGCAAACCAGATGCGTAAAAACACCAAAAATAAAAAATGCGAAGTTAAAACCCAAATGAAATATGGAAAAGCGCGTTCGCTTTTTTTTATAGCGGTCGGAGCAAATTTACACCTAACCTAAAAGCTGGCGACAGGTGCTTAGCTGCCGTGGGACTATGAAGCTCACCCTCTATATCTATTGCTCTCGCTTGCACCATATTGTGTGTCTCTGTCTGGCGCTCATTTAAATGCCGCGCAACAAGCATTTATGTTAATTGAAAATATGCCAGAACGGGGCAGCCATTTAAATTCAATTGTCAGCCGCATCTTGTGTCGCCATGGAAATCCGCGTAAGAGTGTGGGGAAGCCCATACTGCAGAGTTGCTAGGAATAGTTCAGAATCAGTTCAATTGAACGAGTAAATTATCAGATAGATTTCATTGTTGGGGAATGAATTAAAATTCTAATTCAATTGTTCATTACACAGAATAAATTTAAGCACTGACAATTCTCAAAATATTTTGATTTCTTAATTTTAAGTTCAAATTACTTTTTTGAACTATTGAAAGTATTTTTACAGATTCTGTTTTTAGCATTTATTTTTTTCTTTTGGAAAGCTGAAATTAAATGGGTTTGTTTACTGTACATTTATAAGGTTATATGAGTATGAGCAATAGCTCTGTTTTTTGTCTATGTTGCATTTTAATTTTATAATGGAATTTAATATTAAATAATTTGTATTTTTCTTATAAAAAAAATGGTATAATTTTAACATTACGGGAGAAAAATGGTTTACGACGAACAAAAAGCGATCTTAATCAAACTTATGAAATATAATGAACAATTTTAGGAAAAGAAGTTTTTTTTTTTTAAAGTCAAACTTTGGTTTTTTCGTTAAGTATCAGTGTGTTTAACATGTGAGTATAATGTAAATTAATCCTTGTGCTAATGTTAAGATTAGCCTAAAGATTAGGCATCAAATATATACATAACAAATGTTTAAGTTTTTAAAGTTTCTATTCTTTAAAGAACGTAGTTTGGAACTAGTTGACTAATTAGTTCGTTCACCACTAATGAACCAATTTCATTGAATCATCAATTGAACTCCTTCGCACATCACTAAAATACAGATTGAAGGAGCAGCTGGCGAAAACTGGTACAGACTGACAGAGGCAACCGAGCGACCACAAGCTGAGCTGCTTTCCCGCTGTGGGTGCACGCAATGAGAATTTATTATTATTATTACAGTTCAGTCGGAGTGCGCGGTCAGTGCAGTGTGGAACGGCAAGCCGGGACGTGGAATCACATACGTTCATCAATAAGCGGAAAGTGACAGTCTTGAAATTGCATAAATATAAACAGACGGACACAAAACAGACACAGAGCATGGAACGAATGTTGACCATATTCGAGAAGGCTGATCCCTTCTCCACCTGGTGGCCCACAATTGTGGCTGTTGCTGTGGGCATTGTGATTACCGTGCGGTGAGTGAATTGGGTGGTGGGGTTTGGTTTGGGCGAGACTGCTCATACATTTTCATGAGGCAACGGAAAAGCCTGGTGTACTAACGATAAGATGTGGACGCGGAAAACTTTTGGCTGCGACGCGTCGCCGGACACGTATATAAATGTCGCGCCCCAAGTAAAAACTCGCTTAACTCGAAACTTTTTAAGTGGATTTCATATAAAGAGGGCTAAGACCCACACACACCCCCGCGTCCGTCTCATCAGCTGAGCGGCAGAGTAGCCGGATAATATGTAATATCTAAAGATTATTTTTTGCGCACTGCACTTTGAGCATCTCTTCGCGATGCGACGCGGTTTTTTTTGTTTTGTGGCCTGCCCCAGTTGCAGGTGTAAGCTGCTGACATGCTGGGCGTTTGTATGGGGGCGTGGCAGTGAGCAATGTGGTGCCTGCAATTGCAATATGTAACAACTGGCAACTGACAACTGCGGCAAGTGCCAAAAAGCTGCTGCAAATATTTGTAAAGTAGATTTGCGCAAGTTGGCTAAAAGTAAATGCGATGGTAAATGAATTCTGAAATTGTTGCAAGTGTCTAGAGGCATAGTGGGTGGGTATTGGCTAACTTACCGCCAAATGCCAAATAAGTGTCAAGCAATGAAGTGGAACGCCATAATGCAAGCAGAGTGCACAATCTTCAAAGCTCTTGCCCCCAAGCAATCAAAAATATTAGCTAAAATGGTATTTGACAAGAGTAGATAGTCTATAGAGACTTTTTGACAATTATTTTTATGGCAAAATGTATTCATTGAATGGCGAATATGCAATCTGATAAAGCTATAATCATTGATCGATAAACAAGCATTGAAAATATTCAGACCTTTTTCGGTTTTCAGTTTCGTCAACATTTGAAACCATCCGAGCTCAATTAAAACTGAAATCCTTGATTTCATTTGCAAAATGTTGTAAAGTGTGGCAATGAAAATCTCTCAGGGAAATTCAATTCCTCAAAATCAGAGCTCGTAAATAACAGTCAATGTGTTCTGCACTTCGCAAAAACAGCAAAAATTTAAACCAGCTTGGTTTTACACTTCATCAAACACATTTCTTCGTTGTGTTTATGTTTTCTGTTTTCTCTTTTGGGTTTCTGCTTGAGCAAATACACAAATCTGTCTGAGCAAGAACGTTTTTGAGGAACATATTGGATCAAGCTCAGAAAACCAATGATCTTGTAAAAGAGCAAAGGAAGAAAGGAAAATGCGTCAATGATCAGTTTGCTTTAACTTTTATATAACTCAAAAATTGTTTTTGGAAAAAAACACTCTTTGAAGTTCCTTAACCATTTTAGGATAATGTTTCCTCCCCAGTAAAGTAATTAGTTTAACTTGAATATATTCAACTTCTTCAACATTTGAGTCTCATACATATTCAAATGTCCTTCTGCTAATAAGTCAACTGATTTGATTAACGCCTATCAATAAGCCAAAGGGCCACAAAAGACAACAAAACCCCAATGGCAACACACAGATGGGACAATTCCACAAGCCACATGATGGCTACACATCATTATGCAGCAGACAGGACTAAGTCCACAAATGCAACTGCCCACTCCATATATACATATATAGTATTTCGGTAGCTTGTGCCACATCATTTAACTACTTATATACTAATACAACTTGGCTTCACCCGCATTGCAGCAACTTAATGAGCGGCCAGCGCTGCCCCAATGATAATCAAATCAAGGAGCAAATTGTCGTCGTTACGGGCGGCAGCAGCGGCATTGGCTTTGAGATTGCCAAAGCGCTTGCGGCACGTGGCGGCCGCATTATCCTTGCCTGCCGCAATATGGTGGAGGGTGAACGTGCCGCGGCCATTATCAAACGGGAGCTAGGCTGCCGCACACCAACCACAACTGAGCAGGACATTAGCCCGGCGGAACGCTACTTTGTCGAGGCACGCGAATTGGATTTAAGCAGCCTGCGAAGCGTGCACCAGTTTGCTGCACAGCTGATGGCCGAATTTGAGCGCATCGATGTTTTGGTGAACAATGCGGGCATGGTATTTGGCAATACACAGTTGCGTACGGAGGATGCCTTTGAACAGCACAGTCAGGTGAACTATTTGGGGCCATTTTTGCTAACTCAGCTGCTTTTGCCACATCTGCGGCTATCGGAGCAGGGCAGAATCATTTTTGTGTCGGCACACGCCCATCAGGCAGCCAAAATCGATTTCGACGATCCGTTGAATGTTGGCACTTGGGCAGTGAAGTTTCATGCACGTGATGCCTTCGCCCATTCCAAATTAGCCGTGATTTTGGCCACACGCTGGCTGGCCAAGGAGCTCAAAGGTAAGTGCTGCTTGTAGCTCACTTGGGATTGAAAAATAAAAAAAAAAATTGAAAAGTTTACTTTTTGCTTAAATTATTGAAATGCTTAACTGTAGCCGGCCACAGTTTTCTATATTTAATAACTCGCTGATTTCCCCGCAGATACCCCCATTACGGTCAACTGCTGCACGCCCGGACTTGTCCGCGGCACCAAACACCTGCGCAAGTAAGTCAAAACTAAATATAAAGCATCCAAGCCAAAACTAAAATTGAAATAAATCCCAAAAGTTGCGAAACGGCTCAAAGTGCAACTGCAACTAAATTTTTAAGCTCCTTTCGCGGCCGCCGAAAAGTTTTCACTTTTCCACTTTCATTTGGCTTAGTGGTTGGGTGGGTTGGTCGTTTTGGGTAAACATAGTTCCAAATGCAGCTCATCAGAAAATGACCAAGTTGAAACCCTTCACTTGGCAGCGCATCAAGGTATTATTATCATCAAATGTCGAAGGTCAAATGCTAATGTAATTAAAGATTTGAAATGGAAAACCTTGAGTGCCGTTTGAGCCAAGAGCTTACAGCATGACCACAGCATCCAAGGTTTTTGGCTTAAATTGTTGAGCTCTCATAATTGCAAAGTGCAGCTTCTAAATAAATGAATTTTTGTTCAAAGTTGAGGGCTTTGAGTGACAATATTATCATTGTTTAAAATTTATTTTATTTTTATTATTTAAGTTGATTCACTTTAGGAAACTACTTCGTATCGAAAAAAAAGCTTCAGCACGAAAGTTGGTCATAAATTCAATGCATTTTAAGAAATGTTACAACTTATTCTAAATGTGTATCTTGAATGTCATTCTGTCATTCTGTATTCAGTTTTGACAAAGATAAGGGTGTTAAAAACCAAGAGAATTTTATTTTTTCAAACAAGTAAAATTATTGAAATTAGATGAAAAACAAGTAAGAACGGGTTGTCCCGACTGCGACATACTCTGTTTTCTGTACATTCAATAAATTACATTTAAATACTTATAAACTGTCCTTAAACTTACATAGGTAAAGTGAGTTTGGTTGAGTTGTTTTAAAAAACAAAAAAGTTTTTCATACAAAAACTTATTTTGTAACCGATTGTTCCTATGGCAGCTATAAGATATCGTCGTCTGATTTTGATGAAATTTTATCACCATGCTTAAACTGTTTTTAAGCTTAGGTAATATGAGTTTGGCTGAGTTATATTGAAAAGCAAAAAAGTTTTTCATACAAAAACTTATTTTTCAACCAATCGCTATATGTTATAGTGGTCCAATCTGGCCGATCTTCACACTTTGTCTGCCTATGGTTTACACCAACATGTATACCAAGTTTGGATGCTCTAGCTTCAAAATTGTGTTAAAAACTGCGTTCATACGGACAGACAGACGGACGGACAGACGGACATTTCACAAACCTAAAATACTATTTTTTTTTTCATTTTTTTTAATAATGTAGAAAAGAAACAAATAGCAATCGCTCTAGTTTAACAAATCTTTGGCACACCTTTGCAATTTATAAATTTTGCACTAGCTGAAATATTTTCGAGCTTCCAAAATCAATAAATCATGAAATGCGAAGCATAAAAAATATTTAAATTTTAAAACAACGCAAAGACATAAAAAAAACCTTGTTCTCCATTTTTGCTTAGCATTCGAATTGTGTAAGCCATATTTTGTGTTAGTTAGCTCTCGTTTTGTTTACACATATTTTACAATTGTTATAAAGGACTTGAACATGGTCTAAACAAACTAAAATCCATTAGGATAACTGTCAAGGACAGCAACTGCATAGTGCAGAGAGTGGAAATAGTAAAAGGGAACCGGATGACATAGGCTTAGAGCCTGCGCATGCAAATTGGCTGTTAGCGCGTACCCCTCTGGTACCGCCACCCGCCCCCTCCGGCCACTTTCAGAAACTATGTTTATTGCTAGTTGGTGTGCGGGTATAGAAAAACTAAATTTGCACAATACACAGAAAAGGACGTGCAAACACGACAAACAGTTTCAAATTGCGAAAGGACAAAATGACTACAAGTTGCAACAGCTGCAACAGCAGGAACAGCAACCAACAACAATCAACTTACGAGCACTCATGACGCCTGTCCCGCCCCTTTATCAACATCTGCGTAGATAATCCTGCATCGAGTGGCACTTGCAACACTCTCAGGCTCATATTACGACTACACACATTCGTTGTTGCTGCTGCTGCTGCTGCTGCTGCTGCTGCTTATGCAACAAAAGTGAAACGTGATAATTAAAATGCCAAGCAGTAGATGCCCGAGCCTGAGACCGCAGCACTTGACAATTGCCTACTTCTTTGGGGGGCAACAAGGACAAGTCGGGTCCTAAACTTTGCCAGGATCGTGCAGTTTTGAGTTATTGCCCAGCCGCGCACAGCTGACAGTTGCTGCTGTTGCTCCTTATTGTTGATGTCCTTGTTGTTGTGGCTGCGACTAGCAATTGTTCTTGTTGTTGCCAACGGCGCCGCTGCGTCAGCAAACCAAGTTCAAATGACAAGCGTATGTCGTCAACGCCCAGCTCCTCACTACTCACTCCTCACCTCTCACCACTGACACTCGCGTCCATCTTGAAATGATAGCTTTGAAACGAATGCAAGATTTATTGATGCCTCAGTTTCCGTGCAATCGCAAATCTGCAACGTTTTTTTTTTATTTTTCTTTTTTTTTTTTGGCAGTTATAAATTAGACATTGCCAGACATTGTGATAAAAAGCATCGCTTTCAGCAACCAAATCATTTTTCAACCGATGAAGTCATTCAAAATGAATAATATCATTGTGCAAATACAAATTGTTAGTCAAACTGTCGCCAGACACATACTATAGAAATATGAAGACAAATGAAAGGATGAACCACTCGAATTGGCTGTGATTGACACGACAATCGAACATTTGAGATTGACATTCAATAACAATTTTCAACTTTTATTTGGTTTGTCTATGTCAAAAGTCATTTACAGCAGCAAAGTTGAACAAACAAGAGATTATTGTTTGTCGACAGTTTTTGTTTGTTTGAATATACAAAACATTTAAAATATTTATTAACAAAGAACAAATCAGAACTCTGCAGAAATTCTTAATATTTTAAAAATTTAAAATTTAAAAATATATATAAGGTTTCAATATATAGTTTTTAATTTGAAAAATAAAAATCATGATTGGAATTATAATAATTTGCTGACTCTAAATAAAAATCAAGAGTGATTGATTTAAATTGATTTATACATTTTTATAAGCAAAAATATAATTTTATGACATTTTCATAAAATCGATTAGAAAACAAAGAGTTTCACACATTTCAAAAACGTATGGAGTCATTCTTTCCAAATGGTTTTTGTTTTGATAACTGTTATTTACGGTCCCTGATCAAAATACAACCTTTCTGTTAACAAGTTTTGAACAAAATAAACTAAATAAGCGTCTGTTACTACACTTTATTCGTAACAAAGAAAAGGTTAACAACTTTGAAACAAATGTAATATTAGGTTTCCTTGGCACAACTCAACACCTGTACAAGTTCAAGTTGAGAAGCACGCACCACAAATTAAACAATTCAATAGCAATAACTGAAATATAGTTGCATGTTGTGCCATAGAATGTGGCAGGCAGTTCACTTATGATCATGCTGCTCAGGCCGGACAAATGCCAGAGTCAAGTTAAGCTGTCAGAAGCCACAAAAGCATAATCCATCATAGACACGAAATTGTAATGTTGACATACATATGTATAAATGTTGGCCAGTTGGCAATGGCAGGCATTGGCAATGGCAATGGCAGAGTCAGGACGAAACAGGCATTGAAACATTGTTAACATGCGTCATTACAATTTGCAAAATGCCATAAGAGGCATGCATGGCACAGTGAAACAAAAGGCGAAACAATGTAAGAAAAGAAATCAAATGCCGGGGCAAGCGTACAAATCATTTGGACATAAAACGCAGCACCTTGACAAGCGGCAGTGGCAGAGGCAAGTGGCAGTGGCAGAGGCAAGTGGCAGAGGCAGGAGTCAGATGGGTAAAGGAAGTGACAGAGGCCCAGTAACTGGCAATAGGCACGTGGCACGTGACCCCAGAGCAAAGGCAAGAACAACAGAGCAACATTGCATGCCACATACATAAACTCACAACTCACAACAACTTGCTTCAGGCTGCGGCAATAAAACAGCAAATGAACAGCGGAAGTAACATCGAGTGGACGTGTATGTAAAAGTTGGCCTAGAGTTTACCTTCATCTATATATACATGTATATATATATATATATATAGGTATTTGTACAGTCGAACTTCTTTACAAGCAGCTGTACAAAAATCAAAAAATATTGTAGCTTTAATTTTTTTCGAAAGTTAGGTTTTCCATTGTTTACTTTCAACACAAAAGTTATTAAAACGCTGTTCCGGCAATCACGTGTTTCTTGGAAATATCTCATGACGTTGTTTGGTTAAGTTAGTTAAGAATGTAGATGGGTTGCTTGCTCCGCTTCACCTCTTCCGTACAAACGCGAACTTAACGAAAAACATGATTGTCTAAATGCCGACTAAGTTCCCAGTTAGACGACGAAGTTTACTTCATGACGTTTTTTCGTTAAGTTCTTGTTTGTAGGGAAGAGGAATAGAGGTTTTGCTTGCTCCGCTTCATCTCTTTCCTACAAGTCAGAACTTAACGAAAAAACGTCATAAAGTTAAATCATCATAAGATTTTATTTGTTTGATATATTTTTTAATTCATATAAACAAGTAAACATTTATCAAAAAATGCACTTCATAGATATTCGTTATAGAGAGATATGACTTTACCTATATATGTACTATATGTGTATTACTTTCTTGATACTTACAAAGATACTACATGTGCCTTGCTTGCATTTACTTCCTGTCCATTGGCTGCCTGCATATATCCGCTTCAGCTCTCGTCCCGTCTCGTCTCGTCTTTCAATTCCAGCCAAGTTTTTCAGTACATGTTTTGCTTCTCCAAGTAGATTTTCTATTTACAGACATTGTAGCGCCAAATTGAACTTTTGTTGTAATTCATAGCAAAAAGAACATACAACAACACCCACTGCATACATGTTGTAGTACATCTGAGAGATAACTCTCTGACTTTCCGTTCCTTTTATAGCTGACATGGCTCGTACTCGTACAAGTATCTGCTGAAACAGCTGTCAGCTATGTGTTGCACTTTTCCACGTTTCCACCTCTTCAGATTGTTTGCAGTGCCTTTTGGCTGCTTCTGCTCTTTAGGCGGTCAAGGCGTTTGCCATTGGTAAGAATACGCTGCCTGTCAGTCAGACTGTCAATCTGTCAGTCAGTCAGTGATTCAGTCAGTCATTCAATCAGCCAGATTTTTGTTGTGCTCGTAAATTATAGAAAAGGCAACTGCTGCTTTTATAGTAATTTCAAGCGTTTGCCTGTCTTGTTTTATCTATTCCTGACACACATTTTGAGGAGTCAAGACTGCACCATCCTTATCATTTCTAAAGGGATTCAAACTTGATATCTACACTTTAAAACACGCAAATCAATAGAGTTGTAAGTTTACTACTGTTACGAGTATCTTTTGACCCTTCCCCTTTGACGGACATTTTTATCTTTCATCGTAAACATAAAATTGTTTTGTTTACTCTCTGTTGGAAAAAAAAGAAGTAATATGTCTCTAACGTTAGTTCACACTTTTTAAATCTGTGTTTTTAAAGAATCTATATCATTCTTTTAAAGACATCAAAACATCTGAGTTGTGAAAAATAGAATGCTTAACAATCAGTTCCATTTCTTAAGCCATTAAATATTTGTAGGTTGTAATTAAATTTATAAATGGTTTCAAATGTTAAATCAATAAAGTGGTAGAAACAGTACAATTTATTTCTGTGAACGGAGCATATTCAATTGAATGAAGAGATGGGAATGAGAAAGGACATTCGATACCCTCTCACCCACTCCGAATCAGAAATTTATTGCTGACATTTGTTTTAGGTTTCTACCATAGACTAATCCTTTTAAAGTTTTGGGAAAATTTTAAGGCAAATAAGTCGATTTATTCAGAATGAAAAATTTGAGTACATATATTTTTAGATATCGTATCCCTTAGAAAATTTTAAATAGCAATTATTCAGTCTAGAGTCTAGACCATTAAATAAAGTTTAAGCTGCCAAAGCTGCAATTGGCCAAAAAAAAAACTTAAAATTTCAAATGCAAATCTATTCATAGAAAAGTTAAATAAACAATTTTAATTTTAGCCAACGACGAGCACTGTGTAAACTTTTGCATACTAAATTACAATCTAATATTCCACAAGCGAGGAAATTGTTGATTTAAAAAAGTTCATACGAAAACATCTCTTACATACAGTATTTTGCAACTCAAGTGCTACTTCTGCTGCCATCGGGAAGCCATTTCCGTTAGAAAATATAGTATATTTTGCTGCGCTTTTCACACGAAACGCAATGCAACATTTTCACATGTAATCAGCTGCACTTTGCTAGCTCGGTCGATGGACGTGAACTTTGTCTGGCTTAGCTTAGTTCATGCTCCAAGCCCTACGGGTGCTTAATGTGATTCAGAAATGCATCTAAAGCATTAGGAATTGTGGAAGGGGACATGCGAGGCAGGGGCAGTTTTGAAAAGCGCTTGCATTGCTCAGGTCGGTGAATAGAACCATTTTTTGCCACAATAAGGGGGAAACCCCATCAAACAGCCAGACACACACACATACAGGAGCAACCAGATAGTAGATGCACGCACACTTTCACACGCTTTTGTGTGGCACCATGTGTGTATGTGTGTGGGTGTATCTGTGTGTGTTTTTTTGTGTGTGGCTGGCGTACTATGAAATGAATGAAAATGAAAAGCAGTTAATGCTCAAGTCACGGAAAAAGCGTAAATGGAAAAGTTAAACGCATTAATTATTTATTTATCGTTTTATCATGTTCAAGTGTCGGTGAACCTGGGCCAATGGACGGCATTTTAAGCGAACGTTGGCAGCAACAAAAACAACAACACAAACAACAGCAACAACAATATCGACAACAACAACAATGACAGCTAAGCAAATTGAGCGCGATTTCATAATCCTGTTTGAAAAGGCAGACTGCAGCCTGGCCATCATTATACTCTTTTTTTAACTTTTTTGAAAAAAAAGGAAAAAAGAGTATATTGGGTTTGTGAAATGTCCGTCTGTCCGTCTGTCCGTCTGTCCGTCTGTCTGTCCGTCTGTCTGTATGAACGCAGGTTTTTTCCACAGTTTTGAAGCTAGAGCAACCAAACTTGGTATACATGTTGGTATATACCATAGTAAGACAAAGTGTCAAGATCTCCCCCCACCCCCACCCCTTCCCCCACAAACCGCAAAAACCTATATCTTCCACAGTTTTATAGCTAGAGTAACCAAATTTGGCACAAGGGCTACTTATCACATCCTTCATTGATCTGGCAAAAAAAAATTCGGCCACGCCCACCCCCGCCCCCACAAATAGGCAAAGTCTGTATCTCCCCCACCCCTTTAGCTAGAATCACCAAATTTTGCAGGTTGAATTCTGTTGCCCTATTTAATAGATTGGATAAAAATATTTTTGCCACGCCCACCCCCGCCCTTGCAATCAAGCAATGTTTGTTTCTCCCAAACCTGTAGAACAGGCCCAACCAAATTTTAATTGATGGCAAAACTTTAAAGATTTGAGCAGAAATTCAATTGCCACGCCCACTGACTCCGCAAAGAGGCGAAAAAAAGAGTATATCGCAGTCGGGTGCATCCGACTGCAACGTTCATACTTGTTTTATCATGGCAAATACTTCAAATTAACCCCGGTCGCTAACGTAGAGGAGGGTGTGGAAGTGGGGGTTGATATGACGAACATTAAATTTAAGTGCACCCCCAAAAAAACAGGGGATTTGTCTTTATCTTTTGGCGCCACAATTGAAAATGTGATTAAAACAATGCGAAAAGGAATTGTTAAAGTTTGTTTGGCATTAAGCAGTATTGTCATGAGATTTGCAGCACAGACAGACCCCCTACTGAAATTTCGAGAGTCTTATAAGTTCACTAATCCTTGAAACTAAATAAAAGTTTAATTCCAAATAAAGAGTATTTTTACTCATGCGATCTATATAAATGTGCAATTCATATAGAGTACCTATTATGTATATATTATAATTTCAATTGGCAACACGAGTGTTAACACCATTCGTATATATTTTTTTTATTTATAAAAGCTCTTAAGCAGAAACCGTCAGCATTGTTCGCCTATCTGCACTTTTGCTAATCCCTTGGCTTGCTTTGATATCCGGTTCAAAAAGATAACTTTGACCCTTTAAAGAGGACAAAATATGTATGCATTATTAAACAAGCAATTACTTTCGGATTCGTGCCTATGAACTTTGAAAGAAGCGACTTTAAAAGCTGTTAGTTTTAAACTATATTTATTTTTGTGTCCTAAGCATATTTTGACAACAAAAACTTATAAAATTTAATAGAAAATAACTTTAAGCTCATTAAAACTGATTCGAATTCCATGGTCTTGGTTTGTTCTATTGATTGACATAGCGTTTCACTTTTATTTAAAAGTTAATATAAATTAAATAGATTGAATATATTTTGTGTCTAGTATATAAGCATATATTTATATATGAAATTAGGCGCATTTTGGGGTAGTTTTGAAAAAGTGGTTGAATTTAAAATGTTCTCAAAATAAACAATTTTATTTTAAAGTTTTGGAAATTCTCTAAAAATACATTTCTCGGATTTACAAATCTATTCATCCGAGTAAAAGTTTTAGAAAATTTTACTTAAACAACAAGACAAAATATACTTTAATATATTTCAATGTCAGAAATATTAACAAAAAGAATATTATAAAGAATCTACTGTCACTAAGTACTTGATAGAACTATCTACTAGTTGTCCATCTTATACATTCTACATACTCTATACATACTCTACTGAAAATGCTTACTTTTCTTATCTTTAAATTACACTGAAAATTAAGTAATACAACTTTTTCTTTATTTTTAATTTGCCCCAACGTGCACAGCTCACCGCTAATGTCGGCCATTAGCGTTAAAGTGATCACCTACCCATGGATGTGGCTCTTTATGAAGAATGCCTATGAGGGTGCCCAGTGTGCCATACGGCTGGCAACGGATCCGCAGCTGAAGCAAGTAACTGGCGAGTACTTCAAGTAAGTTGGCAAAGCCGGAACCGCCTGATGCCGCATTAGGCGGCACATTGTTTCCGTTTCTTTTATTTTTTTTTTTGTGCAACATTACTTTGGCTACTTGCAGTGACTGCGAAATTGCGGCAAGTTCGGAGGCTGGCCAGGACAAGGAGTTGGCCAAGAAATTGTACATGCAAACCATAAAAACGCTCCAGCGCGTTACCAAACTAACAGTCGACAAGGAGGCGTGCACCACGGCGGAGACAGAGACAGAGATAGAGCCACTCCAGCTTCAGCCCGGCAACTGATTTATGTTGGGCACGCGGCCTGCAACTGCAACTTCTATTTGCATTTGGTTTAACAATTGCCGCATTAGCCCGGACCGGTTCCGGACCCTTTCCCAGCTACGCCACGCAGCGAGACAAACTGGCCACTTTTTTAGAAAGCGGCCTTCTTTTAAGAGTCTGCGAGTGAAGCTGATGCTGAGACTGCCTGTACTTTGAAAAATATATGTAAATTTAATATGCAAGCTAACAAAATTTGCTGAATTTGTGTTTTATTTTATTTTATTACTTTCTTTACCCACCAAAAAAAAAAAAAAAAGGATGCTCCTGAATCCCGTCATAAGCACAGATTTACGAGGCGCGGTCAATTAGAAAATCACCATATGTTTGCCAAACTTTTGAATTCTTTATGTTGCCCTTTTTGAACAGCGTTTTATAAATTTATTCAGAACATTTCAAAGGTCAAGTTTGGGTCCAACAGCACGTTTATTTAGCATAAATGTACACACATACATACATATGAATGTTAGCATATACAGAGAAACAAATGTCCATTCATTTATTTTATAAATATTTGTCCGTTTTGCATTGTATGTAAAATGTAAAAACTACATATTGTTATTCTACTGTATTTCAGTTTGATTGTTTTTAAGCCTGTAGCCATATAATGGTTAAAAACAGTGTAATAAATTTTAGCGAACGTAGAAAAAAGCAACTCTTACCAACATGTACATCAAAATGTGAAAAAAACTGACTTCATACAGTCGGACGGAGAAGAGACAAGTAGACATTTCATAAACCCAACATACTCTTCTTTTCCATTTTTGTAATAAGATATAAAAATATAATTTATGACATATTTGCGGTGTTTTCGAAGTTAATAAAAAAAACATTGAGTTGAATATATATGTAGAACGCTTCATTCCCAATGAGTTTATTTTTTATTAATGGTTAATATAGACTATCCATCTGATACGTATACTTGACTTACAACAGTCAAGATAATCTTGATATACCCATCTGTCTATCTACTTAGCCTTGAGCTCAGAGACTATAAAAAATAGTGACTTAAAAAACTGATACGTATACTTGATATATCCATCTGTCTATCTACTTACATAATCCTTTTGAACTCAGAGACTATAAAAAATAGTGACTTCAAAATTAATGAAATAAACTTTATATCAAATTTGTAGTTTCCTTTTTCAATTCTCAATAGAATTACAAGAAATATCAGATACCTTTTATATGAATATATGCCAACAATTTCATAAAGACGAACCATTTAATAATGTGTAGAGCTTAAAGAATGCCGCTTTAAACATTTATTTATGAATGTGTATAAAAACTTTTGTACCTGGGACAAGCTATCTGCTTGTTTTCTACAGTTCTTGTCATATGTACAATACAAGTATATCAAGCATCTAGCATTCCCAGGCGTATGTGTTATGTGTTATGTCAGAAATGTAATTTCATCTCTGTGTGTCGCTCTGTCCGTCTGTGTAACTATGCGACTGTCTGTCTGTCGCTATGACAACTAGACGACGCATGCCAACAAACTGTTGCTGTTGATTAGCAGCAGCAACAAGCAGTCAACAGCTAACAGAAAGCAACAACTGATAACTAGAGAGCAACGAAGAGATATAGATACTAGTTGTCTATACACACAGCAAATATATAATCGTAAAATACAAGGCCAATTATTTGTTGCACAGCTAAAGCCCGACTTCATTGAAGAATGTGTGCACAAAAGCGTGGATATATGTACAGAGGATATGGACACAAGCTCCGCTTTGTATGCTATGGAAAATCTTTTTATTATATTACGTGTATCGCTTTTGTTGTCTGTTGTCTGTTGTCTGCTGCCAGAACCTAGAACTCCAATCTACAGCTACCCACCCCCAAGCGTAACCTGCAACCCCCTTAAGACTCAGGCAACGCCATGTGTTGCTGGCACAATTTAACGCCTGCCTTTTCTTTTTTTTTTTTTTGAAGTCGCTGTCGTGTGCCAGTTTTATTTTACTCAGCATAGTAATTGTATGGCTGTAGAAATGAAAAGCTCTTAGCGTGGAAAAACGATTACGTTGTTGCCTTTTCCACATTTAGCGAAAGCTTTACGTTTCCGGTTACATTTCCTGCACCGACGTGCATTTTACGCGCTTCAATTAGGCGAAAGCAGCAAACAAAGGCAAAAATAAAACGAGTTACGGCACAAAAAGCATTTTTAAAGTGTAACCCATTCCACTTGAACAAAATACATGCATATAAATTTACAAAATGTTGAGCAATACATTGGTTGCATGTGCCATTCATTTTGTTCAGTGTATGCAAAAGCTTTGCAACACTAAGCAAAATGAGAGCGAGAAAGAGAGCGCAGTCAAAAGCACAAGTGTGCGTCTCTCTTTGTTTTTATAAAGAGCGCGGCTTAAGCTTTTAAGCTCTTAGAGCGCTTTTTAAATCATGCAAAATATTACGCATACGCCAAGTGTTGCTGAACGGGCAACCATTGAAATTGACAAAAAGGTGCAAATTATTAAATTTCTTAATGTGATTCAGACAATTTGAAACTAACAAAATATATTTGATAAATTATAAGCAAATGCTCTTTTTTATCTATTAATGTAAGCATATAATTTCAATTATTTTACTTTTTTAAGTAAACAATGATTTTTCTATATTTCTTGAGCTAGTTTGACAACCCTGCCAAACAATATGCTCTTAACTAACAACGACGCTCTCTTCGGCACATGCGCCACGCTCTTTATTACAACTCCCTTGTGGCCACAAAACACCTGTAAAAGCTTACAATCAAATTTAGCGGCTATTAATTGGTGATGTAAACAACTAAAAATTCTGAAGATACAGCCACAGCAATTGATATAAATAAACAAATGAAAATGCAATTAAGGAAACGCGTCAAGAACAACACTTTCGTCAAAAATCAAAAATTCTACAGTGGCAAACATAACATCTACAATGAGAACATTGCCTCAACATAAACAACATCGCATCGGGTGGGCGCTCTCTCTCGCTCTCTTTGTCTTTTCTCTCGCTGAGCCAAGTGAGCAATTGATTATAAGTGAGAGAATTTTTTGGGGCCGAGTTAAACATTGAGTTGAGCTGGCGATGCTTTTGGGTTTTGATTCCAATCGGCTACGATTTTGTTCATATCAGTTGCGCGGCAAACGAGCCATAGTACAAACGTGCGAATTATTGTCGTTATTGTTGCCACTTTTGAGGACAACGACGCGGACGATGCTGCTGCCACAACGGTCGCGTTGACAGTAGAAAAATTGAAAATTCTAAGGAAAAGCGCCTCACAAAATGGGCCACGAGTGAAGGTGTGTCGTCTATGTGTGTGTGTGTTTTTGTTGGCAATGCATATTAAATATTCAAATTAATTGCAAGAATTACGCTACAAATGTAAAAGCGCCCATATACATATAGGCACTATATATACTTATTATACAAATATGCATAAATACAAATTTCATTTTAAATGAGCAAAAAAAAGTCGACCAAACAAATGACGCCAGCCAATGTTGTTTTATTTTTTTTTAATAAAAATGCATAAAATAGGAAAATTATTGTGTTGAGTGTTCAATGAAAAATTATATTTCAAAATAATATAAATTACGAAATTTAATTTTTGAAAATCAACAAATGCTCGCGAAACTTAGTTATTTACTTTTTGTATGACTGGGATGAGCTACCTCTTTAGCTATTCATATGTGTCATTTTATTGAGCATTTGTTGTTGCCCTTCTAATGTAAATGTTTGTCTGCGCCCGCTTCGTCTCTTTCTCTATCTGTCGTTCTCTCTCTCTCATTCTCTATCTCTGTCACATCTCGAAGTCCATGTCCATGCTCATACAAGTGGAGCGTGGCTAGAAAGACAAACAAATAAAGAAAACACGTTCAAGTAATTCCTTGGCCTTGGTATTTATGACCAGTGTGTCAGCCTGGCGTATACTTGACATCACAGTTCTGCCCTATAACTAAAATGGATTTATGAGTTCTTCAGACAGCCCCCCCCCCCAGCCCCACTCACTGATTTGTCCGTCGTTTTACTCGTAATGGCATTTCGTTGCCCTTTAGTCTCCACCCACATTGGAATTTGAACTTGTCGTGGCGTGGCAGCATCTCTCATTCTCAGTAGTCCCATTATCACCTTGCTAATTATCAATCGATGATGATGCCATTGCCATGCGCTCTATCGTCTGTCTTATCAGCCAAAAAAAAAAAACGGGCGACGTTTTCATACTGCTATTTGCATTTAATTTCTGTGTTTTGCTTCATGTGAAATGAAAATCTAATAATATTTCAGCAAATAAACATGTGAGCGTTCATGTTTTTGGAACTACAAGGAAAACAACAAAATAAAAAACAAACAATGGACAAAGAACTCTCACTGCCCTTCACCATTGTCAAGTACAGAACAAAAAGACTAGATAAACAGTAAAACTGTGATTAGAGCTGCCCGATTTTCGGATAAGTTTTCGTGTCTATAACCAGCTTTAATTTGCGCAATACTTATATTTATATAAAATTAATAATATACAATTATTGTTTGCAGTATGTTGAGAATTCAGGAAAAATCTGCGTACAGTGTTGATAAGAGTTGAAGACATTCGACTCTGACCTCTGACCTGTGACCATTATTTGAGGAGCACAAACTTATGCAAGCCTCAACAGTATTCAATGTCAGAGAAGCAATAAAAGACAAGCAGGATACCTTTAGTGTCCCGCAATATTGTACAAATGTTTCTTATACAATTACTAATTTTATTCAAATTTAATTAATTACTCCCTGTTCCCATTAAAAATGGGAAAAAAGGGAGTTATAAAGTACTGCAAATGTGTGTAACAGACAGAAGGAGGCATTTCCGACCATATAAACTATATATATTCTTGATCAGGATCAACAGCCGAGACGAACTAGCCATGTCCGTCTGTCTGTCCGTCTGTCCGTATGAACAAACAGATCTCGGAGACTTCAAGAACTTGGCATGCAGGCATGCAGCATTCTTACTTGTTTTAAGTTATGATATCTTCATACAACTACCTTTTTGATCACTTGTTCCTATGGTAGTCCAATAGAAAAAACGCAAAATTCGTTAGTTAAATTATCCTTAAAAACTAGCAATTATCCCTATGGCAACTATATATTATTGTGATCCATTACGGTTAGTTAAGCTTGACATAAAAATGACAAGATTGGTACACAAAAAGCGATCCATAAATAGACTACGCAATTTGAGCAGTCGATAAAGCCAAGAAAAAAAGCATAGCGATTCCTAAAATACACTTCGTACCTGATAATATCAACTTTTTTTATTTAATTAGAAAGTTTTAAAAAAATAAGGTATTTCTGTTTTCAAATGAAATAGCAATCATTTTTCCTTTTTAAAGAAAACTTCGAAAGCTTCTCACTCTCAAACAAAAACTTTTCAACCGAATTTCCATTGATGTTTGGAATTTAGAAGAGCTAGTAGTTCCGATACCGAATGTTTTCATCGAGATTGGATTTTAAATTACTTGAATTTATAAATTACCTATTTGTTACATTACCAACTCCGAAAACTTGTATGATTTGAATAACTATAATTTAATATTTTCATTTAATTCCTAAGCGCGTCGATCTCAGGTACCATAGGGATTAGAGATACTAAATTTAGTATGCAAGTTATCGAATACATATCTGATGTTTCCCCAACTCCCAGCTAAACGCAATTGATTTAGATGCAAGACATTGAAATGCTTTTGGCCGTCACGTGCGCATCACTAAGCTGCACTGTCACAGTAAAAATCGCTTATCAGCCACCACAGGTAGTTTTTGCACAGCCTTGACAATGACAACCAAAGAAAATGGGCGCATAACAAAAGGGGACTGGCGCTGAACAAAAGAGAAACAAGTAAGAATGCTCTAGTTGGGTCTGCTCAACTACAAGACACCCTGCAGCCAACTCTTAAAGTCAAAACCACATATTTGTACTCAGTTAAACATAAAAGTGCATTAAGCAAGCAGTGTATAAATAACAATTTAAGCAGTTCAGCGGCATCACATGCAAGCAGCGCACTTAACGTTTGCAGTGCCTGTAAAACTGTTGCTTATGCCTGCTGAGGCGGGGTGAAATAGATTCGGTAATTCTTTACTTGCGGTCCTCAACGGCAAAAAAGTTTCAAAAATTGATTTTGTTTTTAAAAAATTCGGAAATAAACAAAAACGCGAAATCGTGGCGGATGTCGACGTTTTTGCAGAAATAATTAAGAAAACTTCGTTTAAAATTAACCCTATACAGACGGACAGACAGACGGACAGACAGACGGACAGACAGACGAACATGGCTAGTTCGACTCGGCTGTTAAAGATGATCAAGAATATGCTACTCGTTTTTCTCCTTCTGCCTGTTACATATATTTGCAACACTTTACTACTCCCTTTTAGCCATTTTGAATGGGTACAGGGAGTAAAAGTGCAAATTGTAGCGCCAATGGCAATAACAACAACAACAACAATGTTAGTTGATTATTTTAAGGCAGTGGCAGAACGGCCGTTACAACAAACACAAACAAAGGAAACAAACAAACAGGCAAATATATGAGTGTATGGCGAGTATGGTGGCGCAAGGAGCTATAAGGCGATGGGGCATAGAACAAAGCGACGGGTGGCATGGATGGGCGAGGGGGTCATGCTGGGTCGAGTACTTTGCACAAACACACATACACACTCAGATTTTCTTCTCTCCTTCTCTCTCTTTCTCTCTCTCACTCTGTCTTTGGCTCTCTGTCTTTCTCTTCGCTTATGTTATATGTGTTTGTGTTTGTGTTTGTGTTGATGTAGTAAAACGGGTTTTGAGTTTGCTTTTGCCACTGCCACTGACAACTAGAGTTGGACGAGTGTTGTGTTGTTCTTTGGTAACTGAACACGTCGTGACGTTTTTTTTTTTTAAAGAAAAACTTTTCTCATGGATTAAACTGGGCAAAAACAACTGAACCGTGCTTAAAAACAAACAACACGATCCCAAAAAGTGATTCTGAGATATTGAGTTCCGTATGAAAAATCAGCATTATTATATTAGCTTAAAGCTTAGAAGCTTAAAAGATAAATTATTCAAACTGAATATTGAGTCCTCTTCGTTTTTTCTGATTCCGATCAAAACATTCGGAATCGAAGTTATTAACTGTTCTGAGTTTCGAATATCGGTGAAAAACTTTGTTTTAAAAGTTTTGTTATTGAGATCCTAGAATATAAAGTATTCAAATTTATATTTGAAAAGAAAGATCAATTGGTATTTCATTCGGAAACAGGGCTACAAATAATTGAGTAGAATTGAGCAACAGGAACTGCAAGATTCAAACAATTTATTCAAAAATGGAGCCAGTCGTGTCTGTGCATGTCGTGTCGTGAATCAATCAAACACGAGAGCAACTCTGCTGCCAATTGCCGCTGCTGTTGTCGCATTTTCAGTCAGTTGGCCAAGTCAGTTGCTCTTTTGGCTTAGTTAACTCAGAACGTGCCGCGGCGGCAATGGCAGTGACAACAAATTGCAACGCATAGGACAGCAACAACAACAACAACATATTCAAGAGACAACGACATAACGGGTTAGTCACAATGCCTCAGTGGCATCCACATTGGTGGCAACAACAACATACAAAAAGTTAAAGAATACCACTTTAATTATTGTAAATTTATAATAAATAAATATTTAAATTATATATATGTTATGTAGCTATACATAACAGAAAACACAAAATACAATTTCAAAATATTCAAAACAATTTGTTGTGCTTGGCAGCTGTTGCTCGGTGTTATATAAATGTCAAAATTCAAAGCTGCTTCTATCTCATGGATACCAATAAGATTTAAAGCCGTTTCAAAGTGTGTGTGTTTGTGTGTGTGTGTGTGTGTTAAATGCCAGAATTGGCTTTAGGCTCAGTGCTGCGTCATTTGCTGCTCAAATTCTTTTAGCCACTTGAAGTGTTTCCAAGAGTTGCCTCAGCTCTCAGCCGCAGTCGCAGCCTCTCCTATTACTGTGTCCAGCATCTTCAATTGAAATAAGAAAGACGAAACGCACTTGGCTTGGTTCCTACGCGCTTATCCCTCTGGCATCTAGCAACATCAACAACAACAATAATAATAACAACAACAGCAACAACAGCAAGAACTATGCACAGTCCATACACCTACTTAAAAATTTAGAAAGTTGATTGTCTGCCGCTCGCTTGAGTCTTTTTTCTGAACTTGGCTTTCATTCCGTTGACTTGGGCTTGTTGTTTTCTACATACATACATATATATGTACATGTGTGCATATACATTCTTCATATATGTATGCAAGTATATGTAGTTATATATACTTGCCTCCCTTTCATTTACCTCTCTGCATTCTTCTTCCAGCCGGTCTGACCAACACATACTTTCATTTCGCTTATAAATTGCTTTTCTTAATATGGGTTAAGAAATAATTAATATAAATGAATATTTTGTAGCACCCTAAGCACTTTTATTGTAACCATGTTTCTACTTATAAATTTAAATTTTGAATGCATTCACAGCTGTTAATTAGATCTCTAATTCCACTTGAAACAATTTTCTCATAGTTTCTTATGCCAGCGAACAATTAAAAACCGGTTTTGTTTTTTAATAATCGCAATTACATATTTATAATATAATACATACGACGTTAGGAAGTTGTCTTTTGAGCTTCATATGCACATTATTTATAGCTCCATTGTTTTGAGATGCACGTTCCATGACCTAACTTACTAAGCCTTAGATTTGAGAAAGGTTTTAACGGCAACAAATATGCTAATATACATTTTTATACTCAACTGAAGAAGTGTTTACAAACAAAGGCGATAGACTTTTTTTAGAAAAAATTTGAATTACATAAATTTGTATATAAATATTTTGCTTCACAAATAAATGCAGTACAAAATTAAGGAAAAAATTTGAATTATTTATTTTTTGATAAAAAGTGTTGTCTAATGCTTTCATGAAGGCTAAATATATAGACATACATCGGGTATTTAGCATATGTTTTTTCTCAAATCTAGTTCAGTTGTAATACATGTATTTTACCAAGTACACATGTATTATTAAAATATAATCCAGGATATACAGTAGGTACATACTAGTATTATAAAAATATATATAAAATATATATAAATATATATATATAAATATATATATATAAATATATTTAAAAGTTAAGAATCTTTCTTTCCTTGTGAACTTCTGGAGTCCTTTGTTAAGATACTTTTGAGCATTTACACAGAACATGCTTTAAATTTTTTTGATTTCATCCATCTAATCTGCAAATCTGTCTGTTTCAGCTGACTTTAATTTTGAAATGATTATATCTTAGGCAGCAATGTTCTGTTTATCTTTTGTGAGGTTGGAAAAGTGACCTTTCTGGGATAAAAAATACATTTGCCTATATAGACCATCAACTGTCAGCTTTATTGTACAACAAATTAATTGTATCTGTCTGCGTTTTTATTTTTATTTTTATTTTTATTTTATAAGCCATTTGTGTTTCATGCTTTTTGCCAACAGGCAATAAAAATGGATTACGCTTTCAGCAAAAGTTTTTGTTTTGGTCGTGGTTAATCATATTTAATAAAATGTATTTTCGTCTGCCTATAAATGTTCGAGTAGAAACTAATAAAATTGTTTAATTGTAAATCATACTATTTACAGATATTCTTACAACCCGTAAATGGCTGTCTAGAAAAGCGCATATTATAAACGGGGCAATAACCAAAGCGCAGCCCACATCCCGCCGCAAAATACTGATTCCGAAGCCAACTGCAAAGACTTGCATATAAACGTCCAGCGACAACAACAACAATAACAATAACAACAATATTAAAAGCCATAAAAGCGAGAAAAGAGTACAAAGTTTATTCGTCCTTGGCATTTAACGAAAACAACAAGAACGCAACGAGGAGCAGCTGCTGAATAAAGCAAAGAAACGCCAGCTCCAATTTTTATTGAGCAATTTCTTCCCCCACCCCCATACATTAACGTTCCGGACAATCCGGAGCCGTAGAAGCCAAAGGCGTAATCGTGGCCCAACGTCATCCACACCATAGCAGCAACGGCAGCAGCAGCGGCGCTGGCATCGGCAGCGGCGTTGGCAGCGTGCCCGTCATCATGGAGGGGCCGGAAGTAACATTTCTATTCCAATTTGGAAGCATACGCGATGCAGTTTGTGTGCCGGTGAATGCACTCACGCTTAAATCGCTCAAGGATTTGGCATGTGATTTCATAAACACTAAGGTAAGTTGTAAGTGGGCGTTTGACATGGGCGTTGCCTCAAAAGGTGGTGGGGGTTGGTGTGATATTGTATACTTCAAATGGGTCAACATCTGCTGTCTTAATTATGCAAAAGGCAGACAGAGCATGTCAATATTTTTGCTGTCCGTGCAGCCGGAACGCGGTCAAGTCAACAGTCTATCGTTATCCATGTTCCCATGGCACAGGGCTCATAGACTCGTATGGTTAACAACATTGCGTGCATTTCGCTCAGTGTAGTATGTATATGTGTGTATATAATAAATTTATGTGCGCACAATAATTGCTTAATTTCATTTAGTAAGTAAGTCAGCTCTCGACGAGCACGAGTGCGAGTACATAGATATTTCCGTTCTGCGTAGTTATCCATGACCAATTCAATTAAGCAACTAACCAGCTGCCAGCTGGGCCCCAAATCCGGTACATTTGTCCGGAATATTACTTACTGCGTCAGTTGCACGTATTGTGGCACGTACTGTGCTACTGCCTTTGCCGTAGCTTAGTTTTGGCTTTGACAGCTGCTGCCCCAGTCACAAGTATCATTTTTCATCATGTTTACGCACAATAATGGACTATGACCACTTTGTTATCAGGTTTGCCATTGTTAAAGAAAACTGAGATTCTGCAGGCAATATTATAATTTTATCATGAGATGGGATACACTTTTCATCATAAAGTATTCTTGATGAGCACAGAAAACTTATTTAAAAAAAAAGCTTTAAATGCATCTCGTTTTATGTTCAAGCTTTATTTTTAGCGCCCTGTTCCCATTCAAAATGGGAAAAAGGGAGTATTAAAGTACTGCAAATGTATGTAAAAGGCAGATCGAGGCATTTCCGACTATATAACTATATATACTCTTGATCAGCATCAACAGCCGAGACGAAATAGTCCGTCTGTCTGTCCGTCCGTCTATATGAACGCGTCGATCTCAGAGACTATAAGAGCTAGAGAAACCAGACTTGGCATGCAGGTTCCTGATCAAGTTTATTTCAAATTTTGGATACAAGCAAGTTTTATTATTCTCTCTATTGTTATTAGTTAAGGATCCCTTAAAAATCTCATTGAAAGAGTATTCAGAGCGTAGCATATTCAATTTGATTTGATTAACCATTAGTTGCTTTATATTAATTGATATCAATATCAAATTTGTTACATATTAATATGTGATACACATACACATACAACTGCCAGCAGGTTATCTACAGAATCTTATCGCACAATCAATTATGATATGATATCATATGATAATAACATCCATATGCAAAATGAGCGTTAAATGAACCAAAACATCTACCCTTGGACATTGACATTGGCGTCGTAAACAAAGCTTTTACCCTACTCTTTTATTACTATATAGTTTCTATTTTCTATTTTTTTGTGTGATTTCTAGATACCCGATAGTGGACTCACGTATCTGTCAGAGCGCATTTTGCTCTTTATACACGACTACAGCACGCCCAATGTGCTGCACATTATCAATTCCGCAGCGGAAGTTGTGGACGAGACCTTGGTGGAAATTGTATTAACAGCCAGTCGTAAGTATAAGTTCACCCTCTTTGCTCCTCGTTTAAATCGAAAAACACTTTAGCCATTTAACAAATGTCATCTTCCAATACATACCGTCAACAGCGATACTGTATCCGACATCGGAAATGCCAACACTGAAGCCGCACAGCCTGAACGTTCATTCCTACAAGGCGCCCACATTCTGTGATTTTTGCGGTGAAATGCTATTCGGTCTGGTGCGTCAAGGACTCAAGTGCGATGGTATGTATGGCTGCTTGTCAACTGACACAGATACACACACATGTTTACATTGCTTATGCCATGAAACTCATGATTTCTTCTATATCAATTAATAAACAATGTTTGTTATTGAAATCACATTGGAAAATCTATACTTTAGCTGCTTTTCGGCTCTAAAAATCCGTTAACATTAAGAATTGCGAATTCCGGTGGCGAACACAAACTGAGTTCTGTTATCGTTAATAGTGCTGTATACTTTAACAGAGTAAAAATTTTTTTTAATTGTTTTTTTCATTTAGTTCATGCAAAAAAAGTCAACGTCCACCACCAAAAATCGTATTCTTAAATTTTTTGGAATTTTTTGAGACCAAACACAAATTTTTTGATTGGATTTTCGGAAAAGTAGCTAAGTACAGACTTACCATCGTTATTCTTAATTGGATTCATGCATTATTTGAACCCAATTTCTATGAAATTTCATGGCATAATCGTAGTAACAAACACACTCATAAAAACTAACTCACTTGTGGCATACGTATAAAACCCACAATCCCCCCCCCGATTCCAACACAGGCTGCGGTCAGAACTATCACAAGCGATGCGTGGTGAAAATACCCAACAACTGCAACCGTTCGAGTGATACCACATCGAGACGCTCCTTTACGTTGCATCCACCCCGCAGTCCATCCGGAAGCTCACAGCAGTCGCTTGTGTCCAATGAGGAGTCGACGGGGCGTAATGATTCAAACAGTTCACTGGTAAAACGCATGTCGGAGCTTATGAATGATATTATTAAGAACTAAGAATGTGGGGAAGAAAACTGTTTTTATGATGAATGGGTTCCCTACGAGTATTTAAAACTGTACTTAATTTGTCTCTTAAAATTACTCATTTAATTTTGTATTATTTTCAATAAAAAATAAACTTTTAAATTGCTTGCAAAAGTATAATTGGTTTTTATTTCAAATTCATTTAAATACTCGTAGTGGAATACTTAAGCATGGAAAGTATTAAGGAAAATCAGTCGTGTTCCCATTTCCATAATAGCTGAATTTATATGTTTCTTAAATCTGTCCGTTGTTTTTGTTGATGATTTGCTTAAATAGTTTTCATATTATTGGCTCGTTTTTTTAGTCAAATACTCAAATGCTTAACCCTGCCAACAATTTCGTTTTCGAACGGGAACATATCTGATTATGTCAAAAGCATTTTCGGCAAAATCAGAAAAAACTTGTAATGCTTTGAGTTAGTTAACTTATATTTTCAATACTTATATTTTTATTAACGAACTCACTTTTGTTTTTCGTACGCACAGAACATACCTGGCTACTCCTTTCGCCATCAGCGCACTCACTCTGCCAGCAGTCGAAACGGTTTAACCGTGCTCCGGATTCCGCATACCTTTATGGTGCACACCTACGGAATACCTACAGTTTGCCAGCTGTGCAAGAAGCTACTGAAGGGTTTGTTCAAGCAGGGATTACAGTGTCGCGATTGCCAGTACAATACACACAAGAAGTGCATGGACAAGGTGCCGCAGGACTGTACGGGTGAGGCGCAGCTGAGTCAATTGCAGACGGAGATTAACGATGGAACGCCGCGCAAGGATCGGGACAATTTCTTTCGCGAGGAATTCGATGACAGTGATTTTGAAGACGGACCTGCACCACAGACGGAGTATGTCAAATATAACAAGCCCACGGGCGGCACAAATCTGGTAGCTGGACGACCACGTGAGGCAAAGGCCTTAACCAATGCACAGAATTCACCGCCAGAGCTAGTCAATAACGGCTTGGATAGCAGCAGCGCTGGAGGTGACACCAAATCAAGCGATGGCCAGTCCGAGCAATCGCAGTCCTCATCCTCCTCCTCACCCAGCGCCAACATACCGCTAATGCGCATTGTGCAGTCGGTGAAGCACACAAAGAAGCGTGGTGGCCAAGCTCTAAAGGAGGGCTGGCTGGTGCACTATACCTCCATGGATAAGGCACTTAAACGTTACTATTGGCGTATGGACTCGAAGACCATAACGCTATTCATTTCGGAGCAGGGCAGCAAATATCACAAGGAGCTGCCACTGGCGGAGCTGCTTTCAATTGAAAGTCATCGCGATCCGCGTTCCGATAGCAACTACTGCTTTGAGCTGTGCACGGCTAGTCTCACCTATTACGTCGGCCAGGATCCACAGCTGGGCGTGGTTGAGGATCATGCGGTGCGTTTGCCACCACCGGATAGTGGCATCGGTGCCGATATAGCCAAGAGCTGGGAGACAGGAATACGCCAAGCCTTCATGCATGTCAACAATACGCGTGAGTAGTATATATATATAAGAACTAAATAAGAACTAATCCATAACTTTTGCAGAATGCTGCGAATCGGAGGAGCAAGTGCAGGACATGGGTCAACTTTATCAAATCTTTCCCGACGAAGTTCTGGGCTCCGGTCAGTTTGGTGTCGTCTATGGCGGTGTGCACAAGAAAACCAAACGCGAGGTGGCCATTAAGGTTATCGACAAGCTGCGCTTTCCCACCAAGCAGGAGGCACAACTAAAGAACGAGGTGGCCATACTCCAGAACATTACCCATTGCGGCGTTGTTAATCTTGAGCGCATGTTCGAGACACCAGAGCGCATCTTTGTGGTCATGGAGAAGCTCAAGGGTGACATGCTCGAAATGATACTCTCCCATTCACGCGGACGTCTCAGCGAGCGTGTCACCAAGTTTCTGATTACACAAATCCTGATTGCGCTCAAGTACCTCCACTCACAGAATATTGTGCACTGTGATTTGAAGCCGGAGAATGTTTTGCTATCGTCGGATGCTGAGTTTCCACAGGTGAAACTTTGTGATTTTGGCTATGCTCGCATTATTGGCGAGAAGTCCTTTCGACGCTCCGTTGTGGGCACGCCCGCCTATCTGGCACCGGAGGTATTGCGCAACAAGGGATATAATCGCTCTTTGGACATGTGGAGCGTTGGTGTTATAATCTATGTGAGCCTGAGTGGCACATTTCCCTTTAATGAGGAGGAGGATATTAACGATCAGATACAGAATGCTGCTTTTATGTATCCACCAAATCCGTGGAAGGAGATCTCCTCAAATGGTAAGCTAATTTTTGGTTCCCCAACGAAAATTTTATCGAATTGTAAATTTCATTATATTTTTAAGCCATTGACCTCATCAACAATCTGTTGCAAGTGAAGCAGCGTAAACGCTACACTTGCGACAAAAGTCTTATGCATTACTGGCTGCAGGACAAGCAGACGTACAGGGATTTGCGTAATCTGGAAACAGAGGTGAACCTGGGACGCTACCTGACACATGAGGCCGATGATGTGCGCTGGGACAGCGCTAGCGACATTTGACCTGGTCAAGCAGCCAAGTCAACCAATCTCGAATTAATGCAATCGCTCACCGGCAGCGATAGCGGCTATCCATCTCCATCGAACTGTGCCGGATGCCATCGTCTCTCAGGCTCACCGAAAGTGGAGGCCATTGGGGATAAGGCATTGAAATGGATGCGTTTTCATCTTTGTAAACACATCAAATAGCACGTTCATTTTTTCGGATGTACTCGCACTCATCATAAGCTCTTTGTTTTAAATATTTTGTCAGACTGTTAACTACCGATAAATTAAACTAGCACCTTGTTCAAAAAATTATTAAAAATTTTCCAGCGATCTAACTTTTATAATACCACATACCTACATACAAACATTTATATGAAATTCGAAGTATCTAAATCGTTTCTTTCTCGATGTGTCTTTTACTAAACAGCATTAGTATATATGTAAAGAAATACTTTTCACGCTTTTTCACATCACTTTTATAACTGAAATCTCTGTGCTAAATTTTTCTTAAGAATCAAAAATAGTTTAATGCTTAAAACTAACGAATTACAGTACTTAAAACCTATGCATACAATATATATTATATAGATATAGTACACTTATAGACCAACGTTCCAACACAACAAAAAAAACAAGGCTCAGCTGTATTTTAGAACCAATTGCAATTTAATAAGAAAACAGCAACCGCAACAACATACAAAATATATATATATATATATATATATATATATATATATATAAATAAACAATCTTATAAGTATGGCTTGAAAATTAATTATTTTCTATCTCGGTTACAAATCGCTGACAGTCCGTTCAGCGGCTTGCAACGGCTGACACCCTTTTTGAGAAATTTCCAAAAGCGAGAATCACTTTTCCCAGCAGTCGCTGCAAAACTCTCAAACGAACCAGATGAAGTATTCTATGGTTAAGCTAGGCATGCTGCTGGCTTTCTGCCACTGCAGCATAGCTGATTGGGTGGAGATAGCACAATCTAAGTCGCAACCCATTGGGAATAAGAGCGCTAAAGTAAATCCATTGACAGTTGAAACAGTGGCCAAGAGCAGCCATAATCCGGGTGATTTCACCACACCCAGCGCCGTGTGGATTGAGTATCAGCGTGAACGATTTGGACTGAGCAACAGTAATCCTTTGGTGGTCAGTGATGAGGGCGGCTTAAAGACCAGCGCACAAATTGTAGTGCCCAGCAATAGTCAGGTGATAAATGCCAGGACCAAGATGATTGTAAAAAACACTGAAATGCCAGCACCAGTGGATGTGGATGTGCTGGTCACACCCAAGATAGAAACTACATCTCGACGTCATTCTGCGCAATTAGAGAGTGGAGTAGATGATGCAGTTAACGTTGTGGAAACGGTTACAGTGCAGGCAGACAGTGGGCAACAGTCTACGCCAGATAAGGAGGAGTCGCTTTTACCCAGCATGCAGGGTTTCTTAAAGTTCTTGAAGAAAATGCAGAGCTTTTGGATCAAGAAGTCAGCGTTAAGCCTAGAAAATAAAATTAAATTACTAAAGCAGCTGCGCGACAATCTTATGAAAGTTATTGGTGCGTACTCAAAGTAATTTAAACTTGCAATTCGTCTCTTATATGTATATATATATATATTTCATTTTGCTTTTCAAACAGAGCAACAGTTCTCGGTGCTGTGGCAGCCAACGGAGCGGCACAGACGCAAACGACGCAGCCTGTTGGAGGAATCAAACCTTAATTTTCCACCAGAGGCAGCGTTACTGAGCATTAATTTTCTAACGTTTGCTGTGTTTCTTATCAAACTGGTACTGGTAAGTAAATATTTATAAACATAAGCATAATCAACTTATATACAAAACATTCTTAAATATTTCAGCAAGTGGTGAAAATTGTTAAAAGCAAGCATTACAACTTTGCGGGCTTCAATATAAACACAGAAGTGGTTAGAAATCCATAGGACATTTGATTTTACAGCCGGAGCAACAGGAAATGTTAAATTTAAGAAATAACTGCACTTATTTAAAAAAAAACCAAATGCACAAACAACAAACAAACAAAAAACAAATATGAAATTGAGGCAGTCCTTATAAAACGCGGTATAAAGTTTTTGATCAAAATCTTCATTAAGTCAGCAAATTTGCCATTCATTAATTATAAAACGTTATTTCAGAAACCAGCTAGGCAAACATAAAATTACACAAAGAAATTATTCTCACAGTTTGAAATTAAATGACGGCAGTTAAAAAGCATACTTTAAAAATAACGACTTTTGTGGCAACTCTGGCTGTTGCAACCATCTGGCAACATCATAACGCAAATCAGCTGTTGTCTGGTTTTTTTTTCACACGTGTAGAAGACGAGACAGGAAACACTTCTTGCTTTTAATAAAAGATTAATTTAATAAGTAAATCAATTATATAGAATTAGTATAACAAAATGGATGAGAAAACATTAATTGAAGCTGTTTACAAGCCCAAGCCGGATGAATTCTTACCCACATTGGGTAAGTGTTATTCTTATCAAAAGAAAGACAAATGCATTCGAGAGCGTTGAATAAATCAATATTTTGATTGCAGTAAGTTTTCAAAACGGCACGTTGGGCGCAAACGCGGAATTTAGTTTGATTGAGAGCAAAGTGAACAAGAATCAACGCAAACGAGCTCTGGTTGTCGCCGGAGATAACATCTATGTGGGCGATCTGCAGGATAGCCCCGATTATGATACATACATTTGTTTGCGCAAGAAATCGACAAACACTGCTAAAATTATACCAGTGCAGCGTGCGTTGTTGTCTAATCATATCTACGAGCAGCTGGAGATGGAGACTAAGCCACCTATGCTGACCAAGGAGCATGCTACAAAGAAGTTGCTTAAGGAGTTTGGCGGCCGCAAGGCATCGCGCCTGATGGCCAATAATGAGCAAATGATGGTTAATGTAGATGTCATGCGTAAGGAATTGGATGAAACTGTGCAGACATCTGTGCGCCATGAAGCGGATGACGATGAAGATGATACGTTGCGCGAGTTGAACACCAGCAATGCGGAATACTTGGCAACCATTGTGCCCAAGTGCGATAAGACGGCAACCAAAGTGAACGAAGTTTACGATGTGAACGATGTGGTGCCACTTTCGCTGCTGGAACGCCTCGATGAGGAAGCCGAAAGTGTGAGGGGTGCTTCGTTAGACACGTTGCCGTAAGTACAACACCCAATATACACATCAATAACAGTCTAAACTAACCAATTTTCATTTAAAGCATTGAGTCGGATTATCTACGTGAGTGCATCAAGGCCATACAGGAAAAGGGTACCAGCACAAAGCAGGACATGCTCAACATTAAACTTATTATCTATATGGATGCGCTGCAATCGCTTATTGCGCTGCGCAAGCGACAAATGCGTAACGTTGAGCTGTCTCGTATTACGGAAAAGGTTGAGAATGATATACGACGTCGGTTTGCAGATCCCAACGTTGCCCAGTCTTGCACACGCACAACCTTCAGCACGGAGAAGGCACTCACACATTTCATTGTCCTGGCATTGCTCATCAGCGAGAAGCATGAAGTTGATGTCAATATACTTTCTCGCATTCTGCGTACATCCAAGCAGCGTATTATTAACTATGCACACATTGTTAATGCACTTCCCAAATCTCGCTCGGATATGCTGTCATTGCGTTTGCCTAGCACGGTGTCGCCGCTAAAGATTTCGGGGCGTTTCCAGCGTAAAAAGTAGATTTTTATTTTTATAAAAAAAAAATAATCAGGGACTGGAATCACTATAAGTTTTATTATAAAAATTATAAAATAATTATTAATTTTCATTTTTATTGATTTTAGTTATACTTTATAACTCACCCAATAATCATAAGTTTTGAGCAAGAAAATAAAACTCATGAAACAATGATTATTTCTTAATTTTCTTAATTTTTTGCTCAAAATTAAAACTCAAGTTGTAAGTTAGACTTTTTCTTGGAGAATAAGGACAAAAGTGAAATTATAATGAATGAATATGGTTTTCCTTGGTATACTGGCTAGGAATATATATCATTTTTGTGCTTATTCCCTAAAAAAAAGATGAACGTTGGAACATTTCTCGCTGACTCAGTTACAATAAGTGAACAGTTTTTTTTTATTAAAAATTCATTATTTGCAGTCCCTGAAAATAATATAAAAACAAACACCCTATATCAAATGCAGCAGCTGCATCGATTAAACAATTTCGGGGCGCGTTGACTTCAAGGCCGATTGTAGGGAGGGATGGAGGGAGTACCTAAGAAGCTCACGCCATGATTGATTTATTTTTAACTTTATTTTATTTAGAATTTAATTGAAAAAATAGTGAGTAACAGTAAACACTTGTGCGTGCACTTTTGTTGTTATTCAGAACTCAAAAAATAATACATGAACATTTCATTTTGCTAATTAATTGGAAATTTTCTTTTGCTGCATATTGTATTCTTAGAATGCGACAATGCTTAGCTCGTCCTTCTAATTTGATATACATAAGTCGTTTCGAAGAGTAGAGAGACCCGGTTTGGATCCCATGTGAGCTGTAATATATTAACAAAATATTAATATCAAATATTACGTTTTTGTTGTTGCAAAACTTACACGCAAAACAAATGCAAGGCAATCTTGTTAATCCCTCCCCCTTTAAAGTTGTTAATTCAATGATTTGTATGTGTGTCTGTGTCTGTGTGTTTTGCTTATTCTTGTTGTTGTTGTTGCTGCTGCTTTGTTAAACAGCCAGGCCAAAAACGGAGACAATGCAATACATAGTCTTATTCTCCCAGCGCACGGTGCAGCTGCCATCGGTGTCGTTGTTCCAGTAACAGGAGCTGGCTGTGTGCAAACCAGCGCCATTCTTTTGCATAATCATGGCTGTGACGATATATTTGTAGGGCTTCTGTTCCTTGGTTAGCACTGTTAGGCAATTCTCGACCACCTGGCCGGTCCAGTTGTTTACCTTATCGTGCTGATACGCATTGCCACCGATTGTTGTCTCGATAGCCTCTTTGATTGTTTTGCTCACATCATCCACAATAAATTGGCTTTCCTCGCGTGAGTCATCCATTTTTTTTTTTTGTATTTAGTTTTTGTTTAACTGCTTTGCGAAAATTAGTTGCTAATTTAATGCGGCTTTAATGCTTGCGCTTGATTTGTGCGCGCGCTTATTTTTGCATTCGTTAGCACGTCTGATGCCAACAAAAGAAATATGTCTTCTGTCTGTTTCAGTTTTGAGAAATTTGCGCTTCCTTATTTGCCTGGCGAACAGTTCAGCTTAGTGATGGAATAAACAACGAACTATCGATTTTATAGAAACGATAAGCCTGTATGAAAACAGGCAGCAGCATTTGCTAGAGTCAAATAACACTTGTAATGCGTTTATACGAAAAAAAAAAAAATAAGAAATTCAATTTACGATTTTGTACTATACTCGTGTGTTACTAAGCTTATACATAGGGATTCATGAATTCTTCAATTTGGTGTTTATACAGGCATGTTGAACAAAATGCGTGTGCTTATTGATGAGTTTTGGTCGTGTATAAACATAGTAAATAGTATTAGTATTTACTAAATATCAAAAACGTGAATTTCTCAGCACACGAAAGTTAGCTATAAACTTTGAGCAAATACAAAATATTGTATGAACTAATGTCTGGCAAGCCAATAATTTCTAAAAATTGTTGTATTTTGGTGCTAAGATAAACAATATTCTATTAAAACGGATCATTTAAAAAAATCGGTTTGGAGCATGGATGAAAGGGTGATCCGTGAAACTGATTCTGATTTGATTACAGTTACAGGAACGACGGTAGTCAGAGTTGACTTGATTTTGATTTCGTGAACAGCTATTTAACTGGATGTAGAAAATGAGAAACCAAAAAAAGTTGCATTGAATTGTGATTGCAAGCATTAAAAGAACAATAAATGAATTTTACTAATTCTTGCGAAAACATTTTGTACATTTGCATTGTTAAGAAATAACATTATTTAAATATTAAATTTGGTATTCACCTTGTATGTCTTTTCTTAGATGTGACATATTTCTGCGGTTAAATTCGTGAACTTTAAACAACTATACAAATCACGATTTAAAGAATGCTTAAATTCGTTCTTATAAACGTATTATGAGACGACAACATGTCTGCAAATAAACTCGATTTATCGATATCGATAGCAGCCTTTCACTTTGTTTATTTTACAATTATTTTTTGCACAAGCCAAACAAAGAACGAACAATGAGCACAGAAGCATCCGCATCCACATCGGCATTTTCCAGCCAGGACACAGCAGTGCTGGAGCGACAGACAGAGCTGCTGACTGAGCTGCCGGTAACGCTTGAACAGATCTGGAACGAAACTCACAAAAAAGTCTGCTACGGCTGGATACGACAGAATGCTTACAAACGGGTGCGTTTTGGGTTGCTTCCAAATTGATAATAGCTAGTGTAACTATATCTGTCTTAGATATGCCTGCAATTCCCAGATGATTATTTGCCACACAGCAACAATATCAGTGTTTGCCTGACCGCAGCGCTGGCAGCAGAGGATTGCAAAGTATTCATTTTGGCAGATACCACATACGGCAGCTGCTGCGTGGATGAGATTGCTGCGGCGCATGTGGAGGCAGATAGTGTTATACACTTTGGTAATGCATGCCGCAGCAAAGCCAGTCGTTTGCCCGTGTTGTATTTGTATGCGATGCTGCCGCTGGAGCTGTCAAATATGCTGGAACAGCTGGCTACGCTGCAGCCGGAATGCTTAGAGCGGGAGGTTTGCGTCTATTTGGACATTGGATATCAGCATTTGTACGAGCAACAGCCGCCAAATATTGCAGCTGAGGGCGAGAACACGCTCTACAGCCAGCTGCTGATTGTGCTGCGTCCAAAGACGCTGCACATTGAGGTTTATCCAGCTCCTGCCGAAGAGCAGCTTGTTGATTCCAGCAAGCCACCTGGAGACGCTGAGCGCATCTGTATTTTTGTGGGTAGCGATAATCAGCGCTTTGCTAATCTGTCCTTGACTACGAAAGCTGCACAGTGGCACATCTTTGATGGCGCCACAGGCACACTGAGTGCCAAGAATCCGCTGACAGCGCAATACATACGTCGCCGCTACTACTACATAGAGAAGTGCAAGGATGCACAGACTCTTGGTTTGATTGTGGCCACATTAAGCGCTGTGGGTTATTTGGATGTGGTTACACGTTTGCAAACAATGGCCAAGAGTCGTGGCATTAAAACACAGCTGATTTCTGTGGGTCGCATTAATCCTGCCAAATTGGCTAATTTTCTTGAGATCGATTGCTTTGTGCTCATTGGCTGCGCCTTTAATAATATGTACAATTCCAAGGATTACTATAAGCCCATTGTTTCCGTATTTGAAGCCGAGATGGCACTGAATCCAGCCTGGCACATGAAGTATCCGGATGCATATGTCACAGACTTTAAGCAGCTGCTGCCCGAGGGACGCAGCTTCCTCGCCTTTGATGCGGAGGCCGTTCAAGAGCAGGATGTGAGCCTGGTCAGCGGGCGCATGAGAGGTGGCGCTGGCATTGATAGCACTGTGGAGGCATCAAGCAATAATACGGTAGCCACACAAGCCAAGATGGCACTGATGACCACTGATACGGGCTTAACTTTTGAGGATCGCACCTGGCAAGGCTTGGATCCGGCGCTGGGCCAAACGGAGCCAGCCAAATTGCAGCAGGGTCTTAGCGGTATTCCTATTCAGTACTCGCATGATTAGTCAACAATTTTGTAAAGTTTAAAACAATAAATTCGAAGAAGCAAACGAACAAATCTTATTGTATATTATTTTAAAGTTTGGGTTAGATTTTATTTTGGTTTTGTTTTTAACTGATCCTCTTGCATTTAATTGTATCAATTATACTACACGGCTAGCAACAAGAGCGTCGTAACTATTTAAACCCTCAACCAGTACATCGAGGAGCGAATTCTGTTGTACTCGGGCAGATTCTCGACGGGACCGACGGCGGCAACAGCGGGGCATCTGTCATAGATGTACTTCATGCCCACATCACGTACATTCTGCACACTGACGGCATCGATGCGCTCTTCCAGCTCGTGCAGCGGGATGCGACGGTTGTAGCACAGAATCTGGCGGCCAATATCTTCACAGATGGGCGTTGTGCCGTCCAATTGCAGCAGCATGTTTGTCTTCAACAAGTTCTTGGCGCGCTCAACCTCCGCCTCGGTGACCATTGTGCACAGGCGCATCCATTCGGTTTGCACATTGAAGATCATGTCCTGCACAGAACAAACACCAATACATATAATTGCGCAAAGGAGTGTTAAAAGGATTCTTAAGTTACCTCGCACTGAAGTGGATCACAAACGAAGTAGATGCCCCACAGTCCAGTGTCCTTGTAGCAGGTATTAAACGATTGGAAACTGTGGCACAAATCTATAAAAAGAAAAAAAAAACAAAGCAAAGACTATACAAAATGAACAGAAGAAGTGGCATTGCAACTCACTGTCCTCGGCACTGGCGCGTGCCAGGTTGGAGGCATTGTTGGCGCCACCACCCTGAGAACGATCCCAAGCACCAACCAAAGTGTTGGCAACCATCAATGGGATGTTGTCCTGATCGGTCCAGCCGCAACCCTCGACAGCAACAGCCACATGGGCCAATGGCAGCGAATCGTCGCGTACGCGAACCTCGGAGCCAGTGAAGCGACAGGGTGTCACCTCGGGAGCCAGCAAGCTAGCCTCCAGCTTACCAAGTGCCTGACCTGCCAACTTGACCAGCTCGTCATGCTTAACGCCACCTGCGCCAGCCAACACAATACGCGATGCCTTGTAATGGGTCTGAATGTAATCGGTTAAATCGGATTTGCCAATTGACCTGCAAGAAACATTGAAGCTTCAAAAATGGTGCGACATATGAAATCCAAAATAATACTCACTGAATGTTCTTGGTGGGGCCGAGAATGGTCTGGCCCAGTGGAGTGCCCTGATAGGCGGTGGCATGCAGATGATCAAAGACCACCTCCTGTAAATTGCTCTCCACCTCCTGCATCTCGCGCAGTATAACCGAACGCTCGCGTGCGATCTCCGATTCACCCAGTTTGGAGTTCTGAATGATATCGGCTAAAATCTCAACTGCCTTGGGCACATCCTTGGACAGACACTTGGCGTAGAAGACAGTCTGTTCGCGTGATGTGTACGCATTCAGATGGGCGCCCAGATTCTCAACCTCTAGCTCCAGATCGGTTTGCGAACGTTTGGCAGTGCCCTTAATATAACAAGAAATAAGGTATAAAGCCAAACATAAAATAGTCATTGTCAAACCCACCTTGAAGGCCATGTGCTCCAGGAAGTGAGCGACACCATTGTTATTCTCGTTCTCGGAACGCGAACCAGCATCGATCCAGAGTCCAACGGTGGCTGTGGAGGCGCCGGAATCCTCGCTAGCAACGCGCAGACCGTTGTCCAACTTGGTCACCTGCGTGGCCGGTATGTTTAACAGGGTCTTCTTAACGGTCAAAGCCGATTTGTAGCGCTAAACAAGGCACAAATAAAAATTCAAAATAATAACAATTTATATAGTTTCGATTGGTTGGGCAATTTGGCAACATAACCTCAAACTAGAACTCAATTTGTGTAACAATTTTTGTGCAGTTTTCCAAAGCATATATTTGTGCTGGCACAGCTGCAACTGCATTTACAGTTAATTCTAAACACTTGCAGCATAACAATAATTAAATGCAACTGCCACAGTTTACAACATTTACAAATTACGTAATTGTATTTGCTGTTGCAGTCATTTCAAAGACAGTTATTTGAATTACCTTAATAAGATCAACGCCACGCACAAATGTGCGCATATTGTGCGTTACGCCAAGTACACGCATCGCCATCGTTTCTTATGTTTCGTTTAATAATTTATACGCTTAAAATTAGTTAAACTCCTGCTTTCCGTTCCCGTTGTCGCGGCGCCTGCTGAAAAAGTTCACACACACATATATACACACGCATATACGCTAGGACGTTAAGTTGGCTGCACAAATCAGCTGTTGCTTATGTTTTAACGCTGGTCACACTGTTTTCTAAGTTGGCAACGCGAACTTGCGGCTTTGGGCTGCTTTACAATTTTTGTTTACAATTTTTATTCCCCTTTTCAAGTACACCTAGAATTTAGCCGATTTATAGCCGGAAAAAAGCAAAAGCCAACTATCTACAAATATAGATCATTAATTAAATTTTTTTAAAAGTAAGTTTTTAACATTAATCAATTAACCTTATGACCATAAAGTTTATGGTATACGCTAGACTATAAACATTAGTTTGAAAAAATTTCAATAACGGTCCATAACATTTGGATGAAAATAGCTAGAATGGTTTCCTAGTACACCGTGCATTTATTGTTTGAATCACTTTAAAGAGGTATAAGCCAAGTAAATGGCTGGTTATGAGTTTTGGTCAATATTGAATGGGGCTCAACCCGAGGCTAGTCAACATACTTACGAATTTCTCGAAGACGGTTTATTATTCTTTTCACCAAAATTACGCCCTATATTGCTTAATGTTGGGCTATATAAATTATAATGGGGAACTTGCCCTGAGTCGAGACATTTAACAAAATCTAGGTTCTCCAATTTCTAAATTTTTAATAAGAAAACAAAAAAAGTGTTTATGATCATAATTATAATTATTATTTTGATACACTTTTTACTCCCTTTTTCCATTAAAAATGGGAATACTGCAAATGTATGTTACAGGAAGAAGGAGAAATTTCCGACTGTATAAACTATATATATTCTTGATCAGCATCAACAGCCGAGACGAACTAGGCATTTCCGTCTGTCTGCCGTCCGTCTGTATGAACGCGTAGATCTCAAAGATTATAAGAGCTCGAGTCACCAAACTTGGCATGTAGGTTCCTGTATACCATACGCAGATCAAGTTTATTTCAAATTTCGGATGCAAGCCCCCGCAAATCGAAAATATATTTTTTATCAATGTTGATATATATATTCAACGCGACAGAACTGGGTGAGCAGAAATAATAATCGAGGAATTTCTCGATGCGCAGTTGGAGGATAGTGGAACCAAGGATTTTGCCAGTACGAATTTGATGAAGAGTGGAGACGCGGAGTTTCTTGGTACGCAGTTGAAGGAGAGTGAACCCCAGGACTTACTCGATACGCAGTTAATGAAGAGTGAAGATAAGGAATTTCTCGATACGAATTTGGAGGAGAGTGAACACTATGAATTTCTCAATACGTACGAGAGAGAGGAAGCGGACGATTGGGAAATTGTCAGGGATGTTAAGATAGAGCAGGCAGATAGTGATCATCACTATAGACCAGTAAAGATAGTGTCCAAAAGAGTTTGCCACATGACGAAAGCGTCAAAATGTCTTTAAAACGAAGGTGCTTCTCCGTTGAAGAAAAAATTAAAATTATTAGGCGCTTGGAAGCCGGTGAACGCAACGTTACTCTGGCAAAAGAATTCTGCGTGTGCCACACAACAATTGCCACAATAAAAAACAATAAAGAAAAAATTAAAGCTTTATTTAATAGTAATGTCTTAAAGCCAAAACGCGTCAGAGCGTCAACTCAGGATCAAGTCGATAAAGCATTGTTACAGTGGTTCATAATGCAACGCAGTCGAGGAATCCCATTAAGCGGGCCACTGCTTCAGGAAAAAGGTAATTTTTTCGCCAAACAATTTAAAATTGAAAATTTTAATTGTTCTGTTAGTTGGATAAGCCGCTTTAAGGTCAGGCATAATATCGTCGCCGGTACAATCAGTGGAGAATCTTTGTCTGTACAAAAAAGCGATGTAAGCGAGTGGCTTACAAAGGTTTGGCCTACACTACGTAAGGATTTCAATGATGAGGAAATTTTTAATGAACGAAACTGGACTGTTCTACAAATTAACTCCAGACAAAACATTAAAATTTAAAGGTGGGAAGAAAAATTTGAAGAAATCTGTTTATTGAAATTTGAATTTATAGGTGAAAAATGCACTGGAGGGAAGCTGTCCAAGGAAAGGATAACTGTGCTTGTTGCAACCTATATGAGTGGTAATCTTAAAAAAAAAAGTTTTTAGTTATTGGAAAATCAAAGCGACCTAGATGCCTTAAAAATGTTCAGTCTTTGCCTGTTGGCTACTATAGTAATCACCGGGCATGGATGACATCTGCAATTTTTATTAATTGGGTACGGGAGCTTAAAAAACAGAAAAACAGAAAAAAAAGAAAATATTGCTATTAGTTGATTATTGTCCAGCCCATCCCACAATTAGTGACCTAACGAATATCACTCTAGTTTTCCTTCCACCAAATACGACATCTGTATTACAAACAATGGATCAAGGCATAATTCGAGTGATTAAATCAACTTTTCGGAAAAATCTCGTACTTAAAATAATCAGCAATATGGATGAAAACAAAGATGAAAATTACCCGAAAATGACCATCCTTAATGCCATTTTAATGATAAATGGCAACAACTTTCGTCATTGACAATTGTGAATTGTTTTAAGCATTCTGGGCTTGCCGAAGAAAATTTAGATGGTTCCAGCAGCTCATTCTCAAATGATATTGAAATCGGAGATGACATTCCTCTATCGGTTTGGGCAAGATCTAAAAAATCAGCTATCGATTTCAAAGGAAGAACTCGATGAATACATTCTTATTGACAATGGTGTGGCGATTTGTAAGGAACCTTCCGAAGACAGCATTGTTAAAAATATATTCGATGACGAACAGGACAGCAACGACAACGTCGAAGATCAAAATGAAGCTGTGTCAGCACCTAGCGTTTTGGAGGCATTCAAGGCTGCAGAAATTCTGAATAGATTTGTCCAAATTTTAATGACGAGAGTTTAACGCACAGCGTGTCTCGTTTAAATAATGCTGTGCGCGACTGTTTTTATATATCAAAAACTACTGCTAAACAATCAAAAATCACTGATTATTTAAATTAAGAATAAAAAGAAAACCCACATATAGAAATTAATCTTGTTATATTATGCTTATGAATATGCATTATATGTATACGACTTATTATGAAAAAACCACGTTATTGAATTAAATTTATTAAATTTTTTGTTTTGATCCCTTCGGTTAGTGCGTCTTCCGGGTATGACGACGTAAAATCGTCGGGCCCTTGAAAGTCGCTATAACCGGATTCTACTGTTCTTTGAATTGCTTTTATTATACTACACAATTAAAAATTGTTGCACAACCGTTACAACCACTAACGTCAAAACTGTATCCAGTGATTGTTTGAGAACAGATGTCGCATCATACTACTCTGGATTTTAAAATATCGATCTGAAAGTATTAACTTTTCATAGAAAGAGTGTGGACTTTCATTAAATTGATTGTGTTGCCACTTGTTTTAAAGAAAATACGTAATTAGAACAATTTGGATTCGCTGTACAATGCAGTTTTTCGAGGACGTTGTGACTCAGTTGTGCCACCGTTGTGCAACTGTCTCGGCCGCCATTTCACTCCAACAGATTTGTGATATTTATTTATACTTTACTTTTGAAACATACTTTTCAAAAAAGGACAGGAAAAAATCGTTTAACTTGGCGCTACTATAAATGGTGATGAACTTTTGGTCGATACATCGCGATATTGATTTTAACATCGATACATCGTTGCTTAAGAAAATCCATCGATTAATCAATCTTACCTTAGCAGCTCTAGCACCCAGCTGATAAATCGGCAACCATAAACAAATCAAAAGTGCACTATTGTTTAGATGATATTTGGAAATAAATGCCTACAGAGGCACTGAAGGACTGCAGTATCGTAATTTTGAAATAGGTCACAGGTAAAGTTGACACGCACAAATAATACATTGATAGTTGCCAACCACTTTTTTGCAGTACAAAGAGACATGGATCAAGTTTGCTGTGTCTGCATGGCCAGTTCAATGCACCTGGTAGATGTATTCAATGAGACAGAACTTGTTCAGCAGAAATCCAGTTTGGACATGCTTAACCATTGCATCAACCTTAAAGATAAACGCGAAGATGCGCTTCCCCAGAAGATATGCGAATCTTGCATTTTGGATGTACGCCATTGCCAGCAAATCAAAAGGGAGCCGAGCATAAGCTTTCAGGAGACTGAAGATGAGGAATTTCTCGATGAGCAGTTGGAATGTAGTGGACGCAAAGATTTTCCCAAGTTGGAGGAGAGTGAACCCCAGGACTTACTCAATACGCAGTTCGTGAAGAGTGAAAATGAGGAATTTCTCGATACGAAATTGGAGGAGAGTGAACCCTATGAATTTCTCAATACGTACGAGAGAGAAGAAGCAGAAGATTGGGAAATTGATAGGAATGCTAAGGCAGATAGCGATGCTCTAGAGACCAGTAAAGATAGTGTCCAAAAGAGTTTGCCACATGACGAAAGCGTACGCGAGAAATCGAAATCTCATGTATGCCATATTTGTGACAAAGCATTTTTTAAAAAGCATCAATTGACTGTGCACTCCCGCGTTCATACCGGCGAACGTCCTTATAAATGTACACATTGTTCGAACGCCTTTCCCATTCTAGCATATCTTAAAAAACACACCCGCATTCATACTGGCGAACGACCTTTTAAATGTTCACACTGCCCGAAATCCTTTATCGAATTATCAAAGCTCAAAATACACACCCGCATTCACACCGGCGAACGTCCTTATAAATGTTCACACTGCCCGAAGTCCTTTTCCACTTCTTTTGTTTTCCAAAGACACACCCGCATTCATACCAATACAAGAAACACAACCGAATAGAATATCACTGTGGACGGCAGTCCATGCTAGGGACGAAGCAGCACGAAGTGCGCAAACGGCGACTAGTATTATATACAGCAAGAACGAAAGATTTGCTGTGAGTTTTCGTTTAGATCGAGCTATATACCGATCGAAAGGTATTACTTTAACTAAGCAAAGTACATACTTTTGGTAACGCAACTGGTTCATGAGATATAGGCAACAAGGTGAGAAGGGACAAAATTTTAATATTTGGAGCTATTGGAGCCGTTGGGACTTATATAGTATTTTTTTAATCCTTTTATATTTTTTATTCATCCCAATCTGATAATTCGTTCAAAAGTTATGAATATGTTAAAATTAGAGTAGCTTTTCCAAATTGGGAGGAAAAGTTTGTCTCTCTGTTTGTTTGTTTGTATCAACGCTTTGGGGAAGCTGCCTATAATTTTGTGGACTTGTTCCCCATCTTAACCCAAGAAACGTGTGTTTTACCACTTTTCTGAAAAACGGCTACTTTACAACCGCTAGAATTGACACGCCCAGGTAAAAAACTACATTGAAGTTCCGCAACTTTTGGTATATAACACATATCTGGTATACTTCTTCGCAAGATATTTGCTGTTTAGTATATCTACTCCTACTACTACTAATGCAATAGTCCTTGACGAGTAGTTCTTCTTTTGCAAAATAACCTGGGTTCAACTCCCAGTGCAGGGAGTCGATATTTTTTTTTTTTGCTTTTATATTTGTTTTTTTTTTTTTCTTTTTTTATTAAAACCAATTAAATTTTATTGGCAACCCCCCCTCGGCACTCTGCACAAGTTACTTAGGTACAATAAAAAGAAGCTGATTTTTTTGCGCAACGTGCGGAATGCAAAATTTCTTATTTTAATTAGAAAATAATTTGTCACAAAATTAGATATCAGAAGTTTTGTGGCTTTAATATGCATCGCCCCTAGACTTTAACCTCGCGTAGAGGTGTTTTTATTTGATATAATTTACCATAAGATATAGCAATAAGAGTCATACAGCCATCCAGGTTGGAATCAAGCAAAATAAATAAAATCTTAATGTAAATTAAAAAATATGTTTGCTTTGTGCAAATCTGTTCTATATATGAAGAAAATACATATATTTTAAAATTAAAATAAAAGGAAACTGAAAGGAATCTCTTCCATGCAGATTTAAAAACGTAAACCAAACTAAACTGACTTACTACACTTCGCGAGTAGGCTCAAAATCCATTACAAAAAAAAATTAAGGTTTTAGGCTCTAATAATGTGAAATAATGTAAACATGTCAAACAAGGATTAAAAACAATATATCAAAATTAAAAAATCGAGCGATTTTTTGTATAAATAGTTTGAGCGACTTTTTTTTAACTTTTTGCCAGCGGCGCCAAACTCAACAATCTTACTACTTTGAATTGCTTTTATTATATTACACAATTAAAAATTGTTGCAAACCCGTTACAGCCCCTTACGTCAAAACTGTACCGAATGATTGTTTGAGAGCAGATGTCGCATCATACTGCTCTGCATTTTAAAATATCGATCTGAAAGTATTAACTTTTCATAGAAAGAGTGTGGACTTTCATTAAATTGATTGTGCTGCCACTTTTTTTTTAAAGAAAATGCGTAAACAGAACAATATGGATTCGCTATACAATGCAGTTTTTCGAGGACGTTATACCTCTGTTGTGCCACCGTTGTGCAACTGTCTCGGCCGCCATTTCACTCCAACAGATTTGTGATATTTATTTATACTTTACTTTTGAAACATACTTTTCAAAAAAGTACAGGAAAAAATCGTTTAACTTGGCGCTACTATAATTGTACTGTTGGTGATGAACTTTTGGTCGATACATCGCGATATTGATTTTAACATCGATACATCGTTGCTTAAGAAAATCCATCGATTAATCAATCTTACCTTAGCAGCTCTAGCACCCAGCTGATAAATCGTCAACCATAAACAAATCAAAAGTGCACTATTGTTTTTATTTTATTTGAAAATAAACACCTATTAAGGCACTGAAGGACTGCAGTATCGTAATTTTGAAATAGGCCACAGGTAAAGTTGACAGGCATAAATAATACATTGATAGTTGCCAACTTTTTTGCAGTACAAAGAGACATGGATCAAGTTTGCTGCGTCTGCATGGCCAGTTCAATGCACCTGGTGGATTTATTCAATGAGATAGAACTGGGTGGGCAGAAATCCAGTTTGGACAACCTTAAAGATAAACGCGATGCACTTCCCCAGAAGATATGCGAATCTTGCATTTTGGATGTACGTCATTGCCAGCATATCAAAAGGGAGCCGAGCATAAGCTTTGAGGAGACTGAAGATGAAGAATTTCTCGATGAGCAGTTGGAATGTAGTAAACTCAAGGATTTTCCCAATACGCAGTTGATGAAGAATAAAGACCAGGAATTTATTGATACGCAGTTGGAGGAGAGTGAACCCCAGGACTTACTCAATACGCAGTTGGTGAAGAGTGAAGATGAGGAATTTCTCGATACGAAATTGGAGGAGAGTGAACACTATGAATTTCTCAATACGTACGAGAGAGAGGAAGCAGAAGATTGGGAAATTGATAGGAATGCTAAGGTTGAACAGGCTGATAGCGATGATCTAGAGACCAATAAAGATAGTGTCCAAAAGAGTTTGCCACATGACGAAAGCGCACGCGAGAAATTGAAATCTCATGTATGCCATATTTGTGATAAAGCATTTTTTAAAAAGCATCAATTGACTGTGCACGTCCGCGCTCATACCGGCGAACGTCCTTTTAAATGTTCATATTGTTCGAACGCCTTTGCCAATGCATCATATCTTAAAAAACACACCCGCATTCATACCGGCGAACGTCCTTATAAATGTTCACACTGCCCGAAAGCCTTTATCGAATCATCAAAGCTCAAAATACATACCCGCAGTCACACCGAAGATCGTCCTTATAAATGTTCACACTGCCTGAAAGCCTTTGCCACTTCTACAGCTCTCCAAACACACACCCGTAATCATACCGGCGAACGTCCTTTTAAATGTTCATATTGTTCGAACGCCTTTGCCAATGCAACATATCTTAAAAAACACACCCGCATTCATACCGGTGAACGTCCTTTAATATGTTCACACTGCCCGAAAGCCTTTTCCGATTCTTCAGATCTCCAAAGACACATCCGTATTCATACCGGCGAACGTCCTCATAAGTGTTCACACTGCCCGAAAGCCTTTGCCACTTCTACAGGTCTCCAAATACACACCCGCAATCATACCGGCGAACGTCTTTATAAATGTTCACACTGCCCGCAATCCTTTTTCGGCTCTGCAGATCTTCAAAGACACACCCGCATTCACACCAGCGAACGTCCTTATAAATGTTCACACTGCCCGAAAGCCTTCACGGACTCATCAAATCTCAAAACACACATCCGCATCCATACCGGCGAACGTTCTTTTAAATGTATACATTGCTCGAACGCCTTTGCCAATGCATCGTATCTTAAAAAACACATCCGCATTCATACCGGCGAACGGCCTTATAAGTGTTCACTCTGCCCGAAATCCTTTACCGAATCATATAAGCTCAAAATACACACCCGCATTCACACCGAAGAACATCCTCATATATGTTTACACTGCCCGAAATCATTTGCCACTTCTTTTGGTGTCCAAAGACACACCCGCATTCATACCAATACAAAAAACACAACCGAATAGAATATCACTGTGGACGGCAGTCCATGCTAGGGATGAAGCAACACGAAGTGCGCAAACGGCAACTAGTATTATATACAGCAAGAACGAAAGATTTGCTGTGAGTGTCCGACGATCGAGCTATATACCGATCGAATGGTATTACTTTAACTAAGCAAAGTACATACAAAAACTTTTGGTAACTCACCTGGTTCATGAGATATAGACAACAAGGCGAGAAGAAAAATTGGAGCTATTGGGGCCGTTGGGGCTTTATAGTATTTTAAACGCAGGAATGTTATATTTTGAATACGCGTCGAATGACACCTCGTTCATCCCAATCTGATAATTCGATCAAAAGTTATGAAAATTTTAAAGTTAGAGTAGCTTTTCCAAATTGAGATGAAAAGGTTGTTAGATTGTCTGTTTGTTTGTTTGTTTGTATCAACGCGTTGAGGTAGCTGCCTATAATTTTGTGGACTTGTTCCCCATCTTAACCCAAGAATTGTTTGTTCTACCACTTTTCTGAAAAAGCTAGTTTAGCGGGAAAACGATAAAATCCGCTAGAATTGACACGCCCAAAAAACTTCCACAGCCACAATTTTTAAGGCAAAGCTTTGATTTTTGAAACACATATATATATTATTTTATCAATGTTTATAAGTTGCGTAAATTTCATTACGATCGGATAAATTGCACCAAAGTTATGGAAGAATCTATTTCCCCCGTCTCAGCAGGCAGGAACAACAGTTTGACAGGAACTAGACACGTTAAGTGCGCTGCTTGCTTGTGTTGCCGCTGAACTGCTTAAAATGCAAGTTGGGAGATGGGAGTCTCGTAGTCGGGCACACTCGACTAGACCATTGTTTTTTTTTTTTTATTTTATATTTTTTTTTTAGCAAAGCCAGCCAAATTTTATTGGCAGTTTTTTACCTCTCGTAGAGGTGTTTTTAAATGATATAATTTACTAAAAGAGATAGCATTAAGAGTCCTATAGCCATCCAGGTTAGAATCAAGCAAAATAAATAAATTCTTAATGTAAATTAAAAAATATGTTTGCTTTGTGGAAAACTGTTCTATATATGAAGACAAAACGAATTCTAATTGAAAATAAATATATTTTAAAATTAAAATAAAAGGAAACTGAAAGGAATCTCTTCCATGCAGATTTAAAAACGTAAACCAAACTAAACTGACTTACTAAACTTCGCGAGGAGGCTCAAAACCCATTACAAAAAAAAAATTAAGGTTTTAGGCTCTAATAATGTGAAATAATGTAAACATGTGAAAACAAGTATTAAAAACAATATATCAAAATTAAAAAATCGAGCGATTTTTTGTATAAATAGTTTGAGCTACTTTTTTTTTAACTTTTTGCCAGCGGCGCCAAACTCAACAATCTTACTACTTTGAATTGCTTTTATTATATTACACAATTAAAAATTGTTGCAAAACCGTTACCCCTAACGTCAAAACTGTACTCAATGATTGTTTGAGAACAGATGTCGCATCATACTGCTCTGCATTTCAAAATACCGATCTGAAAGTATTAACTTTTCATAGAAAGAGTGTGGACTTTCATTAAATTGATTGTGCTGCCACTTGTTTTAAAGAAAATGCGTAAACAGAACAATATGGATTCGCTGTACAATGCAGTTTTTCGAGGACGTTGTGACTCAGTTGTGCCACCGTTGTGCAACTGTCTCGGCCGCCATTTCACTCCAACAAATTTCTGATATTTATTTATACTTTTGAAACATACTTTTCAAAAAAGTACAGGAAAAATCGTTTAACTTGGCGCTACTATAAATGGTGATGAACTTTTGGTCGATACATCGCGATATTGATTTTAACATCGATACATCGTTGCTTAAGAAAATCCATCGATTAATCAATCTTACCTTAGCAGCTCTAGCACCCAGCTGATAAATCGTCAACCATAAACAAATCAAAAGTGCACTATTGTTTTTATTTTATTTGAAAATAAACACCTATTAAGGCACTGAAGGACTGCAGTATTGTAATTTTGAAATAGGCCACAGGTAAAGTTGACAGGCATAAATAATACATTGATAGTTGCCAACTTTTTTGCAGTACAAAGAGACATGGATCAAGTTTGCTGCGTCTGCATGGCCAGTTCAATGCACCTGGTGGATGTATTCAATGAGATAGAACTGGGTGGGCAGAAATCCAGTTTGGACAACCTTAAAGATAAACGCGATGCACTTCCCCAGAAGATATGCGAATCTTGCATTTTGGATGTACGTCATTGCCAGCATATCAAAAGGGAGTCGAGCATAAGCTTTGAGGAGACTGAAGATGAAGAATTTCTCGATGAGCAGTTGGAATGTAGTAAACTCAAGGATTTTCCCAATACGCAGTTGATGAAGAATAAAGACCAGGAATTTCTTGGTATGCAGTTGGAGGAGAGTGAACCCCAGGACTTACTCGATACGCAGTTGGTGAAGAGTGAAGAGGAGGAACTTCTCGATACGAATTTGGATGAGAGTGAACCTGAGGACTTACTCAATACGCAGTTGGTGAAGAGTGAAGACGAGGAATTTCTCGATACGAATTTGGAGGATAGTGAGCACTATGAATTTCTCAATACGTACGAGAGAGACGAAGCAGACGATTGGGAAATTGTCAGGGATGTTAAGGTAGAGCAGGCAGATAGCGATGATCTAGAGACTAGTAAAGATGGTGTCCAAAAGAGTTTGCCACATGACGAAAGCGCACGCGAGAAATTGAAATCTCATGTATGCCATATTTGTGACAAAGCATTTTTTGAAAAGCATCAATTGACTGTGCACGCCCGCGTTCATATCGTCGAACGTCCTTTTAAATGTACACATTGTTCGAACGCCTTTGCCAATGTAACATATCTTAAAAAACACACCCGCATTCATACCGGGGAACGTCCTTATAAATGTTCGCACTGCCCGAAATCCTTTATCGAATCATCAAAGCTCAAAGTACACAGCCGCATTCATACCGGCGACCGTCCTTTTAAATGTCATATTTGTGGCAAAGCATTTTTTACAAAGCAGCATATGACGGCGCACGCCCTCGTTCATACTAAACGTCCTTATAAGTGCTCACACTGCCAGAAAGCCTTTTCCGATTCTTCGGAACTCCAAAGACACATCCGCAGTCATACCGGCGAACGTCCTTTCAAATGTACACATTGTTCGAAAGCCTTTGCCAATGTAACATATCTTAAAAAACACACCCGCATTCATACCGGCGAACGTCCCTATAAATGTTCACACTGCCCGAAAGCCTTTACGGATTCTTCAGATCTCCAAAGACACATCCGCATTCACACCGGCGAACGTCCCTATAAGTGTTCACACTGCCCGAAAGCCTTTACCTATTCTTCAGCTCTTCAAACACACACCCATAATCATACCGGCGAACGTCCTTTTAAATGTTCACACTGCACGCAAGCCTTTTCCTGTTCTGCAGATCTCCAAAGACACACCCGCATTCACACCAGCGAACGTCCTTATAAATGTTCACACTGCCCAAAAGCCTTTACCGAATCATCAAATCTCAAAATACACACCCGCATTCATACCGGCGACCGTCCTTTCAAATGTCATATTTGTGGCAAAGCATTTTTTACCAAGCAGCATATGACGGCGCACACCCTCATTCATACTAAACGTCCTTATAAGTATAAGTGCTCACACTGCCAGAAAGCCTTTTCCGATTCTTCAAATTTCCAAAGACACATCCGCATTCACACCGGCGAACGTCCTCATAAATGTTCACACTGCCCGAAAGCCTTTTCCAGTTCTTCAGACCTCCAAATTCACACCCGCAATCATACCGGCGAACGTCCTTTTAAATGTTCATACTGCCCGAAAGCCTTTTTAAGTTCTTCAGATCTTCGAAGACACATCCGCATTCACACCGGCGAAGGTCCTCATAAATGTTCACACTGTCCGAAATCCTTTGCCACTTCTTCAGGTCTCCAAAGACACGCCTGCATTCATACCAATGTTTTAAAATGTTCTCACTGCCCGAAAACCTTTTCAACAACATTTAACCTCCAAAGACACACCCGCATTCATAGCAATACAAAAAACACACCCGAATAGAATATTAAATTTTATATTCTAAAAAGAGATAGCATTAAGAGCCATCCAGGACAGAATCAAGCAGAAAATAATAAAACTCAATGTAAATTAAAACAAGAAAGAAATGTTATCTTCGGCACGCCGAAAATATATACCCGCGCAGAAAAGATTTGCATAAGAAAACTTATTTTTCAACCGATCATTCCTATCGCAGCTATAAGATATAGTGATCCGATTTTTAACAAGTTTGTTTAACATGTGTAGAACGTTGTTTAATTTAGATATAGTGAGTTTGGTCGAGTTACTTTGAAAAACACAAAAGTTGTTCATGCAGAAACTTATTTTTCATCCGATTGTTCCTATGCCAGCTATAGGTTGCAGTGGTCCGATCTGGCCAATTCGGACATATGTACTGCTTGCAGAAAGAATAAGCATGTGTGCCAATTTTCGTCACGATAGCTCTAAAACTGAGGGACTAGTTCGCATATAAGCAGACGGACATGACTCGGCTATTGATGCTGATCACGAATATACAAATTTTTTTTCTGAGACGTCTTCTTCAATGCGTTACACATTTCGTGACAAAATTATAATACCCTCTGCAAGGGTATAACTAGTTGGCATACAAACAGAAGGACATGATTCGACTGTTGATGCTAATCACAAATATAAAATTTGTATACTCTTTTTAATATTTTTTTAAAAAAAAAAGAAAAAAAGAGTATATTGGGTTTGTGAAATGTCCGTCCGTCTGCAAGAACGCAGTTTTTTCCACAGTTTTGAAGCTAGAGCAACCAAACTTGATATACAGGTACAGGCAGACAAAGTGTCAAGATTTGAGGAAAAATACAATGGCCACGCCCACTTCTAACTCCGCAAAGAGGCGAAAAAAGGATTATATCGCAGTCGGGTGCATCCGACTGCAACGTTCTTGTTTTTTTCTGAGACGTCTCCTTCAATGCGTTGCACATTTCGTGTGCAAATCTTTGCAAGAGTATAAGAAATGTTTTCTTTGTGCAAATCGGTTTTGTACATGATGGCAAAACGAAATCTAATTGAAAATACATATATTTTAAAGTCAAAATAAAAGGAAACTGAAAGGAATTTATTCCATTCATACTAAAAAACGTATTAAGCCAAACTAAACGAACTTACTATACTTATACAATCCTACTACTCTGAATTACATTTATTATATTTGTTCTTGCGTAAAAGTAACGAGAACTTGAAGTTAATTAAGATTACAATTTGCGTTCTAACTTCTTGTCACTTTAATTATGCGGATTGTCATTGTCATTGTCAGCAGCATATATCGTGGATCGGCTGACATTTTTTTTTACATTTGCACCCCAACAGATTTCTGATCCATTACTTTTGTAACATGCAAAATACAGGAAAAAATCGGGTAATGTTTCGATATAACTACCCCTGCGAAACAGCGATCAAAAAATCTGGTTTTGGACTCAAAAAATGCAGAAAAATTGTAGAATTTCAAAACCGGCATCGGAGGCTGACTTTTTTACGGAAATATATATATATATATAAATATATATATATATGCGTGCAGCAACAGCTATACCAAGGCCGGTTTCAACAATCGTATTGCATTGCAGCATCCGAGCATTTGGGATGCCATACCCAACAAGCTGAACAACGCTGAGCTGTCGCAGCGCACCAATGCAACAACAACAACAGCAGCAACATCAACGGCATCAGTTGGCGTTGCGAAGCACAGTCAGGATGGTGTGCGTTTGAGAGCCAGCAGCAGCAGCGGAACTGTTGGGCTCACCCACAGGGACGATATCGACATGTTTCCAACAGCTCGACAACATCCTTATCATCGTCGTCGTCGCGTCATAAAAGCAGCAGCAAGAGTAGCAGTTCCCCAAAGACCAACAGCAGCACAGGTTGTTCGCGTTCCAAGAAGCAGCATCTGGAGCGTAACAAGCTATTGTTAGATACGGCTGTCAACTCAGCTGGTGGCAGCACAGTGGCTGCAACTCGGTGGTCAGCAGTAACAGTAACAGCAACAGCACAAATCTTGCCATAGCAGCGCCATTTAAAGAAGTTTCGACAATTTCCACAATTTTTATTATTTTATTATTATTATTACAAACTTACTTATAAGTACAAATTTAATGTTTTTTATATTTATATAGATATAGAAAACATTTTCTAAAATCTCTTTTTGTTTTATATATTTCTATACTGCCAGCAGCTGCTGTTCATTTATCCAGGCCAAAATAAAATAAACATAAATGAATATATATGCATTTGTTTTTGGCAATTTCAGTTTGTTAATATATTTATGTAACATATGAAAATTTGTAAATATATTTCTGAATAGAAGTAAAAAAAAGTATAATCAATTTAATTTTCATTTTTCATATATTTCAAAAATATAATATATTCGCGCGTAAATTGTTTTTTTCAACTATCGAACAGTATGCCAGCTCCAATTGTTTACCAACACCACTCAGTAAGCACAGACACGCTGACCAGCACTACTCTGTTAACGTTTACAGACATTTCGATGCCTTTTCGATACTTTTGCGACGCTTGGGTATCGGCGAAACTAAAAATAGCTTTTTAACACATTTTTCCTCAAAAATAAAATATTCCGAGCCTAGTTTTGAGATCCTAGAATTATTCCGAATTTTTAGAGCCCAAAACCAAGTGTTTGGTGCTTTCTTTCGATTTCACTTGGGCTAGCTGTAACGACACATTACCAAAAATCGTTCAACTTGGCGCTACTATAAATGGTGATGAACTTTTGGTCGATACATCGCGATATTGATTTTAACATCGATACATCGTTGCTTAAGAAAATCCATCGATTAATCAATCTTACCTTAGCAGCTCTAGCACCCAGCTGATAAATCGTCAACCATAAACAAATCAAAAGTATTTTGATTTTTTTTTTATTTGAAAATAAACACCTATTAAGGCACTGAAGGACTGCAGTATCGTAATTTTGAAATAGGCCACAGGTAAAGTTGACACGCATAAATAATACATTGATAGTTGCCAACTTGTTTGCAGTACAAAGAGACATGGATCAAGTTTGCTGCGTCTGCATGGCCAGTTCAATGCACCTGGTGGATTTGTTCAATGAAATAGAACTGGGTGGGCAGAAATCCAGTTTGGACAACCTTAAAGATAAACGCGAGGATGCACTTCCCCAGAAGATATGCGAATCTTGCATTTTGGATGCACGTCATTGCCAGCATATCAAAAGGGAGCCGAGCATAAGCTTGGAGGAGACTGAAGTCGAGGAATTTCTCGATGCGCAGTTGGAGGATAGTGGACGCAAGGATTTTGCCAATACGAATTTGATGAAGAGTGGAGACGCGGAGTTTCTTGGTACGCAGTTGAAGCAGAGTGAACCCCAGGACTTACTCGATACGCAGTTGGTGAACAGTGAAGATGAGGAATTTCTCGATACGAATTTGGAGGAGAGTGAACCTGAGGACTTACTCGATACGCAGTTGGTGAAGAGTGAAGACGAGGAATTTCTCGATACGAATTTGAAGGAGAGTGAACACTATGAATTTCTCAATATGTACGAGAGAGAGGAAGTAGAAGATTGGGAAATTGATAGGAATGTTAAGGTAGAGCAGGCACATAGTGATGTTCTAGGGATCAGTAATGATACTCTCCAAAAGAGTTTACCACAAGACGAAAGCGTACGAAGAAAACTAAAATCTTTTGTATGCCAATTTTGTGACAAAGCATTTTTAAAAAAGCATCAATTGACTGTGCACGCCCGCATTCATACTGGTGATCGTCCTTATAAATGTTCACACTGCCCGAAATCCTTTGCCTCTTCTTCAGGTCTCCTAATGCACACCCGCAATCATACTGGCGAACGTCCTTATAAATGTTCAAACTGCCCGAAAGCCTTTGCCTCTGCTACACGTCTCCAAATACACAGCCGCATTCATACCGGCGAACGTCCATATAAATGTTTACAGTGTCCGAAATGCTATGCAACTTCTACAGGTCTCCAAATACACACCCGCAATCATACCGGCGAACGTCCTTATAAATGTTCACACTGCCCGAAAGCCTTTTCCGGTTCTTCAGAACTCCAAATACACACCCGCATTCACACCGGCGAACGTCCATATAAATGTTCAACCTGCCCGAAATCCTTTACTACTTCTTCAGCTCTCCACACACACACCCGTAATCACACCGGCGAACGACCTTATACATGTTCACACTGCCAGAAAGCCTTTTCCGATTTTTCAAATTTCCAATTACACACCCGCATTCACACCGGCGAACGTCCTTATAAATGTTCACACTGCCCGAAATGCTTTGCTTCTTCTTCACGTCTCCAAATACACAACCGCAATCATACCGGCGAACGTCCGTATAAATGTTCACACTGCCCGAAAGCCTTTACCGAATCAGCAACACTCAGAATACACACCCGCATTCATACCGGAGAGCATCCTTATAAATGCTCACACTGTCCGAAAACCTTTGCAAGAGCATCAGGACTCCAAACACACACCCGCATTCACACCGGCGAACGTCCATATAAATGTTCACTCTGCCCGAAAGCCTTTGCGCAAAATCGAAGTCTCCAAAAACACACCAGCATTCATGCCAATACAAAAAACACACCTGGATAGAATATACAATTCACCAAAAGAGATAGCATTAAGAGTCATATCGAGGACAGAAACTAGCAAAAAATAATAAAATGTAAATTTCTATGTTCTATATATGAAGTCAAAACGAATTCCAATTGAAAATACTTATATATTCGAAAATCAAAATAAAAGGAAACTGAAAGGAATTTGTTCCATTCAGAATGAAAAACGTATCAAACCAAACTAAACTAATTTAGTAAACTTCGCGTGGAGGGCCAAAATCGATGAAAAACTAGGTTTATACGAAATATTTTAAGGGTGTCAAAACAAGGAGCGGAACAAAATTATGATAAATTTGATGTCCCTTATACGAAAATAATTTTTTTTTCCAACTAGAATTTTTTTGAAGGAAGTTCAATAATTGACAATAGCTTGCGTATTGCAGCACCGATTTTAAAAAACAATGCATCAAATGAAAGTCAATATATAGGCCTACAATTTTCTTACATTTAAGACAAACATGTAGTAGTTTTGAAGATATTGAGTAAAAAACTATGACAACATTTTTTGCAAACATTTTTAGTTGGAATTCATTTTAAAAATTCGATTAAAAATCAAAAAAAAAAAAAAAATGCATCTCCCTAAATTCTTCTTTGAGCATGGAGATTCATTCATAACGTTTTGAAAATATCATCACTCGTTAAAATCTATGGTAGAACTTCTAAACTATAGCCATTTGAGCAATTCAACATTTTGTAAAATCACTGATGCAATACGCAAGCTATGAACTATGAAAAAAAAACTTTAAAAAAAATCTACCTAAGAAAGAAAAAAATTATTTTCATGATTAGGGGCCAATACTACATCAGAAAAAGTTACTCTAAGTCCAGACGCATTTTGAGTGTTGCATGGTGTTATTTTACATAATTAAAAATTGTTGCAAAACCGTTACAACCACTAACGTCAAAACTGTATCCAGTGATTGTTTGAGAACAGATGTCGCATCATACTACTCTGCATTTTAAAATATCGATCTGAAAGTATTAACTTTTCATAGAAAGAGTGTGGACTTTCATTAAGTTGATTGTGTTGCCACTTGTTTTAAAGAAAATACGTAAATAGAACAATTTGGATTCGCTATACATTGCAGTTTTTCGAGGACGTTGTGACACTGTTGTGACACCGTTGTGCAACTGTCTCGGCCGCCATTTCACTCCAACAGATTTGTGATATTTATTTATACTTTACTTTTGAAACATACTTTTCAAAAAAGCACAGGAAAAAATCGTTTAACTTGGCGCTACTATAAGTGTACTGTTGGTGATGAACTTTTGGTCGATACATCGCGATATTGATATTAACATCGATACATCGTTGCTTAAGAAAATCCATCGATTAATCAATCTTACCTAAACAGCTCTAGGACCCAGCTGATAAATCGTCAACCATAAACAAATCAAAAGTGCACTATTGTTTTTATTTTATTTGAAAATAAACACCTATTAAGGCACTGAAGGACTGTAGTATCGTAATTTTGAAATAGGCCACAGGTAAAGTTGACACGCACAAATAATACATTGATAGTTGCCAACCACTTTTGTTGCAGTACATGGTAGTAGATATGGATCAAGTTTGCTGCGTCTGTATGGCCAGTTCAATGACCCTGGTGGATGTATTTAATGAGAGAGAACTGGGTGGGCAGAAATCCAGTTTAGACATGCTTAACCATCGCGTCAACCTTAAAACTAAACGCATGGATGCACTTTCCCAGAAGATATGCGAATCCTGCATATTGGATGTACGTCATTGCCAGCATATCAAAACGGAGCCGAGCATAAGCTTTGAGGAGAGTGAAGTCGAGGAATTCCTCGATGCGCAGTTGGAGGATAGTGGACCCAAGGGTTATTTCAATATGCAGTTGATGAAGAGTGAAGACCAGGAATTTCATGGTACGCAGTTGGAGGAGAGTGAATCCCAGGACTTACTCGATACGCAGTTGGTGAAAAGTGAAGATGAGGAATTTCTCGATACGAATTTGGAGGAGAGTGAACACTATGTATTTCTCAATACGTACGAGAAAGAGGAAGCTGAAGATTGGGAAATTGTCAGGGATGTTAAGATAGAGCAGACAGAAAGCGATGATCTAGAGACCAGTAAAGATAGTGTCCAAAAGAGTTCGCCACATGACGAAAGCGTGCGCGAGAAATTGAAACCTCATGTATGCCATATTTGTGACAAAGCATTTGTTTTAAAGCACAAATTGACTATTCACGCCCGCGTTCATACCGGCGAACGTCCTCATAAATGTTCACACTGCCAGAAATCCTTTGCCACTTCTTCAGACCTCCAAAGACACAGTCGTATTCACACCGGAGAACGTCCATATAAATGTTCACACTGTCCGAAAGCCTTTACAGAACTATCAAAGCTCAAAATACACACCCGCATTCATACCGGCGAACGTCCCTATAAATGTTCATACTGCCCGAAAGCCTTTCCCACTTCTTCAGCTCTCCAAACACACACCCATAATCATACCGGCGAACGTCCATATAAATGTTCACTCTGCCCGAAAGCGTTTTTCCTTAATAAATATCTCAAAAAGCACATCGGCGTTCATACCGGCAAACGTCCATATAAATGTTTATACTGCCCGAATGGCTTTTCCGATTCATTAGGTCTCCAAAGACACACCCGCATTCATACCAATTCTTTTAAATGTTCTGACTGCCCGAAAACCTATTCAACAGAACAAAACCTCCAAAGACACACCAGCATTCATACCAAGACAAAAAAATCATCCTAATAGAATATGGGTATTTCCAGGATTGAGAATGTGACATTCGTAATTCTTTAAATGAAAAAAAGTAAAAATGCTTTAGTCGAGGGTGCCCGACTGCGAGACTCGCCGCTCCCAACTTGCACTTCAAGCAGTTCAGCGGAAACGCAAGCAAGCAGCACACATAACTTGTGTAGTGCCTGTAAAACTGTTGTTTCTTCCTGCTGTGACGGGGGGGTTAATAGATTCTAGAATGTTATTCGATCATAACGAAATTTACGCAACTGATCAACATTGATAAAATAAATATGTATTCCAAAATCAAAGCTATATCTTTAAAATTGTGGCTGTGGAAGTTTTTTACGATTTGAGGGGGTGTATCCAAAATTTGAAATAAACTTGATCTGCGTATGGTATGTCAAGTTTGGTGTCTCTAGCTCTTATAGTCTCTTATGTCGACGCGTTCATACAGACAGACGGACATGGCTAGTTAGACTCGGATTTTTATGCTGAACAAGATAGAAGTGTTCAACCTGATTTACAATTGTCGCACAGCCCACACCATAAAAGCTAGAAGGCTGAATTTTTCAGTATGCAACTTTTTTGTTTATCATCCGATCATCTTCAAACTCATTTTCATACAAACAATTCACAAACTCAATATACTATTTTTTTCCATTTTAGAAAACAAAGTATGAATATCTATATACAAAATTTATTAATAACTGCATACCAGTTTTTCGGAAAATTTAACCACGTGGGTGGAAAGTGGGTTGCAAAAAGGGATCTATATGAAAATTCAACAACGACTACATAACAATTTTCCGAAAAATTCTGACCTCTGGTGGAAAATGGGTGGTCAAGGTTGAAAAATTAAAAAATGCGATTTTTGGTGGCGAAGGTTCACTTTTTTTTGCAGGAATATATGTTAAAAACAATAAGAAAAGGTCCTTAACAGTGGTGTAAACGTTAAAAGAGAAGCAAAATAGTTGTTTTCGACGCTGATGGTGAATAAATAACATAAAATCGGTCAAACTATTTTGACAATTGAGATACATATCAATATTTTTTTTTAATATGCTGTTAAAAGTTTTAACTTAAAACTTTAATGTAAATGTCCTTAAAAAATACAGGAAAAAATCCTTCAACTTGGCGCTAACTTGAGTGTGCTCTTGGTGATGAACTTTTGGTCGATACATCGCGCTATTGATTTTAACATCGATGCATCGTTGGTAAACAAAATACATCGATTAATCAATCTACCCTTAGCAGCTCTAGCACCCAGCTGATAAATCGTCAACCATAAACAAATCAAAACTGCACAAATTTTATATTAAGTGGAAATAAATACCTGCTAAAGCACTAAAGGACTTCACTATCGTAATCTTGAAATAGGCCACAGGTAAAATTGACGCGCACAAATAATAAATTGATAGTTGCCAACCACTTTTGTTGCAGTGCAAAGAGACATGGATCAAGTTTGCTGCGTCTGCATGGCCAGTTCAAAGCCCCTGGTGGATATATTCAATGAGACAGAACTGGTTGGTCAGAAATCCAGTTTGGACATGCTTAACCATTGCATCAACCTTAAAGTTAAGCGCGAGGATGCACTTCCCCAGAAGATATGCGAATCTTGCATTTTGGATGTACGTCATTGCCAGCATATCAAAAGGGAGCCGAGCATAAGCTTGGAGGAGACTGAAGTCGAGGAATTTCTCGATGCGCAGCTGGTGAAGAGTGAAGACCAGGAATTTCTTATTACACACTTGGTGGAGAGTGAACTCGAGGACATAATCGATACGCAGTTGGTAAAGAGTGAAGACCAGGAATTTCTTGTTACGCAGTTGGTGAAGAGTGAAAACGAGGAATTTCTTGATACGCAGTTGGTGGATAGAGACCCCGATTACATATTCGATACGCAGTTGGTGAAGAGTGAAGTCCAGGAATTTCTCGATACGAATTTGGAGGAGAGTGAACACTGTGAGTTTGTTGATACGCAGGAGATTGAGGCAGCAGAAGATTGTGACATTGTTAGAAATGTAAAGGTAGAGCAGGCAGATAGTGATTTTCTAGAGACCAGTAAAGATAATTTCCAAGTGAGTTTGACACAAGACGAAAGCGTTCATACCGGCGAACACCCTTATAAATGTTCACACTGCCCTAAATCCTTTTCCATGTCATCAAATCTCCAACGACACACCCGCACTCACACCGCAGAACGTCCTTATAAATGTTCACACTGCCCGAAAACCTTTACCGAACCATCACAGCTCAAAATACACACCCGCAGTCATACCGGTGAACGTCCTTTTAAATGCCATATTTGTGGTAAAGCATTTTTTACAAAGCAGCAAATGACGGTTCACACCCTCATTCATACCGGCGAACGTCCTTTTAAATGCCATATTTGTGGCAAAGCATTTTCTAAAAAGGAGCTTATGACTGTGCACACTCGCGTTCATACCGGCGAACGTCCTTTTAAATGTACAAAATGCTCGAAAGCCTTTGCCCATGCATCATATCTTAAAAGACACACCCGCATTCATGCCGATGAGCTTCCTTATAAATGTTCACACTGCCCGAAAACCTTTAAGGAATCATCAACTCTTAAAATGCATACTCGCATTCATACTGACGAATTTCCTTATAAATGTTCACACTGCCCCAAAGCCTTCTCCATGTCAGCACATCTTAAAACACACACCCGTATTCATATCGGTGACCTTCCTTATAAATGTTCACACTGCCCGAAAACCTGTTCCGATTCTGTTGGGCTTAAATTACATACCCGCATTCATACTGCCGAGTTTCCTTATAAATGTTCACACTGCCCCAAAGCCTTCTCCATGTTAGCAAATCTTAGAACACACACCCGCATTCATATGGGCGAACTTCCTTATAAATGTTCACACTGCACGAAAACCTTTTCCGATTCAGCAAGTCTTAAATCACACACCTGTTATCACATCGATGAGCTTCCTTATAAATGTTCACATTGCCCGAAAACCTTTAACCAAGCATCAACTCTTAAAATGCACACCCGCATTCACACTGACGAATTTCCTTATAAATGTTCACACTGCCCCAGAGCCTTCTCAATGTCAGCAAATCTTAGAACACACACCCGCATTCATTTTGGTGAACTTCCATACAAATGTTTGCACTGCCTGAAAAACTGTTCCAATTCAGCAAGTCTTAAAACACACACTTGTATTTATACCAATGTGCTTCCTTATAAATGTTCACACTGCCCGAAAACCTTTGACAAAGCATCAACTCTCGTAATGCACACCCGCATTCATACTGACGAATTTCCTTATAAATGTTCACACTGCCCCGAAGCCTTCTCCATGTCAGCAAATCTTAGAACACACACACGCATTCATATCGGTGAACTTCCTTTTAAATGTTTACACTGTCCAAAAACCTTTTCCGGCTCATCAGCTCTCCTAAAGCACACTCGCACTCATTCTGTCTAAATGTTCACACTGCCCGAAAATCTTTTTCCCGTAGAGAAATTGTCAATAACAACATTCGTATTGTACTAAACAAATGGGAAAACCTGTAGAAAAAAAAGCAAAAAAATAAAACTTAAGAATGAAAATTTAAGAAATGTTTTCTTTGTGCAGAAGTGTTTTAGGCAAAAATTATTCTAAATGAAAATTGATTTAAAAAACAAGCTAAGTGTGAAATGAAAGGAATAACTCCTTGAACATTCAAAAATTGATCAAAATTAGATTCACAGTTCCAATTTAAAAAAATAATTTGAATTTAGATGCAGTTTTACAAAAATAATGGAAACCAAATATTTAAACTAAATTATAAAATAATATAAACTAAAAAATTATTTAAATTTGCATCAACAATTAAATGTATAATCCAAAACAGTGAAATTGATGAAAAAATGTAGTTGAAAATTTCAGTATAATAAATATCGAAGCATTTAACAAGTGTTCCATTTTAAGTGGACATACACCTTAAGACTGCAAATGTTCAGGTGCCCGTAAAAAATTTTAAATGTAGATTTATCATTTCGCGAAAGTTGCATTTGCAGTGGAAATAGGCCTTTCAGCACTCACTCTTCTTTTTACCCAGCTGACTGTGAACTGTGTACAATTGCCCTTCCCCTTTTCTTCCCTGCTGATCATATAGTAAACTCAAAAGTAAACAAACGTTTCTAAAATTGAAAGCAATCAAATATATTCTGCTTAAAAAGTAAGTTCACTTTGTAATAAAGTCAAACAATTTTCATAATGGCCTTCAATTTGAGCTCCAATCTGCGTGACATTATATTAAACACACATGTGCCGCTGGTGCTCAAGGACTTTCCCTTACGCTGGACATGCTTTGATGACTCGCTGCAGGATTGGTGTGCACGCTATGACCAGGATGCGGATGCCACCAGTTTGCCAATATTTGAGAGCATGGGCGTGGCAGACTGCGCGACGCCACAATGGGAACGCAAAAGAAAGCGTCGCGAAATGAGCATGCAGCAATTTCTGCAGGATTACGCCGCAAAAGGCGGCAAGGATGAGCGGGCGGAGACGGAGTGGGCGGCATATCAGTACAAACGTGCCGCAGAGTTACCTGATAGCTGCCTAACCGGCATTGATTTCAAATGCTTTGGCTTTGCCCAGCATGCAAATGATTATAGCTTGTGGCTAGGCTCCAAAGGTGCCAATACGCCATGTCATTATGATACCTATGGCGTAAACATTGTGGTGCAGGCATATGGCAGCAAGTCCTGGTTACTCTTTCCACCTGAAACGCCGCTGCAAAGCACACGTATACCCTATGAGGAATCCAGTGTTTATTGCTTGGAAAACTTCTATGCACCTGCGCCGGATAAGCTAACTAGTCACTATGAGCAGTTCCAGCCGCAGGCACATCACTGTCTGCTGCATCCTGGCGATGTGCTGATTGTGCCACGTCATTGGTGGCACTATGTGGAGGCGGTGGAAACATCGCTCAGCGTCAACTATTGGGTGCCGCTCAAAGCAGACTTTGATCTAACTCTGGACGAGCTGATCGTTAAGCATGTGGTCGAGAGCTTTGTCAAGGGCGAGAGTGAACAACTCAAGCAGTATATCCTAAATCCGAATCAGCTGGACGATATTGCCGATACAGCCAGCACGCTCTTCAGCCAGTTCGAGCTGGCTGTACAGCAGCAGGACTCCAATTCCAGCGAGCGCCAGCTCTGGGATAGCGAATATATGAGCCAGCTAGAGCTAAGCAAGCTCCTAAGCACCGTTGAGGTGCGCGTGCGTGCCCTGGATGTGATGAGCATGGAGGCATACATGCTGCTGCTAAGCAACAACTCCAAGCGTCACGACCAAACTGGACCAACTGTATCCGTTAACGACAATAATCACATTATAAGTTCAACGTTGGAGCTGCTCATCAACAGCATGTGCGCACCGCGTTGCGTTTCATCCATCAAGCGGGAATTCTTCCGCAGATTGGGCCAATCCACTGCAGCTTTATAGACGAAACGTTTTTTATTATTCTGTTACTATATGCATATAAATGAGATTGAAGATCCAATAATCCTAATACAACTTTTTGTTTAATACAATTTTTAAAAGGAAACCAGACAGAAAAGTTATCTTAAGATAGAGTCGCTCGATTTTAATCAATCTATGTAAGGTAAAAATTCGATAAAACTTTGTCAACTGCAGCTTTATAGTCGGAACGTTTTTTATTGTGATACCGTAATGCATATATATGAGATTATAAATCCAATAATCATAAAAAATTTTTGTATTGTACAATTTAAAAAAAGAACATAAAACCAGACAGTTGGCCGCATTAAATGCCATTTTACCAATTTGGTTTTCTATATATCAGCTAAATTCATGATTAACATACGATTGATTGATTGATTAAGCCGCTGGCTAAACACAGTGCGAGATAATGATTAGTGGCAGGATCTGGAACAGGATCTACCAGCCGGGAGGCTTCTGTTGGTTGGGATAGCCACCCTGTTGATGTGCATAACTGCCGGGATAGGTGCCATAGTTGCCAGGTGCCGGTCCCTGCGGAAATCCTCCATATTGATAGTCTAGAAATGGGCATTATAATTATTATTTTGTTTTTCAAGATTATATATGAGACAACACACAAGTTTTTATTGTAATGAGAGACATGTAAAAGTTGCAGCTAGTTCAGATGAAATCGATCCAACTTTAAACTAATGCGCTGTCTTATGATTTAAATCATGAATGATTCAAATACTTACTGCCCGGATATGGCAATGTGGCATAGGGATTAAAGCTCTGTGGCATGGGTGGTGCAACATAAGTGGGATACGGCATGTTGGGTGCGGCGCCATATGGGACCGGCATGTGGACTTGAGCTGGATAAGGCACATTGGCAGCTGGTGCAAGTGGAGCGCCCGAGGGAATGTCTAAAAATAAAGATGAAGATTAGTTGAAATAAAGTTATACTAAAGACAAGACAAAATCTAACCGCTGCCGCTGCCGGATGTGGATGCATAGTGTGATGGCAAAGTGGGTGTGGCTGGTGGAGCCTGGCGACTTGACTCTGTGGTCAGATCCTTGAGCAACTCCTCCTTTTCCGTTTTACGTGCAAAGACAAAATCACTAATCTTGTTCTGAAAGACAACCAGCAGCTGGGTGAGGTCATTGTAGAACTTGGTGCCCTCCTGGAGATTACCCGATAGCTCCACATAGCTATCATAGGCAGTGGCTAGCTCCTTGTAGAGCTTGTCGCGTGAACTGCCACAGTTGCCCGTCTCGGCAACAAAGGAGCTGTGTGCACTTTGTATATCGGAGACGAGCGTTTGTTGACGCTCCACGCTCTCCTTGACTTGTGCCTGCAAAGGATTCAAGGTCTGACCAATGCGCGCAAGCGATAAGGCTGGCTCATCGATGGCACCATCCTTCTGCAGCGCCTGCAGAAACTCATCCTTCATATTGAACGTTGCCGACTTGAGCTCCAATTCGACAGCATCCCGCTCCGCCTTGATTGTTTCCACGGCTTCCATCAGCTGCTTCAGCCGCTGCACGCTGGAACAATTGGGATCCACGCTGCCACTGGCCGAGGGCAGCGCTTGCTGTATCTGCTCCGGTGGCATGGACAACAGTTCAATGCCCTTCTGATTCGCCTCGAACTTCTGTCGCACCACCTTATCGGCCTCGATGGCATTCGTGATAACCTCACGATATTTCTTGGCATTCGTCCGAAACATTTCGGTTAGCTTATCGGAACTGATGCGTGTCCAGCGTTCCTTAAACTGTCCACGCAGCTGATTATCCGAGTCGCGTTCCTCATCCAGCAGCCGTTCGGTTTCATCGAGTATCTCGCGATTGCGATTGAGCAGCTCGGGCAAATCCTTCAACATTGTCTGCACGTTCTCAACTCCGCCCTTTTCACGAACCTAGAAAAAAACATATATAATTAACAGTAATTTAGCGATTTATCGGTTTTATCAGGTAAAAAGTCATAGTATTAAAAATAAATTATTCACAAATGTTCCCATTTTTGATTCCGATCAAAACTTTTGAAATCGAAAATATAAGCTGTTCCGAATTCCGCATATCGATGCTAAGCTCGGTTTCAAAAGTATTGCTTTAGATACAATGCAATGAAAAGTATTCGAATTTATTTTAAAATGTAAAAATGGAGGCAGGTTAAATCAAACCTCAGAGTGAATTAAATCCGAAAAATTATATAAAAAGGGGAAATGTGTACATTTAAGCAAAATTCACATCCGTAATATCTTACTGAAAGTGAAAACATTACCGGCATTTTATCATGGATTGAAATAACTTGCTATTTTGTTAAGATTCAACTCAAGTTTAAAGTTTAAAAAGGAAGAAAAAAAGCTTTCGGAGATGGGAACATGCCTAACGGTTAACTCTTCTGTTAATTGTGTCATCACCATACGCACCTCATGCGCTTTCTCCCGCAGCGAAGGCGGCAGTCCACTATTGCCATCTGTTGTCTCCACAGCCGCAGGCAGATTCAAGCTGGCCAAGACAGCATTCAAAGTTTGCGTTGATTCACGCAACTTCATAATCTCCACATTGACAATTTCATTCTTGCGCATATCGGATGCGGTGAGCGCACGATGCAACTCAACAGGCACTAGATTGGTAAAGATATCCTTAAAATTGCTTGCCATGGGCGTGGCAATAGCCAACGGCTTGGCCAGCTGAGCCTTGCCGGGCGAGGCCAATGTGCTTAGCTCGGGTATCATTTCATTGTAGATAAACTCATTGTCCTTAGTGGATTCGGCCAGATTGCGCTTCGCACGACTAAAATGATCATCCAAATAGGTCTCGTTACCACTGCGCGACTGTGCCGCCTTGAACAGCTCACAGGCATTCCTAAGGCGTGCAATCTCCTCGCCCACTTTCTTGGTTGAGCGACAAACCAAACTCTGATAGAGCTGTGTCAATGCATGAAAGCCCGCTTGCTTTCCAGCCACTGTGGGTATCCATTCCTTCTCCCACAGACTGCGCACGGATTCCTTTTGCATCGCACGCAGCACATCCGCATAGAACTCCTCACCCTGGCAGCACAGCTTAGCTATGATCTGGTCCTTCATGGCGTCTGCGGGCAGGCAAATTGATAAAAATGAGTGCATAAAGATTTAATTAGCTATGTTCACCTTTAATTGCTTTAAGGATGAACACCTCCTGCGCCTGAGCCACCATCAGAGCCTGCATAACGATTAGTGTGTCCTGGCTCAAGTCGGGCGTTGGTTCCGAGGGCACCGCGGCGGGCGTAGCACCTTTTAAATACTGAAAAATGCCAGCGCTCTGCTGCAGCAGCTTAATGGCCAGCTTGAGGCTCTCATCCGTGTCCAGCTGCTGGCTGCATGCCACGCTGCTCTGCAAGGCGGCAATGTTGAACAGGACGCAAACCTTCTCATACAGCAGCGATGTGTGAGCTGGAAATAAGCATAACATACATTAATTAAATCAACATAGGTTTAATTACAAAGAAAAATCTTACTCAGACTGATTTTGCCACCGAAAATGGAACCCTTGTCGAAGGCATCCTTCCATTTGAAGGGTATTTGCAGCTCGCCAGAGGATATCTTTGTTTCCAGTGCACATATCTGATCGTAGTAGCTAAATTTAAAGACATAATAAAAGTGAAAAAATAATCTAACCAATTAAAGACGACGTCATCCGGTTTGGATTGTGTTTACATTTAGCTCATATTCTCTATTTCTTGCTATCCCCCTCGCACTTGTTCATGTTTGTGGCGCTTCGATCAAGTTGCAAGTTTAGCAGGTGAAATCATGCGGCACAGCGCTTTCTTTTTAAGAGTTACCAATTGTCAAAATATTCATTTTGTACATTTAATTCCTATATTTTTGCTCAATTGTTTTTAATTTATAAAATACTAATAATTTATAATTTTTTAATTTTAATTTGGACAAAATTTTTCTAAATTTCCTTCTTGCTTATGATCTAGTGAATTGAATCCTATCTCAAAGGCAAGTGAATTCAATTCTTCATCAAATGAAAGTGAATTCAATCCTCAAAATCTAATCGAAATTGGAAATAGTGGAAACATTTAAGGGAAAACCAATTGCGCAATATATTACTGAAAGTGGAAACCGGAACAGTTCTGAATATAGAGCCACCATAGAGAGAATGATAAGATAAATTGAATAAACTAATCACATTTTATCCAAATTGATTATATTACTGATAAGATAAATTGATTAAATAAATCAAATATTTATAAATAACAAACCGATTATTTTTTAATTGTTTCATATTAAATGTGCAGACCTGTTTCTATTTCCAAACTCAACTAAATCATTTTATATCACAATTCTGAATTTAAAGATTTTTTCTGTTTCTCTTATCTACACGGTTGTCAAGTTGCGTACACATGAACTCCTGGAGAAAGCGGAGTTTAAGACTGCGCAACTTTTAAAACGTTAGATAGGGGTGTATGTACTTTCTCCAATTTCCCCACGCAATGTCCTTAACTCTTACGCGCTCACAAACAAAGCCAAACAAAGAAATTTTGCAACTCTTTTGTGCGCTTTTGAACTGGTAACTGTTAACAGACAACTCGCATGTTACCACCTTTAACTATAACACCATGGCTGATTAACTAGTGAGGTCTGCAATCAACCGCAATGAGTCATGCCGAAGAAAACCCAAAAGTTGTTCTTTTTTTATATCAAACGTGAACTTACGCATAAACATTTTCCAACGATGCCTCATACTTTTCGAAAAACTTCCAAATTGCGGTATTGCGTTGCTTGGAAAACTCATTAACTGCCTCCGCATACTGCGCCTTCTCCTCGGCACTCGCACCATTGTACGTACTCTGTATGAGATTATTCAGTGGCTTAATAATGTCCACCTCGGACGGTTTCTTTAACGGCACACACAAAAGTTTTGACATTTTGATTTGTTGTGGCTGTGCTACAAAATACTATGCACTTAATTGTTTAAAAAAGACTTGTTTAATTTAATTTTTGACAGACAGTTTCGCGTTTATCGTGTACGCTGCCTCATCAATAGAGCTGTGTCGTTAAGTTCAGTATAAGTTCTTTGAGCGTTTGATTTAAATGAACGAATAAGCTTATTCAGTGATTCATTAATAGAACTGCGTCGTTTCGTTCACAGTAGGCTCAATTAATTTGTTAGTTTAAATGAGCTTATGCAGTGATTCGTTAACAACATTTTTCATCTTGTTCAGCACTTCAGTGGTTTAGTTGCTTATAAAGGCAACGGTTTTTAATAATTTGACTTTAATTTCTTTCTATTTCTATATTCATTTCCTCATTTCCCTTTAATTTCAAATTCTTTGGTAAATTTGACTAAAATTTTGACATGTGCGTTTGTTTTTTGTATTCCAATCCCAATATTTATCAAAAACTATAAGCAAATTTATTATATATTTTTAAATACAGTACCTTTCACCTTAAGCGACCCTCAAGGGACTGGACCAAATGATTCGTTTCAAATGAAGTTCGCTTTAAATGAAAAATTATTATAATTGAACTGGTTAAATAACACAAACAATCTTTTTAACAAAAAAAAAAAACTAACAAAGCTCCGATGTTGAATAACTGAATTATTGTCGGAATTAGTTCAGGAGTTAAAAAGAACGACTGAACTTTATCAACCAATTGAATTAGATTAACCTCTCTTGGACAACAGCCGCTGCCAGTCCTGTTCAAATTGCAAGCTGTTCACTGTGGAGCAATGCTGTTAACAATTGTGAATGGCAAAGATGGCAAATAACGGCCAGCTGATAACACTGCAATAGCCGCCCTTTGGCTATTTCATCGCTAGTTTTGGTTATTTTTAATCTTCAATTGCTAGAAAAATTTGAAAATTGCTATAAGCCAAATAAATAAAAAATTGCAAAATTGTTAATTCTGTTAACTGGATAAGCTTCATTGGGATGTTTTCCACCAGAAACAGCTATTTATTTTAATGTTAACAATTGTGAATGGCGAAATACAGGCCAGCTGACAACTCTGCAATAGCCGCCGTGGACAAAGTCAACCCTAGATACTTTCTATTTTCTGATTGCGTTGTTGTGGAAGAAAACTGGGTGAAAATTAGAGATTTTTGCATATATTTAAGCACTTAATTAAGCAATATTGATAATATAACATAGAAGTGATTAATCAACGTCAATCAGCGTGAGTGTGTGTGTGTCTTGAGGGACTGAGAACACGAAACTTCTGTGATAAACATTTGCAGCAACAGAAAAAACGACATCCAAATAAATCGAAGAATCGAAGAATCTTGTCTCGCGATGGCCGATGTTGTTGAAAAGCTGCAAGCGGCTCCACCGACCGATATACCCGTTAGCGAAACGGGCGGTGCAGGCAGTCACAGCAGTCAGGCCGAACTTGATCGTGAACTTGAGCTGGGCACATCGCCGACACAAGAACCATCGAGCAATTCGCATCCTCATGATTCCGAATATGATACGGCCAGTGATCTATATGATGATGATGAAAGCGGCACCGACGACGATGATTCCGATTCGGATGAGGACGACGATGACGCTGATGATGCGCACAGTGGCACCGGTGAGGATGGGGATGGGGATGAAGAGCTGGGCAGCGGCACAGTGAGCAACATTGAACGCAACGCGGCTGACACTGAGGCGCAAAAGAAAGTAGACGAGGATCGCAGCAATCCACAGTATATACCCAAGCGTGGCACCTTCTACGAGCACGATGATCGCACGGCGGAGACCACCGACATCGATAATCGTTGCCTCAACGATGCCGCCAGCGAAAGCGGCGATGTGGAGCCCATTTTGGGCGCAGATGTGGCTAATGGTGTTATTGCTACAGGTGCAGCGCCTGCTCAAGGTGGCGGGGGCGGCAGTACGCCCACCATATCGCAGGTAGGCATTGAAATCAGTTTTTAATTATCGATTTTACAAATGGACAATCGATGTAGATTACATCGATTAATCGATGTTTACAAAACTACAGTTTCTCTTGGCACAAAATAGTGATAAATTGAAGTTTAAAATCGAAGAATCGACTATCGATATTACCAAATGACAATCGATGGTGGTTCGATTAATCGTGCAGAATTAATCAATTAATCGATGCCTAAAAAAATGTAAATAATCATGACTTAATTAAATCGCATGGACTTCAAGCACTCATTTTATATCAATTAATCAAATTATTATTGTGCAATTATAATTGAAGGCATCCAAGACGATGAAGAAATGGCAGGAAGCGTCCGGCGGTGATCGTTGGTCCCACGATCGTTTCGAGGCCAGCGAGCAGGCACCCAAATCGCGTGCCGAGCTGCTCCAATCCTATGGCTATGATATTCGCAACGAGGATGCGGCACCGCGTGCACGCCGACGCCGTCGCTATGGACGCGGACCAAGCCGATACTCAAGAAACTGGGAGGATGAGCAGGCGTATCTAAAAGCGAGCAACAAGGAGCGCAAGCCTATACGGCCACAAGATTTCCCAGCGCTCAACGAGCAGCGCAGTAGCACAAGCAACAGCAACAAAATGCGTCCGCCACGCACTTCCAGCTCTCGCGAGGAGAAGGAGAATCGCAGCGAGCGGGAGAAGCAGCGTGGAGAAGGCCATGTTGCGGCGGCGGGTACGGGTTCAATGCCAGCCAGACGCCATGAGCCTCGTGAGGCACGTGAGCCTCGTGATGCACGTGAGCCACGTGAGGCACGCGACCGCGGTGAGCCTCGAGAGACACGTGAGCGCGGTGAGCCAAGAGAGACACGTGATCGGGTTGATGCCAAGCATCATCGTGGTTATGGACGTGCCAATGGTGCATCCAATTCAGGTCGCCAAAATGCCATGGAGTTTAAGCAAAAGTCAAATCGCAGAGATCGCGATAATCACAGGGAACGAGATTATGTGGAGCAGCGCGGGGAGCGCGAGCGAGATTATCAACAGCATGATGGGCAGCGCGGGGGCAGAGCGAATGTGGCAAATAGGCAGCTGCATGAAGCACCGCAGCAGCAGCAGTTGCAGCAACAACAGCAGCAGCAACATCAGCCTAGGCAACCACCACAGCAACAACAGCAAAAGCATCTGCCACAGCAGCAACAGCAGCAGCATCTGCCGCCGCCGCAGCAGCAACAACAGTCGCAGCCGCAGCAGCAGCAGCAGACGTCCATGCTCAGCTCGAATCTGTCGCAGCGCTTGCAACAGGTGCAGCAGCGCAATGATCCCAGTCATGTTGGCAGCGTGCAAATGAATTCGCTGGCCACACAGAATCAACAATTGCAGCTAGCACAGCAGCAACAACAGCAGCAGCAGCAACATTTGAAACAGCAGCAGCAATTGCCACAGCAACAATTGACACAGCAACAAATGCCACAGCAACAATTGCCACAGCAGCAACAACAGCAACAACAGCAGCAACAGCAGCAGCATCTGCCACCGCAACAACAGCAGCAACAGCTGCCCGCAGAGCAGCGCAATGGACCCAAGCGTTACTCCAGTCTGCGACGCACGCAACACGAGCAGCAGCAGCTCGCCGAGCAACAACAGCAGCAACAGCAGTTGCAACAGTTGCAGCTGCAACAGCAGCAACAGTCACAGCTGCTGCTGCAGGATCCACACATGCTCATGCAGCTCGCCTATCAGCAGCAGGAGCTGCAAGCACAGCTGCAAACGTTGCAACTAGGCGGCGCTACAGCCGCCACAGCACAGGTGGTGCCTGCACCGCAGCAACAGCAGCAGCAGGTTCAGTCCAAACAGCAGCAGCAAGCCATGGCGCCCTATTATGAACAGGTGTCGGTGCCTGTTTCCGTGCCCGTCTCTGTACCCGTGCCCGTGCCCGTGCAGCTGCCGGTGGTGCAAGGATCAGCGTATGTTAATCCAGCCAATGCTGCTTACTTGCCGGCACCACCAACATCGGTGGCTTATGCCCAGGCACAGTCAAGCTTGGCAGTTAGCACACAGCAGGCGGCACCAGCACAGGTCGCAACACCACAAGTCGTACAGCCTGTGGCGGCACAGCCTGGCTTTCATCAAAATTATAATACTGTTGGTGGTACCACCTATTTTGTGCCACCCGCACAAAGCACCACACGGCCCGCTGCGCTGCCGCAACGTCGTCCAAATAATGCAATACCCATACTACCACCATCCGAGAAGCACAAGTCGCGCAAGGCCGCTGATGATGCCGCCAGCGGCAGCAATGATAACATTGACCACATTTTGGACAACATGTTTGTGCAGCGTCCAGCTTTTCAGCCGCCGCCAGCAGCTGTTTCCGAAGCGACAGCCAGCAAAGCAGCTGCTGAAGATTTAACAGCAGCAGCAACAGCACAGCAACAACAACAGTCAGCGACAGCAGCAGCTACAGTTGAGCAGCTGCAGCAGATTACTACGGTGCCTGGGCAGGAATGAGTGCACGTTCCACGGCAGCAGCAGCAGCAACATCCTCCACGACGATCACGCTACTCTAGCGATCTTCCGGCATTGTCCACTGGCCATGCTGCACTGCTGCCGTCCCAGATTAACTACTATCGCGCCCATTAGTTACCAGTATCTTTTGACATCTCTCACTCATTAATCGTTTATTACCATTTTTAAATGTCAGGTCTTTTCCGGCTTTCACTTGCGGCAGGATTTAGCGATACAAATTTTAATTAAATGTGCCCATTTTGAAGATTTGGCGTTTTTCATAAATCGTACCATTTTTAAGTTTTTGCGGATTGTATCCGTTTATTACGATTGAAACTACTTGAAAGTTAAGATAGCATTAATTTCACTTATTCTGTGCCCATTTTTGCGGATTGTATTGCAATGGAAAGGTCATTTGATTCTCTAATTGTGTGAATTTCCCTTAATTTTCATATTTTCACAATAGTCAAGCTATGCATTGAGCTGCTTTTGATTTAAGTTTTGAATTCACTTGACAATTAACAAAGAATTAATTTAAAATACAACATGAAAATTTTGTATTCTCGCAAAATATTGCCATAAGTGAAAACCAAAACGCACCTGCATATATCTCTTTGTTTACGTGGAAAGGTCTGTGACTTTTCTTGAATTTTATACTTTGAGTTCCGTAGAGCCAACTAGGCAGGTTCTAAATATGCGTCTTTGTAGTTTCCACACACATACACACACACACACACACACACACACACACACACATTTGTAATTAGTAATTAGCACAGTGAGCACACACTTAAAACAACTAACTAAAAGTCAAGCACTGCTTCTAATTTAATATGAATGCAGTTCAAAGCTCCTGGTGCAGCGCTCATTTTAGCAAGTATAATTAAAACAAGTAGATATAATACTACAAAAATTACATTTAAAACAAAGAGTCATTTTCGCTGGCGCTTTAATATAAAACCAAGAAACAAAACAAAAACAAAAACAATATATACTTAAATATAGTCGCATTTTGAAGTTGATTAATCGTGAACTGTAATTACATAATCATTTGACATTGAATTTAAATAAAAAGTAAAACGTTGTAACACTGAAAAACAATGTATTATATATTTTCAAATGAAAACTTAACTTTCGACCGATTGTTCCAATAGCAGCTATAAGATATTGTAGCCTGATTTTTTTTTATATTTGTTCATACTATAACGTAGAGTATATACATTTTGTCAAGATAGCTTGAGAAACAAAAAAGTTTTTAAACAATAACTAATTTTTCAAGGTTTAGCAGCTTATGTTATAGCTGGCCGATCCGGCCAATTGTGACATAAATACTACCTGCAGAAAGAAGAAGCATCTGTGCCAAGATTCATCAAGATAGCTTTAAAATAGCAAATTTGGTGCAAAAAATCCTTTTTAAAGATCGAAAAATTACCCAAAAAAAATATTGTCAATTTCAAAAAACTCTTCTTTAAAATAATAAAAAAAATTAAAGTTTTATATTAACAAACGCAAGCTACCTGTGAGTTGATGACAACCAGGGTATAAGCTAAAGTAACCTTGAAAAAACGTAACTGGCTCAACATTAATCAGACAAAATGTAGAAATAAAAGATATCGGTTTAAAGTGTTTTTTAAATTTAACATTAACATGTTATAGTGGATCTTAATTTTAATACAAGGTAGAACTTAAAAACTAACAAAGTAAGTCAAATTTTTAAATGCTCACACAATATAAGTATGTACTATATCTTCATTCACACTGACAACCAGTTAAGAGCACAATGCATAGTAAAATACAATTGTTTCGTTGATGTACTCATTTGAAATATGTAGAAGTATGGAAACGAGAATGGAATGCTTCCCTTTAATAAATGTAAGCTTAAGTCATTGTATTTTATAAGACTTTTTGTCGGTTTAAAATTTGAACAAGATTTTGCGAAAAACTGGAATAAAAATTTCATTTGACGTTATTCTAGTAAATTAACTGCAATTTGCAATTGCAAGTAAATTCAAGAATAAAATCAAGTGAACTTAATCCGCAAAATCTTGTCAGGTTTTCATATGATAAAAAGTGGAAGCCGGAACAGCTCTCTACAAATGTTTATACATGATCAGGACGACTAACTTGGTGGAAATGCAAAACTTGACTAGATTGTAGAATTCTGAAAGATTGTTGTCAATGATATGGTGCTTGCATATTGAATATTTGGAACTGTTTACAAATGAGAATCAGTTCCCTGCTGTTCCAGGAGTTCTCTCATGCGAAGGAACGATTTCTTAAAGAGAATATTATATTTACGAGCGCTGGTCTTGATGCTATCGCGATAAGCAGTCGAATTGATGTAAATGCTGCAAGATAAAAGATAAAACATAAAATAAAAGCTTCTACCAAGTTGAAATATAACTTACGCATCCGAGGTAATTGCATAGAAGACGCCATAACCATCAAATACCATGGGTGCCACAAATCCCACATTTGGTGTGTAGCCCAGTGTGCTGGTGGATAATACAAAATTGCCGCCACCGCCGCTCTTGGCATACATGGGATCATCAAAGAAAGCTGGCATTTCCAGTTTCTTCTCATATGCCACGCACCACAGTCCAAAGAGATGCCTATCAATGCCATGACCACGTCGTGCCTCATCCATTAAATGCTTGTGATCATTGACGGCAGCACGAAACGCTTTGGTCAGCTCCTGCTTAGTGGCATTCTTGTTGTCTGTCATCTTAAGGAATGCCTCAACAGCGCTGCTGCAGCTGCGCAACGTCTCTGTGCGTCCATTGTAATAATGACGCATCAATGCCGTCTCATAGGTGGGTGCAATTCTGCAAGGAGTAATCAATAAGTGCTTTTTTCTTTCGTGTAAGGCTGGGCATGCTTACTCCTGATGCAGCTGGTAGTACGCCCATTGCATGATGATTTGCACAAAGGAATCGGGATGCAGCTTCTGTTCTTTCATAAACTCCTTGCCATAGTCATCAAACACTGTAAAGGTAGCGGTGACATCGATGCCCTAAAATACAAGCAAATTTCAATATTTGGTTAAGTTTGGTGTTTTTGGCATTATCAATTTTAAAGAAAAAATTAATTTAAATTAGAAATTAAAAAATATCCTTATTATTTCTTCAAAACAGAAAATAATCATAATGAAAACTATTTTTACTAACTGATAAAAAAAACTTTCATTATAATTGAAAAGAGTAAAGATAAACAACACGTTTAATTAGAATTGAAAAAAATAATGATAATAAAAATATTCGTTTTTTCTTCATTATTATTAAAAGTAAAAGAAATCATAACGAAAAGTAAATCACTAGTCTTGAAAAAAGTAATGATAAAAAAAAATTTGTTTATTAGAATTGAAAAAAGTAATAATAATAAAAAGTATTTTCAATACAATTGTAAATGATAAATATTTGCATTAAAATTGAAAATTTCAAAAATAATGATAGTGAAAAATAATTTAACTAAAAGTGAAAAGTGTAATAGTTATAAATGTAATTTCATTTCAATTAAAAAAAGTAAGTATCAAGCTAAAAATAATTTTAAACTATACAATTTTTTTTCTTCATTTTTTTCTGTAGATTTTTTTCATAGATTTTTCTAAACCGTTTTTCTTAGTAGCTTTATTTAAGTATGAACTTACCCGCTCTTCGACTTCAGCGAGCACACGTTTGATCTCGGACTTAAGCTTGCCGTCAAGCTCAAACTTGAGCTCCCTTAGCGGCACCACCTGCGTATGTTCTGCCACGCTCCAATCCGGCTCGGGCACCTCAAAGAAGCTGAGAGACATGAATGTGGCAAAGCTGGCGCTGAGGGTGCCATCGTAGCAGCTATGTTCGCCGGCAAAGACATGATAGCCATTTTTGAAGGCAACCAGGCAGCTGCTGCGATCCGCCCAGCGTGAATGATAGTCGCCATGCATGGCCAGCTGTGACGATGACTCATAATCTCTAGGCTCATGCTCATCCCAGCAAACATCAATGCAAGAGCTCTCCACCAAACGCAACGTCTGCTTATTGGACTCGGATAAGTCCATCAAATAATTGCGATTCTTGGCCCAGCTGGTGCGATCATCATGAGTCAGTGCAGGCACACCATCGCCAGCTGGCTCATAGTCCAGCATGCTGCGCAGACGCTGCAGTGCAACCAGTATCTCTGGTGCAGTCAGTATAGTGTCATCCCCGTGCACACACTCGAAAGCAAACTGACGTCCTTTGGCTGTAATTGTCACATGCGTAGGTGTTTTGCCCTCCGCTTTGCTCAGAAAATGCTTTTCAATGTGATCCTGTTCCAAGCCCGGCACACGCGATGTGGAAAAGAATTGTTTATACAACGCCGAGGCGTATTTCACTTTGCCGCCATTCGAGGACAACGGCTTCATGGTGCCCTTACGCGTCAGATCCCAAAACTCCAGAGTATGATAAATCTCGCGGGCGAGGCTCTAAAAAAGAATCAGTTCAAATTAATCTTAATCTTAATTAATCGGAGACGTCTACTTTAACCTCTGCAAGGATTTAATTAACATAAAGTCTGCTTACTTTCATCATATAATCTCTGGTCTCTGGTATGCCCACCAGCTTTAGTTGGCAGGGCATGAACATGATTTGATAGGGCATCAACGGCAGACGCAGCAAATGATAAGCATAATCCTCCCACCAGCTGCCCAGCCAGTTTTTCGATTTAGCCGCACGCTTTTTCAGCTCCTGTTGCAACTCGGCGCCAATGCCATGCTCAAAGTCCTTGATAATCTTGCGTGTTTGGGCGAGTTCCTCGGGCGTACCAAATGGCTGGAGGCAGGTGTAGTAGCGCTCCATGGTTTCCCGCAGCTCTGGGAGCGGCAGGGCGGGCAGGGTTTCATCAAAGTTGTAGAAACTGTCATCATCGTTCATAAAAAGACTTGCGCGATCCATAATGCCAGATTCTGTTAAATTTGGGTTAATTATAGATTAGTATAGTTTTGTTATCAGAAGATATCGATTGAATAATCTTATTGGGTCTTTGTACTATTTTAATATGCACCTAAATTTTCGCGTAACAAGATAAGCTGATAAGCAGATAAGCAGTCAGATAATGTACCAAAATAAGCCTATTTGCACAGGGACGAGTCAGATTTTCAATAAAAAGCAAAACTTAACACAAGAAAGAACTTTTGTTGTTAATTAATATTGCAAATAATAAATTAAGTCAATATGTATTGAGCTATTTAACATTTATAGTTGTTTACGTAGTTTATCACCCGGCCCCTTTCGACGCCTTTGCATTTGCATGACTAGGCATAATCCAGTGCAAAGTACCAAGGTACCAAAGTCAAGTGCTACCAGCAGACGTTTCCAGTTTGTACATATCTGCACATATTTTAATAACTAAATAAAACCATTTTGTGTTGTTCAAGCTTTAACCTAAAAAACTGCGTTTAAAATTGCTCATTAACTCATTTGGTATGGAAGTTAGACTGGGTTGAAATTGTTGTCTCTTTTCTAGCGCACATATTTTACGAGTCTGACTTAAACTTTGAATGCTAACTTTATAAGTATGTCAACAAGATTTCCATTTAAAAAACAAATATGTCTAGTAAAAACTGTAAAATAAATATAAGCAGTTGAACATCCCTAAAATAAAATCGAATATGAATATTGAAAATTCTTTTCAGAAATAGAGTAATGTATTTAAATTTAAGCTATTCCAGGCCAGTTAACATTTTCGATTTCGATCAAAACATTTCTAATCGAAGTTATGAGCTGTTCCAAATTTTAAATATCTACGAAAAAATCGATTTAAAAAGTTTTTGTTTTTTTTTTGACGGTGGAATGTGAAGTATTTGAATTTATCTTTAGAAAGAAAGAACGATTTGTATTTAATTTGGAAGGAGGAGCACAAAATCGACAAGAATTCTCGGCAATGAGAACAGGTCTGATTAGCTCCAAAAAATTTTAAAGTCAATTACGAAAATATTTCAGTTATATCCAATTTTATGCACTTTTGAATATTAAAAAAAATATATATTAAATAAATATATAATGTTTGCGATTTGCATTTTGGTCACGTTTAGCTTACGATTTGAAAAGAAAATTGCAATTTTCGTATAAATAAGCAACAGGATAAAATTAAAAAATACTTTTATTCTATTTCTAAATGTTTTAAAATTATTTTTCCATACTTAATATTCGAAATAAGTGTATGTTCAGTTTTTAATTGTATATTTACTGACACTACCTGATATTTCATTGGTGTAGAATTTGCCACATCGAAGTTTGCGATTTGGCTTGATGACTTAAAGTTTTGGAAAGTGCATTCATGAAGTACATCAGTTTTCATGTTGCAAAACAAAATGGAATCGCAAAATTTACTTAAAATCGTAAATGGCACAAAAGTATCAAAATTACTATATTATTCATACGGTGGTACACTTTATATTTAATAATTCATAATTCTGAATAATTCTAAAGTCAATCAAGATTGAAAAGTAATTACATAAAAAAATTGTAACAATTTTTTTGTTGTTTGTTCCACAAATTTGGAAACTCTTTAAGTATTCAAAGAAAGATATTAAATACCTTGAAGTTAGAGTAGATTCAAGCACAATACTTGGTACTTTCAATGCGAAAAAGGCACATTTTATTTTGAATTTTCGTACAAATTGCTATTGAGTGGCAACCGTGGTACCAACACCTAAACAATGCATCAGTTTTGGTACATTTGTAGCAGCGACAAAATAATGTATCAGTTTTGGTACATTTGTACCAACGTCTAAATCATCTACCACATTTGGTACAAATGTGTCAATGCATGTATGTATGTGTTTGTTTGTATACATATGTTTGTACTCCTGTTGAATCAGGAGACAACTGTAACGCACTTTTAGTTGTTTATTTTTTGGAATTAGCTTCGAAACTGACCTTTGTATCCAAATATTCAATTTGAAGTTGCGTCTGGCTGCTGTCTCTCTCTCGCTGCCAACCGAAGCGTTCCAATGCCGTTAGACGACTAAGCGTTCTTTGAGAGGCGAGGGCAACAGCAAAGTTCGGTGGGCGTAAAATGTACGCGATTTACCTGAAAAATGGGTGTCAGTGTGATATTGATATATTTATGCCAGACAGAAATGCGCTGATAAGACAATGAACGATAAGCACATGAATAATAACTGCATAAGTTTATAAAGTAAATACATATACAAATAAAGCATCCGACGTCACGAAGAATTCAATTCTGAGAGCGCCGAAAAAACCGGCGCGCATGTTTAAATAAATAAAAATTGAATTGGACTTTGTACCCACACACCCGCATACTCACACTGAGATTCTGCTCTTAAATAAAACACAATTGATAAATTAAATATATATTTTTGTTTGTATGTATTTATGACCGATTGTCTTTAGCTAATGAACTCGCGTTCAGAGTCCGAGTCCATGGGCAACAACTTAAGTACCCCGTGGCAAATGCACTCAATAAGCATTCATACATACTCATTTGACATGTTTAAAAGCTTATATATGTCATGCCAAAGAGCGTGTAACGTGTGTAGTTTTTATACATAAATTCATAGCTTTGCCGCCTTTTAGTACATATAACTAGATTTTAATTGACTATCAAATTTTCTATTGGGCTGCAAGTTTGTTTTGTTTATACTCTCAGCTGTTGCGACAGAGCTGCCAGATTTCTAAAAAGCGCGCAATGCGGTTTTTTTTTTTTAAATATTCACGAGAAATATGAATTTGCAATAATAACAACTATTTATATTTTAAATGCCTAGCGAAACACAGCTTGTCCATTTTTTAAAGATATAATTTCAGTAATGAGCTGCGCTTAACTGTTCAGAACAAGTTATGGATTAGCTGTCAAATTTTCTACTGGGTTGCAAGCTTGTTTTGTTTACGCACTCAGCTGTTGCGACAGAGCTGCCATATTTTTTACATTTTTAGCTGACACAATTAACTTTTTATAATATTACAAATGCTACAGAATTTAAATATATAAATCAAGTATCGAGCTGTTGTTTCGTGTGCACAGCACGTTTTAAAATTGTGCGATTTGTTTTTTTCATGTGCTCAGCTGTTGCAACAGCGCTGCCACTTATTTAACAGCCTGGCAACGTTGCGTATTTATTTTGCAAACATCTGGCATTTATTTCATGAAATGAGTAAATACACGGCACGAATTAGAACATAATTATACATTAATTAAAACACAGGCTTTGGGCCTCATTTATTGACACAACAAAATGCTACCCTCAACGGGTCTGTTTAAAAGCTTTGTTTGCCCCTATTACGACAGCGCTGCCAACGCCAGCGGCAACAAAGACGCAGCGTCCTTCAGCTGCAAACGTCCTTTTTGTCATTTTAAGCATATACGAAAGGGTAAGTTTGGTGCTAATTAGCTGTTTGGAAGAGGTTTTTAACATTTCAACTTGCTTTTAGATGATGTGGAGGCTGCAATAGCCTCTGAAGCGGTGCCGGAGTACAGACCAGCGCCGGTGCCCAAGTTGCTGGCCTTGCCACTGCCGGAGATGACGCTGCCCAAGCGTAAGCCCAAGCTGGAATATCATCCAGAAAAGCCCGCATTAAATGCATCGCCGGCAAAGAAATACCTTTCAGGTGTGCCCAGCGCGCCCAAATATGTGCCCTCCCAGCTACCCAGCACAAATGGTGATTGGGTGGATAAATGCGAACAGGAAGTGGAGGCACAAATGCGCATGGAATTGGAGGAGGAGGCTGTTAGGGTGGGGCAGCTGCCTGTTCAGCTGGATCAGATACCTGTTAAACTGGAGGAGCTGCCTTCTGCGAAGCTAGAGCAGCAAGTGTCTATGGAGGCAACGCCAAAGAAAACAGAGTCTGTTGGGCGCAAACATGAGCAAAAATCTAGCAGGGATCGCGACAAGGAGAAGGAAAGGGACAAGGGAAGGGAGAAGGATCGGGAAAGGGACAGAGAGAAGGAAAGGGACAAGGATAGGGATAAGGACAAAGCAGACAAGGAGCGCTCATCACACAAGGTCAAGACACATGGCAGCAGCAGCAGCAGACACAAAGCAAGTACATCCTCATCATCCACATCCACAACAAGCCACAAAAAGAGCTCAAGCAGCGACAAGCATAGAACTGAAAGAAGTTCAAGTAGCAGGCATAAGAGCTCCTCATCCTCCAAGAGTAGAGAACAGAGCAGTTCCAGCTCTAAAAGCACAACACACAGCTCGCATAACTCCACAAAGCGTTCCTCCAGCAGCAGCAGCTCAAGTCGCAGCAAAAACAAAGCCGAAAGAGAAGTTGAAACTGAAACTGCAAAAACTACCACAGAAGACGAACTGGAATTGGACTACGATGTGGATGTGGCCAGCACAGATGCGGAAATTGTGCGTCAATGTGAAATGATATTTGATGAACTGGAGCAGCAGTTCTCACAGCTGCACAACAAGTCAGCCGAGGCAGCAGAAACAACGGACAACACAACGCGCAAACGCAAGGCATCCTCGCCAGACATCGATGCTTTTACAGAGGCAGCCACAGCTGCATTGCAGAAGCGTCGTGTAGCCCATGAAAACGCAGATAGTCGTAAGCCACAACAAGCAACGGTTGCCGTGCACAAGCCCAATCACATACGCAATGCGATGCAGGCAATCTTCGATAGACGTGCGGAGCTGCGTCGTCAGGAAAAAATTCGCGCCGATGCGGATGCCGAGCAGCTGCGCCTGGCCCAGGAGCGTGTGCGTGTCGCGCAGGAGGAGCTGCGTGAGGCTAAGGCCAAAACTCTAACGCCGCTCATCTCACGCAGCGCATTGACGCCACCTTCCCGCTTGGGTGAGCATTCTAACTTACTTATTTCTTCACACTCATGAAGCTTAACCAATAATTGCAGGTCGTTCCATTGCGCCCGTGGCTAATGTCATAGCCATTGCGCGTGCAAAGAAAAAAATTGAAGAGTTGCAAGCGGAAAAGAAGCCTGCCTTCACCGCAGCCCAATCTTTCAAAGGCAGCAGCCGTGTTGCACATAAACCCACCACGGCGCTTGACAAGGTGGCGCCCGTGCCAACAGCAGAGACTGCCGCCAAGCCGCCGGTGCTGGAGGCACAAAACTCCAAAATATCATACAACATACGCATGCAGTATTACGAGATGATGGTTAAGCAGTGTACGGTCATCTATCCACAACTGGCTGATGCCTGGGAGCGTGCGCAGGTTGAGGAGTTGGCCGTATTTAAGAAGTGTAACACGCCAATGATCTATAAGAACAGCTGCATGCTGTCCATTAATAAGCTGCGCAAGGAAGCCATCGAAGCGGGCAACACGCCAAGTGCAGCCAATAAAACTGTCTCTCACGAGATGATGCTGGGCGGGAAGCGTGCTCTGACCACATCCTGGAGCGTAGAAAAAAAGGAGTATGTTGTCCACCATTCAACTGACTTTGTAACGCATTCGTCATTTCATTGGCATTCAAAAAGTAATGTTAGTGAAACCAACATTTGAGAAAAGGAATGATTATGAAATGATTTATAATGAAAACAATTTTATTTCACATGGTATATTTTCTTAAGAATCATTGGTTGCATTAGCAATTTTTCGGTTTTTTTTTTTAATAATTATGTATAATTATAGAATTATAGAAATGTTATTTTCATTGGCAGTACTTTTTTCAATGAGAATGAATTATGATTTTAAATTTTTTTTTTTATTTATATATTAACATTGACAGTTTCATTAACATTATTTTTTTGATAATAATGCCAATAATTAATAATAATATTATTTTTACTACTATTACACTTTTTAATGCCAACGAAAAAATGATGCAAATGCGTATGAACACAACTCAATTAGTTCAACAAAACACACGTCAAAAACGACTCAATACTAACTCTTGCTTATATTTTTCAGCAAGTTTAGTTCAACTAAGGAACCTTTTGATACACTATCAGGAGAAAAGGCCTACGAAATGGTGTACGATTTGCATATGACGGATGAGCAGCTGGTGGAGAATGGCTATCCACGCCCTGGTCCTGGACGCGGCACAGCTGTCATACGTGCCTGCCGTCCCAATCGTCGGCCAAATGAGACCGAACGCTATTGTCAGCGTTGCGGCAAGGTGTTTAATCTTGATATTTATGAAACCATATGCACCGATATGTGCAACTATCATCCAAAGAGCACCGGTTATCGACGTGGCTTTACAGATAATCAGCATCGTTGCTGCCAACAGCCGGCGGGTACACCTGGTTGCAGCTACGCCAACTATCATGTCAGTGACTATTATGATCCAACCAAATTGACCTGCTTTGTTAAAACCATTGAGCGTTCCGAAGACTATGTGCCCACCAAGAAAGATATTTATGCACTCGACTGTGAAATGTGCTACACAACGCATGGCATTGAGCTCACACGTGTCACCGTTGTGGACATCAATGGACGCAGTGTTTACGATGCCCTTGTCAAGCCAGACAATCAAATTGTGGACTATAATACCGTGTAGGTATTTAGGCTATATATTGTAGGATTAAGTTGACCAAAAAATTAGTTACTTAGTTTAATTTATGGAATGGATATAATCCAGAGTTGTGTCCATAATGATTTTCATTAATTTTTTCATTGGTATAAAAAAATTAATGTTAGTGAAACTAACAGCATTAAAAAAAGTAATGCAGAATAATCAAAGTTCGTTAACAATATTTTCCAAAATTGAATTTTTCCAAACTAATGCTAATGCAATTGAAAATCAGTGAAAAAGGTATTGCTAATAAAATTCAAAGTTCATTAGCATTGCAAAAGTCACGTTAATGCAGTTAAAATCTTTGAAAATGTCCAATGCTAAACAAAAATATTCATTGCATTTCATTTTGTAGTGCTAATTATAAATCATTTTGTTAAAAAATTACTTTTTTCAATGCTATTGAAGTGAGATTTTCATTTGCATTAAATTTTTTAATGCCAAAGAAATAAGAAACTGGCTGACTGATATATTGATAGTTACATACATAATTTAGTTAAATCGTTTGGTTCATAATGCTATTTAAATAATTCTATATGGTCTCTAATTTAGCTATTCGGGCATTACGGAAGAAATGCTTTCGAAGGAGACGCGAACTCTGCGTGATGTTCAGGCCGTGCTTATGTCCATGTTTCATGCCAAGACGGTGCTCGTTGGCCACAGCTTGGAGAGTGATTTGAAGGCACTCAAGCTGATACACGATGTGGTTGTGGATACCTCCGTTCTCTTTCCTCACAAAATGGGTCTGCCGAAGAAGCGAGCGCTGAAAACGCTTTGTATTGAAAACCTTAAGCGCATTATACAAGAAAGTGGTAAGTAGTCCAATATAGTTGTTAAAGGGAAATAATAAATGTTATCGATATTACAAAGATTTTGTTAAAAAAAGGTTGGATCTAACTTGAATTGGTCTACATAAAACAGCTTAATCAAGAAAAACCCCAATAGTCTCCTTATTAAGGAAAGCATCTATACTATCGATGGTTGAATCGATTATTTTTTTAAATATATATATATATATAGTAGTAGCTAAATCAATCAATTAATGTCATTTCAATTGTAGAATTTTAAATTGTACAAAAATCCCCAACAGTGTCTAAAAAAGGCAATCGTCGATACTATCGATGTTTGTATCGGTTATTTTTCAGTTAGAAAACCGCTTGATCAATCAATAAAGGCCTTTTGAACAGTATTGATTATAGAATATACCCAAATATTGGCTTAAGTGCCAATACTTATATCGATTGTTTTTCAGCTCCTAGTCTATAATAATCATACTCGCTTTAATATCTATATTCACTTTTACAGAGGCCGGTCACGACAGCGCTGAGGATGCGGAGGTTTGCATACAGCTCATCAAGTATTATCTGCGCAACAAAATCAGTTGATTTAAGATAGGGCAAACATTTTTAAACGATGTTCTGCGATTTGGACGACATATATTATGCATACATTTGTAATATGTAAGCGGCGTTGATGCCAGGTCACAGCTCTCATCAATCATTGGAATCAAAACGTATCCCATAAGTGAGCCTTAAGACCGCAAAAATAATATTTATACTATAATATATTAAATGTTAAGCTACAAAATTGAATTACACCTTGAACTTTTCGAAGAATTGTATGTGTATCTGTTTACAGTTGTGTTTTTAGAAAAATCGCAGGTGAGATACTTTAAGAAACCATATGTCAGAAATCGATTTCGAACATCCAATTCCTTTTAGAAAATATAATTGGAAGGCCTGAATATCTTGTTATATATTAGTATGTATTGTGATCTCGTTTTAAAGGAAAGTATTTTATCTCCGGAGCAAACCAGTTTTGACAAAGATATGAGAATTCAAAGTCTTGCCAGTATAAGTTTACACAAAATTATTCAGGCTTGTTCCCATTTCCGAGAACTTTTTACTCTGAATCGTTTTAGATTTTGTGATCCTGCTCTCGAATGAAATAGCAATCGTTGGTACTTAAGAATAGTCAGAAATACAGTCATTTTAAATAATCAGACACTTTAAGTAATCATTCTAAAGTATCTGTATTGTTAGACTTATTCAAAAACAACTTTTTGTTCAATCTTCTAACTCAATTCAATCAACAGCAATAATAAAAAAAGCATTATTTACGCATGTCCAAAAATAGTTGAAAACTATTTGTTGCCAAACAGTTGGCAATTGAAAAGTTTTTCAAGTAATATATATTTTTTTGTCAGGTGCCATAAAATGTTGAAAAAGTTGCAAAAAAGAACTTGGTTGAGATGATTCAAACTCCTTTTTCTATATTATATTGCTGCGTGTTGCTATTGTTTTTGTTGTTGTTGTTGTTGTTACTGTTATTATTTTAATGTAATTTTAATCAGATTGCTGCTGCTGCCGTACTTCATATTTTTCAATTACACGAGCAACGGCTGTTGCTGTCGCCAGCGGCAACAGATGTTCACCATGTTGCTGCTGTCGTTGCTGATGTTGTTGCTGTGTTTGCTGATGTGTCTGCTGCTGTTGCTGTTGTTGTTTTTGTTATTGTTTAACAAGTATTTGCATGGTGTGGTTTTTCAATTTTACTGTTTCATAATTTCCAGTTTTCATTATAGAACGCTGCAAAAGTTTTCAGCGTATTGAACTTTTTTCGGCATGAAATTCTATTAGTCAAGCTAAAAAAAAGGCAGGGACAAGTTTGTTGTACTTTTATTGCGATTTTTGTTGTTGTAATTCACAGTAATTGTTTCCGCCAGGCACAAAGAGCAGAGATTCAGAGATTGGAGAAGGGTGGTTAACCAACCATGTGGCTAGCTTGATGAATGGTATGCTGCTGGATATATATCGAGTGGTTTGGGTAGACTTAGAGGACTCCACTGAACACGAGCAAAAACCTAACGAAATGTAAATAATATTAGTGGTACTTGGCAATGACAATGTGCATATGTGGCCCAATCCCAAAGACCGCACACAGTGCAAACAAAACACACGCAAGTGCTCCTCGAGGCACGAGGCTCAGCAGCAACATCAGCAGCAGCAGCAGGAGCAACAACAGGAGCAGCACTCTCAACAAGGAGCCAAGGGCTAGTGGCAAAACAAACACAAGTCCCAAATACAAACACAAATAAGAAGCTAGAAAAACAAGAAAGAGCAGCTGATGTTGGTCTGACGAACATTAGATACCCTTGCACATAAGCCTATTTTACTATATTGTTTCAAATTTCAGTAGAGATGAGAGTAGTGCAAGTAACTCATCGTTTCTTTTATTTTCATTACGAAGAAAATAACAAATCGTTCCTTTAGTTCCTTTTCGGATAAAGAAACTAATCGTTTCTATCCGGTAAAGAGATCTTATCTAATCTTAGTCAAAATCTCTGGAGATTTCTGAAACATATACGAATTGGAATTAGATTAAAAAAGGTTTCCGTACTATGAAATATATCCTGTTCTGAAAAGCATGCTACACAATTTGCTATTGAGTTGGAACAGGCCTGTATAATAGTGTTGAATCGTAACGTTCAGAATAAGTTCGATTGAACCATTTAAGAAACTTTACTGATTTCTTGTTTCTTATTTAAATATTCATTTCTCATTTTTAAATTTTCTTGAAAAAAAAGAAAAAAGAGTATATTGGGTTTGTGAAATGTCTGTCTGTCCGTATGAATGCAGTTGTTTTCCACAGTTTTGAAGCTAGAGCAACCAAACTTGGCATAAATGTTGATATATACCATAGGCCGACAAAGTGTCAAGATCTGTTATAGTTCGTTTCGATAATTTTAGCAAACGTTCTGAAGTTTTTTATCCGCTTTATAGTCTTTGAAGGTGGAAAGCAGGTTAAAATACAGAATTGGAATATCCCCTGATAGGGTATTCAAAGGAAGATTGGGAGGTTAGTCGGTGCTGCTTGACTTCTTCCTGTCACACATCGAGCCTTTGGCTGTGCTTGGGCTTGGGGCTTGGTGTGCTGGGCAGGCGGAAGTATACTTAAGACCGTCGAAATAGAGGCATTAAGATCTTTACAGTTAATCCCTTGAGTAAATGTTGTGTGGTCGCGACAACATTGTTGTGCCTTTGTGTGTGGGTGTGTGGGCATGTGTGTGTGTGTGTGTGTGTAGATAGCTATACATAGTGTATACCTTCTCTAGTTGTTGTTAAGGGCATTAAAAAAAGGCTTAAAAGCTTGCCTACCATCATTTCTGGTGTCCTCGTGTGTCCTGCGCCTTCAGGCCCGCGTTTTATGTGCACTCCTGAATATTTCAGCCAAGACGAGCGACAACAAAGCCAACATGCGTGCAAGTTAAGTGCTTAAAGCATTTAGCCTAACGGTTTTCGCTTTTAATTTGCACTTTCACTCAACCAATTTGGTTGTAGCATGGAGGGGGCGGGGTCGTAAGGCGTTGCTGCAAGCCACGTCACGTATTTATTTAAGCAAATTGCGTATACGCCGCATACGCCTCGACACAACAATGAAATATTAAAGCGCACTTTTGTCATATTGCTGTCAAAGTTCAAGTTAGTTGACAGGCAGTTAAATGCTCATGCTCTCTAAATACACAGCTGCAATCAAAGACGTTAAAATTTATTAAATGACTTTGATTTAAATCTGTATGAACTAAACTCTTAGAAAAATGTGACACATTTTTTATTATATTATATTATATTTATTATTTTATATTAACAACTTCTAAAATGAGATGAAATTGAGTAACATTTCATATAAGTTATTTCTGCGTATCGACGTATTACCTTCCACTTGTCAAATATTTAATAGGCAGATAAAGCGCATGCTAAAAAGATGACAACATGTAAAAGTGGCCTCTAAAATAAGAAAGCAGCCAACAAACAATTGTTGGAATAAAATGCGTGTGCTTGATGTCTTCTGGCTAAGTCAGCAGACGACCAGCTGGCAAAAGCTGAAAAACCTTTTTACAACTTTTCTAGATGCGAGCAAGGAAAACACTGTTAAGCTGCCAGCGTCGCCTTCAGCCCCGCCCATGCATATATAAATAAGGCGGCAAAAGGCAATGTCGAAAAAAAAAAATAAAACCAAAAAATAAGAAAAAAAATGGCAGGCGAGAAAAGCCGGCGGTAAGCGCAAAATAAAGTCATCACAAACATATTAGCAGCGAAAAACACCTGAGCAAATAGATTTATATGCACGATAAAGCACAGAGTAATTTCCCGTAGATCCTGTCGCCTGTCCTCCCAACTTCCAGCCCCAACCTTCTAAACTTGCCAACTGTTTGCCTGTTGCCTAAGCCACAAAAGTAGCCGGGTAGTAAGATAACATCACCTTATTGTAAGAAAGTTAAAACACAGAAATGCAAGCCAAATAGCCCAAAACGTACGCGTGTGTGTGTGTGTGTGTGTGCAGGTGTGTGTATATGTGTGTGTGAGAGGGCACTTAAAAAAGCCAAACGCCGACACATGATAAAAAAATCCAGAAAACACAGTAAAAATGACATACCCTTACAGCAATGCTTATAGACTAAAAAAAAAATAGGCAAATTAAATAGTTAAATCAATCAAGAGCACAAATCATTCCGACCTGTTCCAAATTCCACTACTGAATGTAGAAAAGCATACTCTTATGAGTGCTTAAAATTTTAAGAAAACTAGAATTGTAACATATCCTGCTCCAAAAAGTATTCTACCCACTTTTCTATGGAATTGATTTGAAAGTAAGATTTGGAACAGCGCTGATTATCTTATGATTATATATGAGGTAACTTCGCTTTTAAATCGGGTTCAGTTTTCAGTGAAAACTTTTCACAAAGTTATTGCAATTGAAAATTTCAGAAGAGCACGTTCCATGCGGAGTTCATGATTTATGCACAAATTATGTATGAAATCGAACCCAAAATAGCTTATCATAAATTTCGAATACAGGAATAGTTTGTGCTTAAGATAGTCATAATGTATGCATAAAATGTAAATTGACATGTTAAAATTATGCATAAATATGCATAAGTTATGTGTTATGTTATATGTGGAAACTATGCTTTATTAATAAGGTTTTGTGCAGAAATATTATTATTGTACGCTTTGGTTTACTTAAAAAGAAAGCTATAAAAGAGCCAAAACCGGAAAGAACATGATGTACTTTTGTTTTGAAGTTCCTCATCGAGGTAGCTTTAATAAAAAAAGCTGCTTTTGTGTGTCTTATTTCAGTTAAAAATTTGTTAATACCCTTGATTAGAGTATAACAAGAAAGTAGGTATATAAAACTTTTCGAAGCCATTTGGCATTTTGCGATTTGGCGTTTTGGTTTTACTAGCGATTTCCGTTTTGGCGGCTTAAGGTGCGAAATTATAAAATTTGTAGCATACTTAAAGGCGCAGCGTGCAACTAAAATGCAAGTTTTACAAATATAAACATATGAGGGGCATGGGAAAAGCTAAGAGCTAAAGCTGCTGCAGGACATGCACGTGCAGAATGCCATGTGCTACACACACACAAACACACACGCACACACACAGAAAGCGCTTTTATATTGTACTTAGTGGAAGTAAAAACTTGGCCAGTTGGACTTTTGGCAGTTGGCAGTTTCGGAGGACAAGAGGTCAGCCCAGGACATTAGCAGCTGAATGCTTGACAAATAATTAGGGCCAAGAACAACTATTAGGTTGTCGCCGGCAACACAGACATGACTGATGACGACTATCGAAGGATATATCCACTCAAGGATGACACACACAAATTGGCATTTGGCTCAAGATGGCAGTCAAGTGGTTTTTCTTGTGGCCGAAAAAAAAGTTCGAGAAAAAGATTTGTCTAAAAAAAAAAAAAGTTAATTGCAGTTAATGACGACATTAATCAGAGAACAAAATGAAGCCCAGCACAGCAGAGCGGAGTGACAATAAGCGCCAAGCGACAAATGAAGAGCTTGCGTCCAAAAGGACCAAAAAGGAGCAGACAACAGGCGACTATTAACACCGATCCCCGAGACTTTTGTGCAACTACAAAAGCCGGGGCCAAAACAATGGAGCAAAGTTGTAGTTGCCACTGGCAGTGGCAAGCACAAGACAAGGCGCAACAAGCGCGCAGCAACAACAACAACAACAACAACAACAACAACAACAACAGGATGTGACGCGCGTAGCAGGAAAAGCAATTTTACTGCGAGCTTCCTCAAGACAAATAAGTCAGCTGGATCAAAAGGGGCTTTCAGGCATCGCACAATAGAAATGAATTATAAGCAGCAGCATAGTTGCTTTTGGTGGCAGAGACGCAATGTCAGCGATAATAATGAACTAGCATGACTGATGATGTCTGCCCCTGCCCCTCTTAGCCCGACCCTGCCCCTAACTATATTCCTCCATTTGCAGCTGTAAAAAAAGGACAACTGGCGGCGGAATGTCCACTGCGATTAGACAATAGCAAAGAGGATTGAATATACGTGCGTGTATTTGTATTTGTATTTATTGTTGCATAAATATCTACGAGTATATTGAAATGGACATAGTCAAGTGTGTTCCCAATTTCGCTTACTTTTGGTGTTTTAGTGTAAGTGCTTTGAAGTTCGTAAATATCGCTTTGATACACAAAATCGAGATTCGATGCCTAGTCCACATTTCACTTCTCAACTGAAATATCTTTGGGGGGGAGTTATTGTGTCATTGCATAAGTCTATGATTTATTTATATATTATATGAAAGTTATTATTAATATTCCCAATCAATCGCGTATTTATTGTGCATTTTTATTTTTACTTTATTATTTTTGTAAGATGGCAACTCCGTTTGCAATCGATAACAGTTCCTGCATACAACACAGTTGTCATATAGATAATTTAATTTTGCAGAAATGAGATTTAACAAAAAAGTGATTTTATTACATAAAAATGTAATTTCTAGAATTACAATTACTTTTTAACAAATTTAATAACATTTCAAATTTCTTATTTTATTTAAGTAAAATAATAAAAGAATGGAAAAAAACTGATATTTGGTGTGCTGACAAACCTAAGAAGGCGGTCATGTTGGTTTCGAAAACGGTATAAAAAGTACGCTTTAACCTTTTTTTGGGGAAATGATGCGGAGATGAAATTCGGAACAGCTCACTAAAGTGTCGTTCCCAAAATTTGGAACAGCTTTGATTAAACAATGCTCAATTGCCAGCTGCGTTAATTAAATGCCATTTGCTAATGAACTTCTTATTGATTGTGCTGATGATATCGTAACTGTTAGTTGGGAATTATGGCTAAAGATTATATATATATATATATAGTTATACATAGTTATTATAACTGGTCAAGTAATGAGCTGCACGTTTCAAGCAGTTGCCGCACGAATGCGCTGCGAATAGAAGGACAGCTCAAAGGCTTGCAGTAGCTGCCACAACTGCCACAGCTGCCACACCTGAAGCTAGGAATGCGCAGAGTGGTGTGGGGTGTGGGTGGTGGGGGGTGTGGCACCAAAACAAAGATGTCTGTGGAATTTATGCAACATGCTCGTCTATAACTTATCCAATTAAAACTCAATAAACGCGCTTACCCAGGACCTGAGGGGCTCGAAATGAATTGAAGATGCCAGAGCCATGCCAAAGGCGAAGTCGTTTGGGGATATGCCACTAAAGGACTGAAAGGACTGTAAGGGCTGTAAGGACCTGTGTTCAATAACAGGCTGTCCTCTCTACGCTGCCTGCCTCTGCTCTGGCTTAACGCAGCGATTACAAGTGCCTTCAGCTTGTAATCCACTTTTGGAAATGCAGTCAGTAGCTGTGGCAGTGGCAGCGACTGAGGCAGCGACTGCGGCAGTTACTGTGGCAGTGGCAGCAGCACTGGCTGAGGCACCTTGTCTGCCAGCTAGCATGACAGCCACAAATTGAAGATGACAAAATGTCTAAACAAGCACACGCCTAGCTGTATTCCTCTGCATATCTAGCAAATAATCAATAAATTACACACCTGTCTGGCCACAGCAAATATATATACTATATACATATATACATAACATATATATGTACGTAAGTATATAGCTGGGAGTTATGGCTTTGACTTAGGGCCAAGCGTCGCGTCGCATCGCGTCGCCTGCCAAAGACGAAAGATATGAGAAAATATTTTTCAAAAGATTCCAGCAGCGCATTCCGCAGGTGCCACTTGCCACAGCGGCCAGCGGCAAGCGGCAAGTAGCAAGCGGCAAGTAGCAAGCGGCTCTCTGCAAGATGCCAATGTACCGTTGCCACTATCAGCACTGCCCAAGTTATGGTCACTAAAGGTATATATACATATATATGCATGTACTGAAAATTATACACTTAGAGATTGAATCACAGATAAGAAAACTTTGCAAAACACGAAAAGCAAAAAACTGCTTTAGCTGGTTAAAGAATGTTTATTTGAACAATATTGTCTTAATGTAAAAAATTTCATTATCTTTTATTCGCTAAATATAAGTCTTTCTGGTTTGAACTGGTATTGCCCGACATAGTATTTGACCTTAACTAACTTTTTCCACCGAAGGCGTAAGATTTTTCTAAGATTAATCCAAACGGGTGCTGATTTTTAAACAGAGTTTTGAAATCGAGTTTAAAGTAGAGATGGGAATGAGAAAAAAATTCGATTTGATCTGAACTGTCTGTCCCTTGACTTTAAAATTTATCCTGAGGTTCCCGAATTCCATCCATTTTTCTTATCGGAACCCGATGAAATTTTGGAAAAAATGCAGATATACTGACCATACCACACTTTTCAAAATCCTCTCCCATGAATTTTCTTAATTTAGTGACCCATCAATTTATTCATTTATCGTTTTAAGCTATTGAAATAAGTTGAAAGCTACCCACTCGAAAAAAATAAAATTTTATCCGTCAAAGTTTTGAACCCATTTTCCGACAATGGAGTTGAAAGTTCAAAAGTCGGTGAGACACCTGTCAAATTATTTTCTATCAACTGCTTTGCAAATGAATTTGAACCTGATCAAAATTACACTTTCCTCCATATGACTTCACCTCCACAATTTTCCGAATCTTGGACATACGTGATCTTTGGGAATGAGTTATAGTGGTACTTTAAAAAACTACTAAAATTAATTCCTTGATCCGAATTTGATGTAGAACAAAATAATATAAAAGTTTAATTAAAGAATCTAGAACAGGAACTAAGAGTGTGGAATAGAATGCCAGAGTATTAATATTAAAATTGAAATGCAGACTTTTTAATTGAAGCATACAAGCCAAGAATTTTAGAAAGAATGCAAAGCTTTGGTATGCTTTTTTTGCTAAGTGTACATACTTTAGTCGAGTGCTGCGCCTGAAGCCCCCGCTTTCCCGCCCCACAACACCCTCCTTTCACCCGGCGGGAACTTCAATATTTCACGCTAGCTAAGTTCTCGATTGTGTTGGGCTTGAAAACGAGCTGGAGCACTTGCTGGTAATTGTGCTGCCGAAGCACTGGACTTGCACATTGTTAAGCATTTTTCACGGTTCCAAAGAGTCCGGTTTTGGTCCTGCTGCTGGTCTGGACTTGGGCTTTCCTGCCTGCTCCTTAGCTGAAGCTGAAACTGAGCTGAGTGAGTATTTGTGCGTGCCATTGTGACAGGCAGCGAGATGGGGGGTCCTCTATCCTGGCAGCACTGAATTTTTGATTTATGTGTATTACTTATGCTTTTACTTAGTTGTCTCTATCTTTCTCCCTCTCTCACTCACTTACTCTCTTTCTGTCTCTCTCGCTTTCTCTCTGTCTATCTCTGCCTCTTTCGGCTGTATCTCCATCCTTGTTTGTCGCTGTTGTACTGAGCCACCAAATTGATGCTAAGTGCTTGGGCGCGCGTGCAAACTGTGATGAGGGGGAACATCAGGAGAGGTGCTGGGGGGTGTGTGAGTAACAGGAGCAGCAACGATAGCTGGAAAGCTTGCAGTGTTGAGCCTTTTACACACGAGCCGCACACATAACATATATTAAATACCATCCTTGGAGAGTCATCAGCATTCCTCAAGCGCTTTTTATTTCCCTTTTCATTAGTTGCTTTTACACAAGTGCCGCCCAGACACACACACACACACACACACACACACACACACACACACACACACACACACACAAACACACACAGACAAACACACGCATAATAGCATTAATGTCTCGTTTACGCCGCTTACACCACATACCCTGCAACCTACTGTTAGCCCTACTGTTAACCCCTAAACTTACCCACACCCTTAACCCATATTCTAACTTTCAACTTTGCTCACAAACTATTCTCTTATCTAGACATGAATTCGTGGCCGATTTCCGACGATTCGGTTTGAATATTTGGCATAGGCGAAATTGAGACGAAATCTGGAAATTGTTAACTATTTAACATTTAACGGGTATAGGAACGATCGGTCGAAAATTTTGTTTTTCAAGATAACTCGATAAAACTTACCAATTCTGAGTTTTAGCATTATATATCATGTAATTTTTATTACAAGTACAACTTATAATGATTACGGTCACTGTTATATATACATGCCTACAACATTAAATTTATCGGACCACTATATCTTATAGATGCAACAGGAACAATCTCTTGACAAATCAAAATAGTCAGACAATTGCTTTAATCAAATGCATGTCAGAGTATCAAAAAGCCAAGTTCTGTCATCATCAGCATTAATGGCATTAATCTGCCATTAATCTATATAATCAAAAAGAGGCTCAGTATCAATTTAAGGTGAAAGTGGATAAAAAGAATCAAGTGCCTATTTTCTATTCAGCGTTATTTATCTTTATCATCATCATCATCGTTCTTTGGATGAGAATCCTTATCTGGACTTTATTTACTATTCTCCATTGGTTAACGATTATACAATCAAAACATCCACAATGTCTTCTCCACTATCATCTGACTCTTCATCCGACCTCCTTTTTCCTGATGATGGACTTGTAGACTTACTGACTGTGATGATTTGATTACTTGCATTGATTCCAAAAACCTGGAAAAGTCTTGTATACGCAGCGTTTAGTAAACTCATCTCAGCCGGAAAATAATTCTCTGCCTCTGGATCTAAACAGCTCCTAAAAAGAACTCCTGACCTTTGCTGTTGACGTTGCAAGTAAAAACATGGGTGCTGCTCAAACTATGAAAACTGCAATAGGCAAATCAATATCTGCTCCTAAGAAAGCAAGTGCCGTTTCCAAAGCATCCAGGGCAAAGCAAAAAAAATAATGATAAAATAACAATTTTGAAATAAGATGAAAGGGAACGGAATCAGTCGGTCAGTACACCCAGTGTTTACTTAAACCATTTGAGAATTATAAGTGACAATCTAAAAAAACTTTTGCTCAACTTTTCTGTTTTTTAGGAAAACTCAACAAAACTATATATAGAAGAATAATTATTTTGATGGAAATAATGCCTGGATGAATAATTTGCATAAGAAGTGTGCAATAATAACTTGACACCCTTAAAGCAATTCCTAGATAGACATGTATTTGTACATGTAATTGACTCTTTTAAAGTGAACAAACATTCCAAAAACATTGATTGGTTTTTATTTAAACATGCATATTTTATTTGATAACAATCGAGGTTTAATTTAAAAAAAAAAATCAAAAACATCGATTGTTCTACAGCTCTAAAATATACTACACCCCACATTTCACACACAACGCACAGCGTCACCCCCGCCACACACAGACGTGCAAGTATTTTGCTGTTAACATTTTTCAAAAATTTGGACAAAACAGAAATTTGGCAAAACACAAAAACAACTAAAATGAAAAAGTGAAATGAAATGAATGAATTGAAAGACGCTGGGTGATAATTTGTTGACCTCAACTTTTAAATAATACAACATTTGCCTTACATAATAATACGTATTAAAGTTGAGTTTAAAATTGTTATAAATATTGTTTTGGCTTGTGCAACATTGCGTATGCTTGATAAGTGTGGCATAAGACTGCGCTAAGCCCAGACACGAAGTGGATTTTTGGGCGCTAATCAAATCACGTACTTAGCCAAGTAAAGTACGCACACACACACACATCTACACACACACACATTTACACACAGACAAACACAGCACAGGACTCGACACGAGACAAAGTATGTTACACGAAGTGTTCAAGTCCTTAGAAGACACCAGATCCTGGCAGGCAACATAACATAACGTATAACGTACGAGTACAGCAGGCACAGCAATGCGCATTAATAGCTTAGACAACACACAAAAGTACAGGCATACGTCACAGCTACAGTGTAGCATCACTAAGACAGTCTGACAGATAATTGTACCAATTCAAGCAGCAAGTTTACAACTAATAATACACATATTTCTAATCACATGTAATAAAATAATATGATTATTTATGATTTGGGCAAATTCGTGTGAAAATGTATTCAATACATATGTCACCTTTTTCTAAAAACTCACCCGTAAGGTCATATGGATCAAAGTGTAATTTTAGTCCGATCAGCTTCAAACTCATTTTCAAAACTCTTGACAGAAAATAGTACGACACTTGTCTCAACAATTTTCTTTAAGTTCGGAAAATGGGTGGAAATAAGAAACAAGAATTAGGAAAATTTAATTTCAGCGAGACTGGCTTTAAGCCACAATAAATTTCAGAATCGGGATGTGCTGGACATATTAAGTAGAATTCATTAATGATGTTTTCTACTGTACATTTGGTACAGTGTACACACTCATGTATCTGCGGCACAAAAACTTGGTTGGCACAAAGGCAAATTACGAGCGCATTTAAACTGGGGCGCGAGTGCTACTTAAATAACTCATTTAGGTCGGCTGATCCCCGACGGAGCCTGCCAATGGTTAAGATGTCTCTATATGTGTGTGTGTGTGTATTGAGTGTGTGTGTGTGCGCACATAAAATCAACAATAAACTTTGTCATCTCAATTTACTTATTACCAGCAGGCAGGCAGCGCAAAACTTTCTTCTTATTAATGGTGGCGATTTCAATGCGCTCTCTCATCCCATTTAACCCCCTCCCCACTTATCCCACACACCCCTCAACCCCATTCATGCTACCGCTTTACACATGCAGCACGTATATGACTGAGTGTGTGTGGCAATGCAGATAACACTAAACAGTGGGACAAATTAACATTTTCACTGACAGTATTAAGTAGCTAAATGATTAAGCTAGGTTTTTAAGTGTACTTTTTGTAAAGTTTGCTTTGTACAATTCAGCTTCTGATTAAATTCAATATGTTGTGGATTATATTAAAGAAACAGAATAATTGAATTAAGAATTGTATTAATTAAATAAATTCCATTTGTGCCATTTTTGAATGTTCTAATCAAATCCAAAGCACGCGACCACTCACTCAAAAGTTACAAACATATCAAAATTTTTAGTGGCCTTTCTAAAATGTGCTAGAAATTCAGTTTGTTTGTTTGTTTGTTTGCTTGTTTTTTTGAAAGCGTTTAGACAGCTTTCTGAATTTTTGTAAACTTGTTTCTTAGCATAAGCCAAAAATGGTTTGTTCTACCAATCTTCTGAAAAACGCCAAGTTTAGCGGTAAAACTCTTAAAACCGCTAAAATAGACAACTCCACAACTTTCAAACCGAATTAGCCTCATACACGTTTTACATATCGTTAGAAAGGTATTTTTAATGGCAAAGATATAAGACTTAAAATTATTAAACGTATATTTCCAGCTGATCATAGACTAATCTATCAGCTCAATTTCTGGAGTAAATGTCAGAATTGATGTTAAATTGAGTATACATACCTTAACCTTGTGTTTCCAGAAAATGCTTTCCGTCAACTTAAACCAAGTGACCTGCCAATATGCTAAGCGAGTTTCTAGTTATTTGAAATCTATATACTTTGAACTTTTCAAAATTTTTCAAAATTAAAGCTATGTTGATTGTTCTTTACTTTGTTCAATTAAAATTTGATATTTTGAGAATTTTCAAAACATAGCATTTACTCCATAGTGCATTGCAAACAAACATACAAAACTATGTTGATTCTCCCAGAATTTTGATGTTAGACAATTTGCTTGGTGCCCCTTACCCCTGTTGCATCCGAAAGTTACCGCAAAATGGCAGCGCAAGATGAGGTGAGGTAAGGTCCTGTGGCAACAGGCGACAGGCGACAGGCAACTCCTTGTGTAGCCCACCATGTCGCTGGCATGTCTTGTGTCTTGTGTCTGATGTCTATGTGTCTTATGTCTTGCGGTTAGCTGCAAGTCGCAAATTGTTAAATCCATAATTAGTGTCTGTCACGGGACATACTCGTAGACCATGCCACATCCTACTTACATCCCATTCCGTGCTACACTCCTTGCATGAGCTGAGCTGTGAGCTGCACTTGAGCTGCTGCAACGCGGAGTGGCAAGCAGTTTTTGCTCTAATTGCAAGTAAATATTTTATGCGCAAGACGATTTTAATTGCCAGCTAAAATAAATATAAAATCATTATACAATTTTTCGAAAAATACCTACATGCTTGTACTTTAGTTACTCGGGCAACGTGCTGCAGTCTGCCTGCCTGCTGCCTGGTGGCATGCCCCACATTTCTAGTGGCAGGCAAGTTGCAAGTTTTAATGATGCAGTGCACTGTGTGGCACTTATATGGCAGCAAGATGCTAAAAAAAAACTCAAATTTAAAAAAAAATAAACAGAAATGCAAAAATCACGCAAATTATCGAAACATGCGCAAAAGCACACTTAAAACTCGCCTTCGACTTTGCCGCATAAATCTTTGCCAAAGTCGAACACAAAAAAAAAAAAAAAAAAAAAAAATTCAACTCAACAAACAGCTGAAAAAGTTCTTGAGGTAGTTCCGAGTTCCAGGCATAAAGACAAACTTTCCAATGCCGCAAATTGCAAAACTTCAACCTTATCGGCCAGAAGTGCGAACATGGCCCAATCGATTGGAAATTGCAGCAGACAGCTGCCGCATTCTGCCCTGCTCGTCCATCCGTCCGACCAATGGATTCTTTAAGAATTCTTATCAAATTACTTAGTTAACATACTTATGATAGGTACTTACAAGCTGCTCAGGCAATCTGAACAATCACATGTTTATAAAAACAATTAGCTATTATTTCACTTAACCAGCCTCTTGTTGCAAAAATCTAAATTAATTCTTATCATGAGAATTAAGTTAACAGAATAGAAATAATTTCAATTTATAATAAATTGACTTTAAATATTATTATGAACAGTTCTAATTGGGAAAATTCATGATGTAAGATATCTTAAATTAAATGATGAATGAGCTAATTTATTTCAAGGTCTCAACAAATATACATGGGTGTTTTGTCTATATGCATTATCATTATTTTTTCATTAGATATGAATAAAGTAATGCTAGTGAAATCACATTCATTAGCATTGGAAAAGTATTTTAAGCTGTCATTTCTAAAATGAAAATAATTTTTTATTTTTTTTTCCATTGAATATTTTTAATTTCATTACAATAAAAATTGAATAAAATTCTAAGAAATATAAATAAATTTTGGAAATTTTTTGTTTTCATTTCCGATTCGGGTTCGAAAATTTCAGTTATTTGTATTCAAAAATACAAAATGCTTCAAAATAATAGTACATGGAACTTTTGGTATATTTTGTTATCTTTTCTGGTACTTTCTGATATTTTGTTTCGGTATTATCATGACTTTCTAAGAAACACCAAAGTTATTAAAATCTCAGTAAGCAGATTCCGCAGTTTTGCTGACACGATAGAAGCGCTGCTTGCATGCGTTGCCACTGAACTGCTTGAAGTATAAGTAATGCACTGCTTGTTTTAGGCGCTTGTAAGTGCAACTGAATACAAATATATTGTTGCTATCTTCAGAGTTTGTTGCAGGGAGTCTCGTAGTCTTGCACACCGCATTCTTACATTTTTTAGTTTTATTCAGAAGTCAAACTAAAATAATTAAAAAGGTATTTAAAAAAAATAAAATTTACAAAATAATTATTGTTATTATTGAGGATGCCCCTTGTGATGGTTGAACTCACGGCCTTTGGTTTACGAGACCAACGCTCTACCACTGAGCTGAAAGGGCAAGAACGCAGTGCTGTTAAATGTCTTACATCAATGTAAACAATAACAGCTGAGATCGCTGCTGTTAACAGTATTCAGCTTTTAGCCAGCAATGTGATAAGTTCTGAGCTCTTATCAGAGCTGTAAACGAATGTGTCATGTGTGAATGAATCTGTGAATCATTTGAATCATTTAATATGTCTTCTATCAGAACAACTCTCAATCGAAGATAAAGCTTTTGTTTACAAGAGTCCATATCTTCAGCATGAATATGCATAATACTAGCTAATGTGCTTTAATAAATTTAAACATATTTTATTTAAAAATTTGTTTTAAATAAGATTTCAGATTTTCCAGCGTTAAATGAAGCATTACATATATAAATTGAAAGTCAATTGAGACAGAATTATACCGGCTGCATTGCTGAATTTTCTCAATTTTTTTCCTTTTTGCAAGCTCGGTGAGCTCAACGAGCAGAAATTATATCGTGGTGGTGGGGAGGGGGGACGAAGAGGGGCAAAGGCAAAAGTTTTTTCGCCAACTGTCAAATGCAATTTAGTTGATAGGATCAAAATCTTTGAGCATACCAAAAAGGGGGCTCACTGACGCATTGTCGTTATGGCGTATTGTCAGCCCCCCTCACCCTCTTTCTGCACATTGTCTATGGCTTTGGTTGGGGCTTGTTGCCACTCTATATGCAAAGGCAAAGTGACTGGCTGGCTGCGAAAATTTTACGATTTAAATGCGATTTACGGCGCTAATTCGTAGTGCCATCGGCATAAAGCAGTGGTTGTGGAAAGGGGGACTGCCAAGAGGGGGGCAGGCAATTGAATGGAGCTGTGCTGGCAGCGTTGCTGCTTCTTGGTGCCTGCCCTTTTTCAGCCTCATTTGATTCTCTGCACATTTATCATAATGGAAAGCAATGGCAATGGTTATGAGAATGGGAATGGGAAACTTGGGAACAGGAATGCTAAAATAGGGAAAATAGGGAACCAAGGGGAAACGAGCATAGCACACAATGACAGCGAATGCAATTTTGTGGTAAAACGTTTGTAATCTTATTTGAATGAAATTGTATAATGACATCAAAGCTCAATTATGAGTGCTGCAGGTGCAACGAGCAAATGTTGATATTACTATTACATAAATGATTCATTAAAGTTTGAAAAGAGAGATGAATGTTGTACAAAATATATATATATTGTGTTCTGACCTATTTTGATTTATAATGAGTAATAGAAGTCATATAGAAAATAGTACAATGCATATTATTTTATGTTTTGTCTGCATATAACATTTTGTTTGTACTTTTGTTTGCTTAGAACATTATTTGTTGTTATATCATTCTTTGGAAGAATACGATGCTTTTTTTTTAGCCATTTTTGACTTTATTAAAAATACAAAATCAAATTTGTATTTTTAATCATATAAATTTTGTTTAATAAACACAAGAACAGAGCCAATAAAGCTGCTATTAAAGTTTTTTTATTTTTCTAATTTCCAGATGAATTTTTGAATTCATTTCCTTCTAACTCATTTTTTTTTATTACTTTGACTTTTTTTATTAACTTTATCAACTTTTTGATAAGTGGTGTATAGATGATGCAATTCTTGCATGAAATAAACTTGCATGCTAGATCTTTTTTGGAAATATGTAATCGATTAAACAGTTCGTGAAAGAAATTTCATAGAAATGTCTTATGAAACTTAAATTTTCCAATTTCCTGTTTTGAGTGTATTAGTTGAGAAGATATTGTAACTATATCTGTAATTAAAACAACAGAAATTTTAAATAAGCTGCCATACATTTTTTGTTTAATCCAAATTGGCTTAGTTCGATTTATGCAAACATTTCCTCAATTGATAGTTATATTTCATTAAATCTGCATAATTTGATTTTATTAAATAAGTAGCACAATTTATTGCAATTCTGTTTTAACAATCTAATATAAATATTGTCACTAAATATCTCGTTATTTAAAGCCTCTTAAACATACATTTTCATCATTGAACGACTTCCTTTTCTGCTTAAAATACAATGTAAATTCGAAGAATTCTTCTTTTTCATCTGTTTTTTTTTTTGTGATTTCTTTCAACATGATTTCCATTGTGTGCCGTCCTTGCTTGCATCCTTAAGGCTGCCCTCGGTTTATAATCTTTTTGATTTCCCAACTATTTCTAATGCGATTGCTGCCGTGCACAACGTTGTTGCTGTTGTTGCATCGCCTAACAATTGGGTTTTTTTATTTTTATCGAGTTCGAGTTGGAGTCTCGTTGTCATCATCTTCTGTCGCACCTCTAGACCCGGTTGCTTCTCCACGGCGCTCCTTCGAGTGCACTTATCGGCTCGTATGTCGTTGCACTCAATGAGCTTCTCAGTTTACCACTGCCACTGCTGCCACAGCCACTGATTCTGCCACTGCCACAGCCACTCTCTCTGCCACTGCAACTGCCACTGCCAGTGCAACGCTGCTGCTGTTTATAATGGTAGGCAAATTCCGTTACCAGCTAACGGCGGCTGCTTTTAATGTGAGTGGCTCGTCCTCTGATATCCTTGCAACCTGCCTACCATTGTGTCTGTGCAAGTCTATGTGTCTCTGTGTCTGTGTGTGTGCGTGTATCCTTCCTGATTATTTGACTCTAATGGCTTGATAAATGCGATTTTGAAATTGAGTTGGCGCATAGCATTTAATTGAATAAGCACAACGGCAGTTATCCGCATATATTTCAGCATTATATATATATATATATAGCATATATGGGTATGTTAATATATTGCTGATGAGACGTGTCGTATGATTGCCCACTAATTGAGTCGCTATTTATGAACTGACTGCACTTGGAGTACAGTTTTGCATTCAAGTTTCTTTTGCGGATAAGGTGCAGTAGTTTTTTGTCAGTTCTGTTAGCTCTTTTCCTGATAAAAGAACTAGTCATTCATTTAGATACTTTTTGTAAGAAATAAGTAATCGTTTATTTAGTTTTTATCCTGATGAAAGAACTACTCATTCCAATAGCTGCTTTCCGGATAAAGGAATGAATCGTATCTTTAATTTCCATCCAGATGCAGGAATTAATCTTGACCTTTAGTTCTTTTCCGTATAAAAGAACTAATCGTTTCTGCAGTTTCTTCATACAATCGAAGATATAGCTCAGTAGTTCAATTCAAAGACCACGTTATTCGAACACATTTCATTTTTATTTTGATTTAATTCTTTAATTTCAATTGAAATTTAGAAAACTTTACTCCTAATATTATTAACTATTGATAAGAGAACATAACACAACATAATATTAACATAATACCCACACAACATAATGTTAACTTAATGCCAATACAATGAAAGTCAGTATGCTTCCAATTTTGAAGATATTAACACAAAGAGCTGACCCAAAAACAAAAGAAACAACTTGATTTATAGGCGCGACTTTACGGCTATGTTTTTGTATATTGTTGTTGTTCTTATTGTTGCTGTTGTGCGTTGTTGTTGTGGCTGACAGCAAACTAAGTGCGAATCATTTATGTACTAAATAAGGGGCAGGGGATTGGCGGGGGCGAACGGAAACGGAAGCACCCACTGCTTTGCCAAGACAGGGCTGAGAGGGCCAACACCAGCAGCAGGGCCAGGGCCAAAAGTTTTAATAATAATTTGCAAATAAATTACAGTCAAGTTTGGTGGCAGCGTCGACGGCGACGTCGGCATCGGCATCGGCGTCAGCGTCGCCGTTAGAGGTCCATTAGAAGGCATTGAGCAATTGTTGTTGTTGCTTGTACATTAAGAACTCATTGGCATAAATTGCAATTTAATGTCTGCCTGCTTGTGTTGGTCTTTATGTTGTTGTTTTTACTGCTCTGCTGCTTGTTGTTAATGTTGTTGTTGCTGTCGTTGTTGTTGTTGTTGCTGTTGCTGTTGCTGTGGCAGACCTTTTAAATTCGCCTGCTGCCAAATAGTTGAAGCATATTTATTGCTGTTGCTGCTGCTGTTGCGATTCCAACTTGACTCGAGTAGCAACTGCTGCTGCTGTTGCTGTTGTTGGTGTTGCATTGCGCATACGTCCCATTGCACTATGGTCCCAAATCCCAAAAAAATCCGGCATTAATATGAAGTGGCTCGGTCAATTAATGGCGTTGCTTTTTCCGTTTCTCAAGTTATATATTTTTAAAAAGGATTTTTAAACTGTCGCTTTATATTTTGTTTAAATTTACTATGATCCGACTGTTCCTATCACAACTATAAGATACTGCTTAAACTCAGAATTGTTAAATTTAAGCTAGTTATCTTAAAAAACAACATTTTTGACCGATCGTTCTGTGCTAATTTCTTATCAATATAGCCTTAAAATTTTACTTCGCAAATAAACAAACGAACAGATGGACCTTCTAATACCCTAACAAAATTGGAATGAATTTTATCCCGATAATATAAGACTTCAACAGTTTTTTTTTATGACTGTAGTCAAGTTATAAAATGAATATCTGCCTCTAGTTTTGTGTTTTTGCACCACAGTGCATTGGCCGCTTTTGTGCTTCTTTTTGATAGCATACTTTTCAGCGCTGGCATTTTAATTTTATAGCTTCTCACTTGTGTGTTTATGGATTCGCACCTCAATTTGCCTGTTGTCTGATTTCTCGAGCATTTGTGTTTGTGTCCTGCAGCTGCTGCTGCTGCTGCTCCAGCGAATTAATGTGCTTATATTTCAGCATAAATGTTGCGATTTTCGCTTTTCGCTTTTCACGTTTCACTTTATACGCTTTTTGTCTCTGTCGCTATTTTTATTTCGTTGCTGAAATGTTCCTTTGATTCTCTTTTATTAACGCTGACAATGGGCGGAGCAGTGGCAGGAGGGTTGTCTCCAGTCCAGTACAGTCCAGTTAATTACGCCAAAAGCGTTGCCTGGGCCATTAATATGGCTGCAGGGCGGCCAAAATGAAAGCGAGGTGAAATTTGTTAAAGCCATTACAAGCAAGTGCATAAAAATGTGTCTCGGCCAACTGCAGCGTGTCCTTGTGTGCCAAGCAGTGTGTCCTGGTAATGAGCAGCACAGCTGCCTCTCACTCACTCTCTGTTTTCTGTCTCTCTCTCTCTCTCTCTCTCTCTCTCTCTTCTCTCTCTCGTTCTCTCTTCCTCTGTTTTGTTGCACGCCTTTTTTGCTGGCGCCATAATTGTATATGTAATTGTAAACGCTGAATTAAACAAGCGTCATTAAAATGTAATTAATTGTAATTTACGTGAATGTTTCGCTGCCCTTACCACTTCCCCCTCAATCTACAGGCCAGGTCAGGTATATAGTGCCACATCCCCACGTCCATTCGGCATCTTTATACTACTTTTTTAAGATGAGACCTGTATTCCTTGATGACTCTTAATGCTGGGCTGCCTTAATGACTTTTCGCCTTGTGTCCTTTAAAGCTGAAAAATTAAAAATGACAACAGCAACAACAACAAATATGAGAACTGGCAAACACATTGAAGCATTCATGTTTGCTGCTAATTAATTAAATTGCAATTAATATGAAAAGTTAATTTACATGTTTCGCGGTCAATTTGATTTACATGCCCACAAACAAGCCCTTGCTCCATCTCCTTCTCTCACTTCCCCACTCCCCCACACACACACACACAGTAAAAAATAATTATTGAAATTTTAAATTAATTTTGGCTTGTACCAGGTCTGCAAATTGATTTAAATTTAAACCATTTATGAATAAGTCATTTGAGAGTGAAAGCACGTTAAATACTATTAAAATTCAAAATTAGACTGTTAAAATTTAAACAAAAAGAACTCAAAATGTAAGCTTAATTTGTTTTGATTTCGGAGAATATTAACATTTTAAATTTTTAGTTTTGCTTATATTGTATAACATAAAACAAAAAATCAAATAATATTATGATGTTAAATTAAAACTAATATTTTAAAAGCTTTTTAGGTCTATTCCGAATTTCACTTCCGAATTATTTCCACACAAAAAGTATATAGCATACTTTTCGGAGCATAACAATCCTGTTTTCTTGAAGTTAATTAACTTTTTATGATTCACTTATTTATGTGGAATTGATTTGTGTATGGATTTCGGAACAGAAAGGATTAATTGGGGTTCGAAATAAAATAAAGTTAATATTAAATTTTGAATTAAATAACATTTTACTAAAGCTTTGGTATACAAAATTTATGATCTTTAGAGATTTTTACTGATGAGGTAAAAACTCTAATGAGATCCGCAGAAGTTGAGTTAAGGAATAATGAAAATATAAATTAAAGTTTATTAATTAAAATAAAGTAATAATGTTTTATTAATATCTTCTTTTCAGGATTATAATTGTGTTCCAAAATTTAAATAATTTCCAAGACAAAAACTGAAAATGGGATTCAAAACATGCTAAACTAGTTTCAAAATAATATCTGAATGTATTTAAATCAGAGCTGTAAAATAATAAGTAGTTTTTAATTTTAAAGCACAATAAACTTCACTTAATTTTTTGTACACTGAAAGAATTCTGAGCTGAATTCGTGCATTTTGGGCATGATTTATGTAAAAATAATGAATAAAATCGAACCTAGAATAGAAAATCATGAATTTGTAATTCATGGGTAATTTATTTATAAAATAGTCATAATGTAAGCATAAAATCATATGCATAATTATATAAAAACTATGCATTCTTAATCATATTGTGCATAAAAAGTAAAAAATAATGCATAAATAAACAAATATTATGCATTAACATATTGGTAAATATACTTTCTAAAATAAGTCATTCTTATTTTATAATATAAATATAAATATATTATGTTTTTTTTTTTTATATTAAATAAAATTTTAAAAGAATAACTATATTAAATATTATTAACGTATATATAATTTCGAGCAGTGCATTGAACTGCTCATGTGAAGTGTAAACTTATTAATCACAAAAATATATATAAAATACAAATATTGATGGAGAGTCAACGCTGCGTATGCGCAATCAATTGAGCGTGAAAAGAGTTTGCCAAACTCAATTATAATCTTGCGGGGCAGGCAGCAACTCACAACTGGCAATGGCCAACTTGCAGCTTGCAACTGGCAACTTGCAACTTGCAGCTTGCAACTGGCAACTTACAGCTTGCAACTTACTCGTAATGAGTGCAGCGCAGACTTGAAAATTGATGTGAAAACATTTGCATAAATAGAGCACAAAAACAACAAAATAATTAAACGAATGAAGCAGCAGCAGCAGTAGCAGAAGAAGAGAAATGGCGCGTTTACATGCAAATTATGCGAACTGTGCAATAAAATGTGAATGCTATGGACGGACTGAAAGTTGCGGCTGCATAAATATTTACATGTGGCAACTTGCTTGCTGGATATGCAGCCATAAGCAACATTTGCATATTCTAATTATAAGTGCAGTGGCAGAGGCAGTCGCAGCAACTGAGACTGCGACTGCGACAGCGACAGCGACAGCAGCAGCAGCAGCGCATTTGTCATTTGCCATAAAGGAGAATGCGCCTTGAGAGAAAGGCGCCAAGTCTCCAGTTGGGGGCAGCCAGTCGGACTACTTAGCCATAGTTCAATGCGCAGAGCAATGTCCCTTTGCCTTTGCAAGGACCTTCGATGCCGCACAAGCAACAATGCCAAACACACACACACACACACACACACAGAAACACACACAGCCACAAAAAACTTGTCTATGTACAATTTTTCTATTTAATTTTCTTACGCGCATGCAGCTGCTGCTTCTGTTGCTGCTCCTTGACTTGAAGGATAACGCGTGCAATGACATGGAGAGCACCACCAACAGCAGCAGCAGCAGCAGCAGCAGGACCCCTGAGCAATTCCCTTGCGTGCGTGCAACTCACTCTTTTGTATTAGTTTCATTTGGTGCATAGTGCTACTTTAGCTATTTATTTAGATTTCATTTTATTTGCCAGCGGGCGCAGTTTTTTTTTGCGCTCTGCTTCAAGTTTAATTGACTGCAGCAAAGGATATTCACACGCGCACATCCTGCTGCTGCAACAGTCGTTAATCAGCAATGCGCACTTTAATTTCTTAAGGTCTAAATTCAGTTGTTATTTATGGTTGTTTATTTGAATGCGTTTGCAGGAGTATATAAGTACTAAAAATAGTTTAAGTGTCGTTAACAGTGCTGTGTACGCTAATACTCTGTTAACGCATGCAGCACTGTTAATGCTATAGCCTTACTACTCTGTTAACGTACGCAGCTCTGTTAACGATATCAGAACTCGGTTTGCTTGAGTTTGGGTCAACTTTAAGTAAAGTTTTCGTTATTATTCCACAAAAAACGTTAGTTCCCGCATCCTGATTCAACATTCTCACATTATTCAGACTTTTTGGTCTGCTAAAATGTAAAATGTTAGGGTACTATAAATTCCATATTTAGCGCTTAAGTCAAATATTAATAAAATCGAAAAATGTACAGGAATTAAACAAATTTAAATGCACAAATCAATCGAATGTACTTGAAATCCTTGCAAGTCAACAAATTGTTGTCTTTTGGTATGATTTTGACCCAAAAAATAAGTTACGTCAGAAAATGTTTTAAAATAGCGTCTTATGCTTATTTGGATTTTTTTTTAATTTAACTGCTTGTCAGCTAACTTGTACTTTAACAGGAACATGAGAAGAAGCGCATTCGATCCAAAGGATTTTAAACTCTATTATTGCTGGCCAGTTGGACATTGAAAAGGTGCAATCAGGCATTTTTTTAATCGCATAAAGCATTTTGGCAGCAGGCATCAGGCATCAAACAAATACTGCGCAAGGACAATTCAGTTGCTGCACAAAGGATTTAAAATACTCGCATTGTGAATAGGGTTTTGGGAAATAAGGCGAAGGGAGGAGGAAGGAGGGAAGGTATCGGGTGGCCAATGAAGCGTGTCACAGGCAGGAATGCAAATATACACAAGACACACACACACACACACACACACACGCACACACACACACAGAGAGAGAAAGGAGCAGGTTATGCAATAGCAATGCTAGGACGACGCCCGAAGATGCTCTCGAAAATGTTCAATAAGCTTTTGTCACTTGCATTGGGACAAGTTACCCAGAGTTTTACCAGAGTTACCAAGGCCAGAACGCAGTCAGCCATATTTGCCATTCCGTTTCGGGCATTTGCCGAGCTACACAATTTGCTGCTCAATTGTCTTGGCAACGTCTGACTGAGTCCTGCTCCTTCTGCTCCTGCCCTTCCCCCCACTCCTCCGCCATCTCCTTGTGTGCCATAATTCAATTGATTCTTGGCAACATTATATACAAAATGCTCATCATGTTTATCGTTGGCAATAACCATCCATTTCAAGAGCCATCCACCTGCAGAGAAACACACACACAGAAATATATATATATATATATATATATATATATATATATATGTATATCTAAATTCATACATATGTCTAGTTCTTCTTCTTCAACATCCTGTAAGCCTTTTTCGATGGCATGCACTTGAGCCTCGGGACAAATGAGCTCTACATTATTACGTTTTATGTCAAGTGCTCCTCCTCGTTGACGTCATCGCAGCTCAACGCTCTTCACATGCATACACTGCAAACAAAAAACGATAGCAACTAAAAAAAACTGTTCTTTAGTTTAGTTGGTACAACATACATTTTCAAAAGTTCTAATTCAATTTAATTACATTTTATTTGAGTCAAACTCAACCACAACACCAAATTTGGCACTTTCAGTGTATTTTTGTTTCAATATTTTAACTTTGAAATAAAATTAAAAAAAATAATATTTTTGCAATTTTAAAATCAATTAAATAATCAATCAATTTTATAAGTTAATTTTGTTCCAAGACTTGAAATTGATATATCATATAAAAGCAGTAAAGTTGAGAAAAGTAATCTAAAATTTTTGCAAATTTTTCAAAAGATATTTTTTTATTTTTAAAAATATTGTTTTTTTTTACTTGTTAAAATTAGTATTATTCTTAAAAAACATAAAATTGCTTTAATTTCTTTAGAAGCCGTCACATCGAGAAAAGCGATTGCATTTTTTTGTTCAGTGTATTCAAATGACTTGCCTAAGATATTGCATATGTGTAATCTTGAAGTTCTTCAAATGGCACGAGCTGCTTCTCCGCGAGCTCAACTCAATTTGTATTAACTTGTAAGCCAATCAGAATAGACTTATTAATTTTATAAACTTTTATTGGATCTTTAGCTTTTTTCATGCTATGAATAGGCTACTTCAAATATTGTTCTTGGAAATAACTTGAGGCTTATTTTTTTATAAAGAGAGTTTGGGTTTTGTTAAAATAGGCCGCATTTGATCATAAATAGATTTAATGATTCCGTATACTAAATATCGTTTAAAATATATGATAATCCAAGCAATTCCATTAAAAAAGTATGTGCTGAGTAAAACAGAAAGCCAGTAGTTGTTCCACTTCTTGATTCTTTAAAAGGCGATAGTTTAATCTATCGATTATATCGATGTTATAAGAAAATCAAGTCTTGCCTTTAAAGCGGAACTGAAGAAATCTAATGGAAAATCTATAAGTAAAACGGGTTTTTGATTGATCAATCAATGTTCTTTCGATAGTATCGACAGTGATTAACAGTGAATAAACTAACGATGTAATGGATTGTTTTAAAGAAATTACAATGTTTTCTTAGTGTGAGCTGTTAAAAAGAAATGTGTTAATAAATAAATATCAATATAAATAATTGTTACGACAAGCTTCAAAGATGAGCCCAAGTATTTACATATTAATTTAGTTGAAATATGCAAAGTCTACTTGAGAACATACATATTTGAGGCTTAAAATTTCATTTAACAAAAGGATTCTCGAAAAACTTTTCTAATATCAATTTGTTTGTAGCAATGCACACAAAATTTACATATTGAGAGGACTGACTTTTGTGTGGCATGTGGCAAATAAACAAAATAAATTTCATTTTCATTATAGAACTTTTTGCCATCGTTTTAATTAATAAATGCCAAAAGATCAAAAATACGAGTTTCAGCAACACGCAATTTGTTGATATGCCGCAAAACACAAATAGCATAAACAAAAGAATTGCAACAAATTAATCAACTTTTGTTGTATAGAGCGCAACGGCAACGGAAACGCAGAGCCGACAGTCAGGACCTACATACATACATACATATATATGTGAAAGGATATGGTTCCTGAATTTATAATTTGCATAAAGTCAAATGCAGCGACGTCGACGTCAACGTTGAACTTCTTTTTGTTAAAGTTTTTACTTGATAAAATCAACAATTTTACTTGAATCAACAATGCACGTCTGTGTGTTTCTGTGTGTGTGCATGTCCTTTGACCTTTCATTTATCGACGGTTCTTAAGTCAAGTGGTCGCAGGATGGTCAGTTCATCACTTTGAGCTTTGTAAACAGCATAAATAAATGCCAAGCATTTATGCCTAGGCCCTAAAAAAATTATTATTTGCTTGACTTATTATGCATTGATGTTGTGTTTACTATGTGTGTGTGTGTGTGTGTGTGTGTGTGTGTGTGTGTCTTGTGTGCTCCAAAGGAAAGCTGTAATTATATACAGCACAATAAGAATATAAAAAGGCAACTCTTGCAAGCTTGATTAGCTATCAAACAAATTCAAATAGATTAAGTAGGATTTTAAAGCTTAGTTGAGTTCACAGATCAAAACAGTTTCTAACACAATAATGGAAGTATAGAAATTTTATAATTTCAATTGAATTAGTCATTTTGAAATTCAACTATGCTATAAAGAACTAAGGTAAATAAATTTAAAATAATTTTTTATTTTTTTTTTTTGTGGGGATTCTATTTGAGAAATAAAATGAACTTTTGTTCTTCGTTAAAAATTAAACAATTGCTTGAAGGAGAAAACACACTTTTTTACATTTTTTTGGTTTTTCAACAAGTTAAATTAAACTGCAAAAAATACTATTGAAATTTTATATTTAAATGATTAATCTGAGATTTTATTACGAAGAACGTTACCAGCTCTGAGACTAAGCATGTATCAAAAATTTCATTAAAATCAAAAGACTATATCTTATAAGTTGTCAATCGGTTTATGTAAAACTTTTTTGTTTCTCAAGACATCTTAACCAAAATTAGCTATTCTATGTTCTTGACTATATTTTGTAACTGTTATTGGAACAATTTCAGTTTCAGTTTTTGTAAAAAATATTATTCTTTTTTAAATATTTATGTTATATCATAGACAACTTGTCTTTACCTGTTTGCTTTCGAAAACTTTAACGCCTTGGGGGTTTTACGTAAATGTGCAATATTCAAATTTGTTTTATTTATAATTTGAGAAATCATAGCGAAACTAAGCAGGCTGTGTAATTAAGAGACCTCGCCACGGATATAACACTTTAAGTGGGCAGTTTCAAAGGACACAAGGACAGGATCGAAATGCGTAAAGGACGCAGTCCGTTAAAATAGCTGGCAATTGGCACGTGACTGGACTACAACAAGAAAAATAATGCTGGTGATGGTTGCCTTTTGCAACGCTTTGCGTGTGATTTAAAAATAATTAAACACGTACAACGAATAACTGTAATTTGCAGTCAGGCAAGGCACAACACACGCAAAGAAGGCTCGAAGGAGGCAAGCTTTGGGTTTTGGGGGCATGCAACGAGAATTTTAAAATTAACATTTTTATTTATTTGAAAATAGGGCTGATTTCGACTCCGACTTCGGTTGCGGCTCATTGGGTAATCGTTGCCTGAGCAGTAAGCAATATCCTGTTCAATGTCCTGTCCTGCTGTCTGTCTTTGTTTTTCTTTTTGTTTTTGCTATTGACAATTGAAGGCGGCTCGAACATTCTGTTGATTACCATGGCCAGCACGAAATCGCACAAAATATCCTTCTGGGCATTATACAAAACGCGTGAGTGTCCTTTTCAGTCCTTGCTGCCGCCGCATTCATGAGTGTTTTGAGGCTGCCGAGTTGTTATGTTGCTTTATATGTACTATACTGAAGGCTGATCCCTGCAGCTGACATTGGATTACGTTTGTGTATTGCTTTCAAGCGGATTTCCATTCTGCATTTGAAGTGAGTCCAAAAACGACGCGATGCGTTTTTCTCTCTTTCAATACGTAGTACTCTATATATACAAAACTATACTATACTTGATTGGGATTTTGTGGACGCACGCTATGCTGGACACGCCCCCCTTATCAATGAACAATGCCAGGCGATATCCAATTGAGGTAACTACTGTGCAACATCAAAGTGGGATTAAAGCAAATGTATATATACTCAAACAGCCAGTGTTGTCAAGTTTTAAGCTGCTAAAATATTAAAGTTTAGCGGGAAAAGTTGCTAAAAAGACAGAACAGACATATTTCGATGTACGATGATATTGATGAGCGATAATCGTAACAACCCAAAAAACATCGATTTCGAGTACTCATTTCCTAGATCAAAAATCGATCAAATCAACTAATCAATTTTTATAGAACACTACCTTGAATCCAGGCCTAAAATCATCAAACACACGTTTTTTCTTACTAGTAAATGCAAATACACACACATATGCAGCAAGCAGTGCAGTTGTCAAGCAGTTTACTTTTGCTGGAATTATTCTCTGATCGTTTTAAATAGCACACAGAAAAAATGTAAATTGAAAATTGTCACCATAAATTGGATTTTGATCAATTTGTTGAGTAAATGGCTATATAACCTATATTCCAAATTTGATTTGTCGAATATGTCTACTTCTACCGTATATATACTTTTTCGATACGAATTATACCCATTTCTAATAGGCACAGGGTTGTAGCAAGTTAGTTTTAACTTGGACGACACTAAATCGACAACACTGTCACACAAACACACACACACACAGAGCCTGCGGCTGACGTTTATTACTCAATGCCCCAACAGGCATGCAACAGTTTGCTCAGCGATCCTGCCACGCATCTCGTCTATTGAGCAAGGAGAAGCTCCCAATGTCAATTGCGGGCGATTGTGGATGGCGCATATCCGGAGTACGACATTGGGTGGCATGGCTGGGGAGTAGGAGGGGTAGACTGGGGCATTGTCCAGCGCTTAAACGTAACGGTATACATATACATCAGTATACCGGAAGTGTGTCCCACTCGTTGACCGGCTGGCAAATCCGGTTGCGTATGCAATCACGCCTCATGTCTTTGCCCACGGTTGGAGGAGGAGGAGTAACAGATAGAGTGGGACGTGGGAGGTGTAGAAAGAGAGGGAGTAGGAGATAGCAGCTGTCTCCATGCACTTGCATGCAACGTGTGGCAAATTGCTTAACTCATGTTTTTGCCAGAGCTAGTATCGGTTGAGTGTTCGCATCCGGCTAACCGGATTGTACACATCGACAGAGCCTATTGCACTCGCCTTCCTTTTTACCACATAGCCCGCCTACTCCCCTTCTATCCATCTCTTCTTCTCCTCTTCCCTCCATCTCCCTGTGGTGTGCATCCGTCTAACAAACGCATTAATCCTTGCCTTGATTTAAGACCAATTTTGTCTGATGCGTGCGTAGCTGGCACGTCAAGTGGCAATGAGAGGATTTGTTGTCGTTTGCCGAAGTTGATGTTGATGCCGATGCTGTTCCCAATGCCAATGCCAATGCAAGGCTCACCTGACCATGATTGGCTCCTGATTTATCATGCATCAGTCTGATTAAATGATGCTTAATGGCTGCTCTCAAAGGATGAAAGTATGTGTGGCAATATGTGTGCTTGTGTGTGTGCCTGTGTGTGTATTTGTTTTAGCTGCATTGAGAGGCTTAAAAACAAGTTCGATTGAACTACTCACTTATTAGATCAAATATAAACTATGTTCCTGATTGTCTTAGCCGATTATAAGCAACGAAACAAGAAAGAAAAGTTAACTTTGGCTTGTTGAAAAGTTGTTCATATAAAAACTGTAAGAAATAGTTGCTCGATTTTATTTAAATTAGTTCTGTATGACAAAAAACATGCTAAAACGCAGATTAGGTACATTTTGTAAAGATAGCTTCAGAAACAAAAAAGTTGCTTATACAGAAGCTTATGTTTTCACCGATTGCTCCAACAGCAGCTGTGGCAACATTTATAGAAATTGCTTCAACTACGAAAAACAGTCTTTGAATTATCTTAAAAAAAAGAAGAAGTTTTTTATGCGTCTCATTTTCAAACCGATTGGTCCTATGGCAGCTATAGAATTTAGTGTTCCGACTTTGATGAAACTTAGAATTCGTAATCAAAGGATGAAAAAATTTAAAATTTTAACAATTTATTTGTGGTTAACAACAGATAACAGGTTTTTTGAAGATAGTATTTAGATGGGGAAAAGCGAACCACACAAAATATTACGAAAATTTACAAAGAACATAGTAAATGTTATTGAGGTATAATAAGATCGATATGTCTCGCGCCTACCGTGTGCGTTCAACGGAATGGTCCGTTAAAACTTGAAAATATAAATTTTGAATATGGCAGACTCGCCGTCAGGTTGATTTATAACTTCCTGGAAATTCTCCAGCTCGTCTGGTATAGCAATATGAAGTTCCTCAATCATTGGAGTTGGCTTGATTTGAAACTTTGATAGAAGTTTAAGTAGATAACGATTGGTAACCGTTTTGATTTTGCTAACCCAATTCTGCAGCATATTTTCGGGCAGAAGCTTACAGAACTTTTCAAAATATATTTTCTGCGTTGATTTCTTTGCTGTCGTCCTGGCCTTGTATTCATTCTCATCCTTATCATCCCAGTCACCGCATGATATAGGCACAAATTTGATTTTTAGTTGTTTTGTCAAGTCGGTAATAATAAACCCAATGGGAAAGAAACTAGTCTTGTAGTCCGGTGACGGGCTCTCCAAAATTATCTGGACACTTTTAGAGTTTACAGGACAACGAAATGCATGTTGGCCTAAAGAGGCATTGCGTCCATTTTGCCATAGCATGTAAGCGTTACCTGGAATTTAAGCAACAAAAATCTAAATTAATATTTTTAAGTTATAAATAATACATAGGTTGACCTATTTCAGAATGACACTATCACTTAATGTTTCCATTTACACTTTTTTTTTTATTTTGGCTTAAAGATTGAAAGAGATTTTGCAAATGGAAAACCGGCACAGAACCATAAATAATCCAACAGGCATTTACTTGACCACTTATGAATAAACATACCGATCAAAGGAAGCTTGCTTCTTTTAAAGAGCTCCATATTCTATATAAAATATATGTATGTTTAGATTAAAAACAGATTAAAAAAACTTATTAAAATAATTTTGACGCCTTAAATAAAATATTTTTTGTGTAAGATGTAAAATGTATCAAGTTTAAAAATATACTGAAAAAATTCCAGCTCATAAATGTCTCTAAACTTGAAACAGAAAAACAATTTTGTCATTGCCTACTTATAAACTACTTATAAATTTATTTTTTTATTCTTACAGACGGTATTCCACATAAGTCATGATTTGATAACGTATTGTAGGACACGTCGATTTATTATATATATTCTTGATCAGCAACAAAACTTGGCACAAACACAAATAAACCAAACCAGAAAGGAACACAATGGATATTGAAAAAGAAGATCTAAAGTGAAGATACGTTTTTATAGTTTTTGCACGAAACATTTTTGATTATTATCCCATTATCAAAAATCTAAATAAGAAACTTTTCGAAAAATCAAACCATTTGCCTTCAAAATAAATAATAACTTTCGTAAAATTTTCAAATAGTTCACCAAGAATAAAAGACATTAACTGATTTATGCAATTGAACTTCAGTGTACAACTCTTGATTTGGATTCTTAGTTGCATCCGTTTCAGCTTTGCAACTGCAACAGCAACAATAACGTGTGCATCACCTGCTGTGCCTCTTCTCTCATCTGGGCGACGATGTGCCACATTGGTACGTGTTGGCCAGGAACAGAGCCTTCTGCCTTCATTTTGCAGAAATGGTCACTTTAGTGAGCCCATCAGCTCAATGTGGTTCAGGTGGTTGAGGTGCATTGCATTCCATCTGCCCCCTTCCCAATCCCTGAGTCAAATTGACCCAGCTGGATGCTGTGCCGGCTCAGTTTATGGAATCAGAAGCAGCTGGCGTCATTTACCTTTCAATGGCATCGCTGCCTGCTGCCGGCAACGGCGTTATGCCAACTGTTTGTCGCGGTCTTTGCGCCTCTTCCGCGTCATCACGTACTATGTACGTGGACGTGGATGAGGACGTGGATGAGGACCTGGATGTGAATGTAGATGTGACTTTAGACGTCGACGTGGGCGGACAATGCTGCCTGCCTACCGGGCCTGATTGCCACAGCAGGACATCCTTGGCCATCAGCGGCTGAAACTATTCATTACACATGGCGGGATGTTGAGCCAACACGAGCTTGTCTGTACTGCACAGTGGTTCAGAATTGATTTGGAAAAACGTTGATGTACGTGTTGTTGATAGTTTTCAAAAACAGCGTTATTATTGATGGCACTGTGTACCAAAAAATGTGATTGAGATATCAATAGTTGATTTCAACATTGAAAAGTTATATTCTAAAGAAAGATACTTAAAACTTGGATAAAGCTTTGATGAAATTTTACTAAAAACAAACTAATCAGCTCTTTTCCTATTTTCATTTCTAGTTAAAGCTGTATGTCAAGTGAATTTAATTCATATTTAATGACCAGTGAATTCTACTCTTGCAAAATGTGAAAATGAGAGCACTTAACGATGTAATTCTTGTGTATAGTAAACTTTCGTGCCAGATCTTTCATGAAAATATGTCATCGTTTAAGCAGTCTGTGCATAGTTTCTTGCACATCATGAAAAATGTTAATCACATGGCATTATTGATGTATCGAAAAAATACCGATAAGGAAGAGTTTATAAGGCTACCCTATTCTAGTTCAGAACATATGCTGACAGTTAACAAATATTTTTATTGGACGTGAATTTTGCTAACTATTTTAAAATGCATAAATCTAGAACCACTGTGCGGCGTGCGGCTGTTGATGTTGCCGCTTTTCTCTGATCGGAGTGGCAGGATGACTTTGCAGGAGGAGGTTGACGGAGATGGCAGAGCTTATCCTGCTGTCTACGATGTCCTGCATAATGATTGCTATCTGGAGGCTGTTAGGTACACAATCTGTACATTTTAATGGGTGTATCTTTCGTTATTCAGCTGCCTTTCATTTCTGATTTCAAAGCTTTCTGCAACTGAGCCAATTGGACTCGCCAATGCGTCAGGCTATCAACTGGAAGGATTATGGCACAAGGATGCATTGGCATTGGCAAGTTTCAGACAGATGAATCGCATGTTATGTACCATTTTGTATCTTAGTATAATTTGTGTTATTATAAGTTTGTGTAATTATACAAAAGTAGAGATATTAAGAACAAGAAATTAAAATTTTATTATGTGTCAATTCTGGCTTCAATTTTACACAACATTTTAAGGAATTGAAATATCCTTAAAGAACAACATTTTGCTGATGACCTATTGAATTGTATCAATTCTTGATCTAATAAAAGTGAACTGAATCCGCAAAACTTGACCAAAATTGAGAATGGGTAAATTTAGGGTTAATTTTGCAAACTGAAAACAGGAACATGTACATTCATTTTGCGGTCTGTTTAACGACTTCCTTTTTACACTATTTTTTTTAATTTTTTTCAAAAAAAAGAAAAAAGAGTATGTTGGGTTTGTGAAATGTCTGTCCGTCTGTCTGTCCGTCCGTATGAACGCAGGTTTTTTCCACAGTTTTGAAGCTAGACCAACCAAACTTGGCATACATGTTGGTATATACCACAGGCAGACAAAGCGTCAAGATCTCCCACAAGATTTCGTATTTCCTGTGTTTGCTATAATCCTTTAAGAACTTTGTATCAAGCTTATAAACTTATTGTTGGAGCTGTCATTGATAGTTTTGATGTTATTAAGAAACGATTCAAAAGAAATCATGACACGAGCGCATCTCTTTTATGTGTGTAACATCAGTGTGTACTTGTGTGTGCGAGTGTGTGTGTGTGTGTGTGCGGTGCATTATCGCTTCCGCTTCCGCTGCATAAGAAGCAAAGATGGCGGCAATGCAATGGCGGAAACAGCAAAATACAATTTCAAAAGTCTCTTTGACATTTATATTTCATTGCACAATGACAATTTTGCAATTTTTTGACAAGTCATAAAAAGCACATGACAACTGCAATGATGACAGCTCAGACTGCAGTTCCGACTCCGACTCCGACTCCGACTCAGACTACGACTCCAACTCAAAACTACAAACTACAACTTCAACTTTCCACTCGACATTTCGATAGCTGCAGCCAAGTTTTCCTGCCCCGTGGCTGGCAAAACTGCCGGACAATGACTCTGGCTGCTGTTCGTTAAACTACGAATACAACGAAATGAAATTACGCTGCCCCCTCCCTTCCCCTACTCCCTACTCCACACTCCCTTCTGCCATTTACCATTTAATTTTAAGTTGTTTTAGCTTTGCCACGCAGCACTCTGCACAGACCACACGCAGCAGGATACTCTAGTGAAAAGCGCAGACATCCTTACAAACTCCTTTCCAGGCTAACAAAACTGAAATATGAACATTAACAAGGTCAGACAGCAACTTTTAGCACTTAAAGGTTTAGTTCCTAAATAACACACGGCAAATATTCCTTCAATAATAATTATAAATTTGAAAACTTGCGACTACGATATACCCGATTTATGAATATCGCCTATTTACTGATTCAATCAAGTTTCTAAAAAGCAAAATTAATCAGAACTGTTTCCATTTTCGATTCATCTCAAATTATTCCGAATCTTAATTGATAACCGTTTCGCTGTATGAAACTTTTTTGTTTTTCATACGATCAGGCTCATACACTTGTCTTTCCAATTTCTGAAAATTCAACTGCATGCTCGGAAAATGGTTTGAATACTCTGAGAGGCAACCTTTTGGTTTTTGGCAAGTTTCAAACTTATTTAAATAGCTTAAAACAACAATAAATAAGTTGGTGGACCACTAAATTAGGAAAATATAACCCGACGGGAGCAAAAAAGGGACGGGAGTGGATTTTAAAAAGTGCGGAACGGATGGGATATCTGCATTTTCGTCAAATTCCAATGGGCTTCGATAAGAAAATTGGCGGAAGTCGGGAATCAAAAGATAAATTAAGCAAACTGCAGGACTCGTTTAAAGGGACTTTGAATTTCAGAATTGGGTCGGGCGGGACGTAATTGAATTTTCTTTTCTTTCCCATCTTTACTTCAAACTCAGTTTCAAAGCTGTAGCTAAAAAATCAGTTCACATGTGGGTTCGAATCTTAAGAAAATCTTCGCCCACGTTCGGTAAATAGTTGCCAAGGTCAAATACAAAGTCGGGAGAAGCGGGTTCAAACTAGCTAGTGTAAAGTAAATGCTTATACCCCATTTATTAAACTTTAGGTACGCCACTGTACCCTAGAAAAAGTAAGTGTATTGTTATTTTAAGCGTAGCAACAATCAATTGCATATTGCTGATATTTATTGTTGGTTTTTGTATGTAATTGATCACAACTGCAGAAAAGCTTTTGAAAAGCTAGCAACAAAATCAAAAGCAAAAGCATAAGCTCACATTAAGCTTTCAAACCGGTTAGCGGCTCAAAAGCTCAGAAGATCATGAGGTAAGCAGCGCGATCTACGCGAACGAAGCGAACAGAAATGAGCGTGAAGACATTGTGAACGGTTCACAGCGGAAGATTGAACGAACGAGAGGCAAGAAAGAAAGAAAGAGACGCAAGAAACATAGTGTAAACGAGTGTACAACATAAAAAAAAGAGAGAGCGAAAGAATGTGTGTGAAAGAGAGCAACTAGTTTGCAAGTGGAAATTTTAACAATAAAATGCTGTGAAATACAATTAACAAGCCTCATCCTCAAGGCAACAACAACAACAACAACAACAACGACAATAAAAACAACATCAAATTAATCATAATATGCTTACAAATAAAAACATAATTTAAAACTATTTAATGCATATTATGAACAAAAAGTGTTAAAACAACAACAAAACATCAAAAAATCGGAAACAAGTTAAACATTTGAATATAGTCGAAAAAAATCAAAATCCAAATCAAAACAGTAAAGTGAAAGATAGAAAGAGCGCGCGAAATATCGAGCTAGTCACATGCCAGACAGGGACAGCCAATGACAGAGACGAGAGACTTTCGCAGCAAACGTTGATTTTTGCACGCACACGCCAAAAGATACAAAAAAAAAGATACAAAACTTCAGATACAGGCTACAGCTCATAGTTAGAGCTACAAGATACAACAGCGTGTTTCCCATATCGTTATTAACGTGCCACAACTAACAACAATTGCTAAAATGGAGTATGAGAAAATGATGTACATGACAAATGCTGAGGTATGTAATAAATGGTATTATATATAGCACAATAATATCTTTTTTATATAAAGAAAATAATGTATTTACTAAAACCTACTGACATATATAATTAGGTTCAAAAAATTGGCTGTTTGTTTCTTTTTTACTGTATTGTAAAAAAAACATTTTTTTTGTGATTGACAAAGTTAATCTGAAACAGTGTAAGCAAAATTTTACATCGAACAAGTCAACCTCGCATTTTGTTTAATTTGATATGCAATCTTACATAATAATTAAATGTAACATTTAACACATTATTTTCTTTTTTATAATATTATATTATTATAATATTGACACGATATGTGTAACGCATTGAAAGAGACGTCTCCAACTCTATATGAAGGATTGCTTATAACTACTTACACAAAAATATGAAAAATTATCTCATAATTTGAACTTTCTTCATGTACATTTTGGCATTAATGTAAAGGTCATTTGAATTCAATGATGCAAAATTTTCCTTAACCCATTAATTATTGAAATTTTAGAATTTTTGTGAAGGGTTCTTTTTTCTCGGGCTTTTTTCCTCGGGCTTAAACAAAAAATGTTTTGACGCAAAAAGTTTCCCCATTCTTATAGTGACTGCAAAAAATAATATTCAAAAATCTTATCGCTAATATTTTTTTTAATTTTTAGTATGGGTTGATGTCAGAAAAATTTCTTATGAAAAGGAGGAAAAAATGGTTAAATAGTCATTTTTAAAAATTTTTAGCAATTCAGTAAAATTTTCTGTTTCTTAATCATTATCCAAACATGCTTACAAAGTTTCATCATAATCGGAACATAATACCATACGATTGAAAAACAATTGGTTGAAAAATATGCATTTTTAAAAAACTGTTTAACTACTAAATAACTTTACCAACTGTACCTATTCTGCTCGTAATTATGTCATTTTCATGATTTCAAAATTGAATCAAAATCGGGCGACTATATATCATAGCTGTCATAGAAACAATCAGTTGACAATTAAGTTTTCATATGTACAACTTTTTTGTAAGGGCATGTATCTTGTCATGAAGGTAACTTTTCTTTCTTATGTTTTGCCATATATTTTGATAAATTATTAATATGTATTTTTTGTATTTTTTAAATTAACTTTTTTAAAGAATTAAATTATGTATTGTAGAATAGAGCAAAATTGCTGCAGCATCGCTCGTTAAAAGCAGCTTTCGATTGTTTCCTTTGTGGAATTTATTAATGAGTTTCTCATTCTTTACATTCCTTGTTGGAATTTTTTGTAATTTTTTTCCTCTATTATGTATATAGCAGACTATACAGCATATATACTTATACATATATATTTCAAGTCTGGGTCGCTAGTGGGTGCCGTTTTGCGACACACACAATAATAACTAAAAAGCCGAGTTGATAGCTGCAACACGCCGATAACCTCTGCATTGCTCTGTGTTGTTATCAACATTAAAAAATATATATATTCTATACATATTTCTACTCAATATATACATATGTATTTGTATCTTTATCTCACAGTGTATTTGTAGCTGTAGCTGTATCTGTATCGCAAAGTGTGCGCGTTGTTTTTCTATCTGTTTTTTTTTGTTTTGTGCTATGCTACAAAATTATTTTGCGCAATTGCCCAAAACATGTACAGGATAGATAATGTGTATTTTTGAGCGATGTTTATTAGCGCTTAGTACGCCCCTGCCAGCACCTGATTTTTAATTAGCAAAAGTACGTGAGCTAGCTGTGTACCTGAAAGATACTTCTCAAAGTATCTCAAAGATAGACAGGCACAAATGAGTGTCACTAGGTGAGAGTCGCAATGCGTCGCATTGTCTGCCATGCAGCTTATTGTTGTTGTTGCTGTTGTTGTAGTTGCTGTTATTGTTATTGTGGTTGTTGTTACACTTGCCAGTTACATTTCGTTTTAATTACAACAACAGCAGCAGGAGCAGCAGCAGCCGCGTTTGAGGAGGCATCAAACGTTGGCAGCAACTTTCAAAAGATGCTTTCATTTTGCAAGAAGTGATTCTAAATGATTGTCAACTATGGCATGGCAACAATAACAACACCAAATGCCAACAACACCAACCAGCAGCAGCAGCAGCAGCAATAGCAACAAACAGCAGCAGCAGCAACAATGTCAAGCTGGCATTTCACTCGGAAAGTGCATTCCAATGCAACATCAGCAACAGCAACAGCAGCAGCAGCAACATCATATAGAGAGGCAAATGGACAAGCTAGACAGACAGACAGACAGACATTACAGATACTTTTGTTGGACCTACTTAAGCTCTATATATGCGACTATATACACAGAGTTTGACGTTTCTTGCCCGCAAATAGCAAAAAACTAAACGGACAGAAAAAAAAAACTTGAATTTACCATTTTTGATTGATTTGATGGAAATGTGTCTGCTGCGATTTTGCACGTCTGCAACTGTTGCTGCTGTTGCAGTTGCAGTGGCTGTTGTTGTTGTTGTTGTTGTTGCTGTTGTCGTTGTCCATTGCAGACGCGTCTTTTTCTTCTACTTCTTCACGTTTTCCCAATTGCTGACACAGAAGACAACGTTTAGAAATGCACATCGAGTGGTCCAATGTCTTCTGTCTTCTGTCCACTGTCTTCTGTCCGATTGGCCAAGTCAAACACTCTTATGCCTCATTATATTTATGGACATAATAAAATAAATACTACGGCCAACAATTAAAAATGCAAGCGCATTTTGCCGCTTTCGCAACGCAACGCTGCAAAATAGAAATAGAAAGAAAAGAAAGAAAAACTGACATGACATAAATATTTCAAGTGTTGCTGACAAGTTTTTCTTACTGCCAACTGCCTTCAGACATTTTCACGAGAATACTGTATCAACCAGTTGAGAATCATCTAAAGTGCCCATTGACAGCTTCAGTTGAAGTCACAAGTGCTTGTTTCAAGTCGATAGCTGTGATAGTCGATAGGTGAAACCATGGATACTATCGCTAGCTTATAGATGTTTTTACGAAAATATGAACTAGTTGAGAATAATCTAATGACCAGCTACTTAGGATGCAAGTACAAGGATATACAACGGTTGCTGTAATAGTCGATAGGCTATAATATCGATACTCTCGATCATTTTTTACATCGCTTATAGCTTTAGTTATAGCCATATCTCTCATTTTATACCCAATAACGATAGCTTCAATAGTTGATAGATAGAAACATCGATACTATCGATACTCGAATATAATACTTTGGCTGCATTTACACAACAATCAAGCACCGACAGCTCCAGTTATACGTACAGCAAAAATAAAGATACAAATTGTCTAATAGTTATTTTCTATCGATACTACCTATAGCTAACAATAATATAAATAAACTAGATGCAGATGGGGACAAACATTTATAAAGTTGTCTAAGTCGAGAGATAATCGATAATCAAAACTATCGATATTTTGATCTATTCTTGTGGAAAAATTTATGATTATGCATATTGCTTACTAATTGAATTTTTTATGCATAATCTACGATTAGTAATTCATAGCTTTTCATATTTTACGCACAATATATGATTAGTAATGCATAATTTTTGCTTACTCATGCACAATACCTTATTGATAATGCACAATAACTTATTAATTAAGCATAGTTTTTACACTTTAATGCATCATTTATGCTGATTTATGCATAGTTCTTACATTTCAATGTTATACAAAAATTACTACTAAGTTTGAAATTTATGATAAGTATTTCTGGGCTCCATTCTATACATAGTTTGTGCATAAAATGCATGAATTCAGCATAGAATTATCTATCTATGCTATCGATATATGCTGTTGAAAGTTAAGCATAGAGTTATCTATCTATGCTATCGATATATGCTGTTGAAAGTTAAGCACAAATTTCCTAGTCTAAGTCCGAGCCATAGAAAATAATCTTTTGGCCCTTTGGCAATATTTTTTCTTATAATGTTGAAAATCAATCAAACTCATTACACAATGTAAACAGTTGTTGCTGTGGTACTCGTATTCGCATTTGGGTGTGGTTATCAAGCGATGCGAAATGTTGTTATTATTATTTATATATAGAAGCAATAATTGTTGTTGTTGTTGTTGCAACATTGGCACATTGTTGCTGCTGTTGTTGTTGGTTGTTGTCTCTGTCGATATGCGGCACGACCATCGAATGTCGCCTGACTCTTATGCAAATTGAAATGAGTTGGCTGCCGCAATGTCTTTTCCACAGAATAATTGTCAATGCGTGCATTGCATAATGAGAAGCACAACAGGGAGTAAGGGAGAGCACATCAGACAGAGACAGACAGAGAGAGAGAGAGGGAGAGGGGAAGAGAGATGGGTAGCCAAGCCAACAGACTTATAAGCCAAACTAGCAGTCAGGCCAAGAGGTAGCTAAAGTCTCATAGAGTTCATTGGGATGGGCTCTTTAAGTACAACACATTTCGTCTGTGTGTGTGTGGGTGTAATATATGTGTGCGTGTGTGTGTATGCGGTTACATTATTCTCTGGTATGCAACAAGAGCTGCTTCAGGCGTGGTATGTTTAATATTTGAGGTGTCTATATTGCTGATGGAGTAGCCTGTCTTAATGTGTGCCATATTGAAAGTTATATTGGTTAAGCAACTAAGCATAGTTCATGCATAAATCTAATCAGTAGGTGATATGTGGGTTCTATTGATATATGTATATGTGCTTTGTGTTTTAAATACACTGTGTCGGTTTTGATTACCAAAATGAAAATTACGCTTAAATCATTTAAATGGCATTATTGCATTTATGATTGCACTTTGAAATCTTCACAGCGGGTGGTTAATTGCTTAAACTGCTTAATGTTGTTAAATTGAAGCTTTAACAGAGTTCAATCGGGTTAACATTCCAGCTTTGGCATACAACTGGGCTATTCACAGTGGGTGTTTAAACGGGTTAACTTGCTTAAGGATAAAGAAATTGTTATTTGAAACGGGTTAATTTGGATAAAGCTGCAAGAAATTTCAATTTCAACAGCAAGCGAGCTGTGAAGAACGTGTGTTTTCAGTCAGTAATCTAACAGTTAAACCAAATAACTAAAGGTTAATTATGATTAATTTGGAAAAAGAATAATTGAAATTTATAAGAATAAACTGGAGTACGCTCACTGAAGAAACTCTATGTTCATATCATGCATTTTAGGCAAGATCTATCCACAAATTGTATATGGATTGAAACCCAGAATTAATAATTATGATTTTTGAATTTAGGAATAAATTATTTATTAAATACTTCTGAGTATGCTTAGGAAATCATAAATTGTATATTGAAATGTTATAATTATGCATGAGAAATCATAAATTATGAGTTTGAGTGAAATAATTATGCTTTATTAAACAGATTTTGAGCATAAAATTGCAAAAATATGTATGCATTATTAATCATGTTTGGGATATTTGGGATTACTGAGAAATATTTGCTTTCGGTTGTATTGCTTAAAACATATACGGTCACACTTGTGCAGTTCCGGCGATCATAAAGCCCGTTTAACATGATTCATATTCAAAAATTGAATTACTTAAAACTTATGAGTAACATTTGCTTTAAAAGCAATTCTAAGGATTGATGAATATATTATTGCGAAACAGGATGGTGTATAGAGCATTCCTAGATCTGGTTTATAATTAAATTTAGCCATAAATCATTAATGAATAACCCAAAAGGTTACAACCTTTTCCACATCCCGGAACGGTTGACATATTTGCTACAGTTTTTCAATTTGCATCGACTACTTTGCATAAAGTGTGTACTGTGTTCTGTTTTCTGTTTTCTTATCCAATTGCAGAAACTTCTTAAACAAGATCTATGAGCAGCTGCATAGCAGCATAATTGTAAACCTGTGATCGTTATAAAGTCAGATTATAAAGCCAGATTTGAGTAGCATGTTAGTACGAGTGTGTGTGTTCACCTTGTGGGGGCAACAATTTATTGTTGCATGAAATGTCGACAATTAAATGCAATGCAAAACGCGACAAAATCCAAAGAGAAACAGAACTCAAAACAGAAAACAACTGAAAACAACTGAAAAATTGCGCCGTCACGAACTGCGATCTATTCGTACTAAATGCGAAACGAAAATAACTAACGAGCGATGTAAAAATAAGCAGATATAACATTAAAGTTTTTACTCGGTCTCGGCTCGATTCTGTAGACTGTTCTGGTCTGGTCTGGCCTGACTTTGGCTTGGCTTTGGCTTTGGCTTTGGCTTGGCTTTGGCCCGGTCTCTGTGACAGCTTAGCCTACGCACACGACTACACGAGTATCTGTGAGTACGTGTAGCTGAGTATCAGAGTATCTAATAGACATGAGCAATACATTGTCGTAACTGTGACTGAGTTGCTGAGATACACAAATATCGTCTCGCACTGTGACAGAATATCGAAAGTTATTGTCGTTTATCAAATAAAAACACCTTTACATGTGATACCAGTCTAGTGACGATGTATATTCAAGCTCCAAAATTATCAAATCTTTCTAAACGAGGTGTCAAGTTAAAAAGTTAAAAAAAAGTTTAGTGTGCTATTTTCTTAGTTAAAGTAATAAATGAAGAAAGAAGTAGTTTCGCGTTCTTCGTGATGCTTCTTCACTAGCGAGGACTGTCTTCCACAGTGTTTAATTCAATAATTGTTTGAAAGTTTGTTAATGGGTAACAAGATAAGTTTCGAACATTTTCAAATTGGATAAATAGAAGTTCAAATGTAAAATCAATTTTGTGGAATATTGGTTCAGTTTTGAGGAAGTTATGGAATATAAAATCAGGAAAGAACATCACAGATGGAGTTGAGATACAGATAAGTAAAAAATTTTGTGTTTTTGGCAATATTTTTTATGAAAATATGAATTATGTAAACAATATTTTAAATTTAATATAATTTAACAATAGAATTTTATACTTATTTTGAAGACAGCTATCAACTCAATATTTTAATTGAAAAAAATATGTATGTGAAATGTCGTTTGAACACAGTTTTAAAAAGTTTGGAAATAATAAGATCTTGTATAGACTCATAGAACAAACTCATAATCACAGTAATATTTCCCACAAATATTTGAAAGTAGCAGTATAACAATATGTCTCAACTCTCGAATTTATGTTCATATGTGAATTTGTGCGCTAATGCTGGTCTTTTGTTGTTGTCTGTTGTTGGTTTAATGTTGCTGTTGCCCGTTGACAGCGGCTTAACACGTTAACGTTGGTTATAGCCGTAACGCTGTTAAAGCCGCGCACTCAGTTAAAGCCAACTCTCGTTATTAATTAAAGATATTTTCGCGACGTTTCGGGGGGCTTGGCTTTTGTACTTGTATAATTTGAAGTTCTATTTGCCATAATGCGATTAGAACAGATTAACTGACAATTGTCGCCAGTCAGTCAGTCATACAGTCATTCTTACAGTCTTTCAGTCGGGCATTCAAACAGTCTTTCATTCAGTCAGTCATTCAATCATTCAGTCAGTCTGAACACCTGAGGCTTTTTGCTTGTTTGCATAGTTTGTTTTATTTAGTTCAAAGCAAACGTATAAATATAAATTAATTTAAATAACACTTGGCCATAATTCAACATCAAAGTGGCTTTCAAGGCTGCTGCAATTGCAAAAGGCACCCTTCACTTTGCAGCGACGGGGGGAAGGCGGGTGGATGGCTGAGTTGGCATACGAGTCGTATGCGCAATATTGTATGCTCCAAGGTTAGTTTCTTTGTCTAGCTGATGCCTGGGGTTCTGAACCTGGGCGCGCCCCTGTGTGTTGTAAAAGCCATGCTTAATTTATTTATATAGATCGTGCGGCTTGCCTTAGGCGTTGGCCATTTCATTTATTATATTAACTTGGCCAACAACAATAACAATAACAAGAACAAGAACAAGTACAACAAGAACTTGAAAGCTGCCGGCTCAAGTTCTCGCTTTTTGCTTTTGGCGGGTTCTTTTGGACACAGCTGGCTTATCTGATCGTCGCTTTAATAAAGCTTTAACGTGCTGCAAAAAAAACGTAAACTTGATTTTATTATTAGGCAAAGCATAGCACACACACACACACAAACACACACATACCATAACACACACACACATACTAGCACACACTCAATTGCCACATTCTTGCCTCTGAATTGTTCTAATGAATTTTGTGTTATTTTTGTTATGTTATTTTGTTGCTATTGGCCAAAGTCAAACAAATTTTGTTAAACTTGTTTCTGGTTTCACATCATATTTTCAATTTATTACTTAGCCACAGTTTTGCCTTCATATTATTGTTACTAATTTCTTTTCTTTTTCTTTCGCAAATGAATTCATGTATGAACATTTTATCAATATTTGAGTGTCAGCTCTGAAAAATTTGATCTGAATTTTGTGTTTTATTGCCCTTCGGCTGTTCTGCTTTATTTACATATTGTGTTGTTTTTCTTTCGTTCGAACTTTAATACATTTATGCCGAGTTTTCTATGTGTTTGTGTGTTGTATGTGTTTTGTGTATGCACTCTTTTTTGTCTCACATGACTCAGTTTATGATTTCATTTTTGTTTTCATAGATTTTTGTAGTCTGCTTTAAGATTTAAATCAGCTAACTGAAGCATTAAACTCTAAGAACTTCAAAAGAAACACTTTAAGTTTAGTATTTTCAAGTACTTTGAGAGCAGCTCGTTTCTATTTGTTAGCCCATAAAAATATGATGCTGCTTCTGCAACAATTTGCAATTTATTTAACGAGATTTTTGTAATTGGAGACTTTGTAATTGCTTACAAAAAATAATCTAAGTCAACTTTTGCTACAAACTTTATGATTATTTTATTTGAGTTGCACAAATAAATTCAAATACAAGATGTTTAAGAATACGTTTTTGTAAAACATATGTTCTTTAATTTGTTGAGCTAAAATTTGCATTTGTGATAATTCTGCGCAGCTGAAGGGACACTTAAACAAGTATATTTTGATCGTTAATTTATAAGTGTCTTTGCTTTTTACTCCCTGTTCCCATTAAAAATGGGAAAAAGGGAGTTATATAGTACTGCAAATGTGTGTAACAGGCAGAATTAGGCATTTCCGACTAACTATATTTACTATATATATTCTTGATCAGGATCATCAGCAGAGACGAACTAGCCATGTTCGTCTGTCTGTCCGTCTGTCCGTATGAACACACAGATCTCAGAGACTATAAGAGCTAGAGACACCAAACTTGGCATGCAGGTTCCTGTTTACCATACGCAGATCAAGTTTATTTCAAATTTCGGATGCACACATCATACTCTTGCTCTCTAAAATACTTTTGAAATTGTGAAAAGTCTTTAATAAAAACCAAATACATTAAAATTAAGTTATTTATATAACTTATCATTCTTTTGTTACAAATTATAAATTGACTTTAATCCAAAAATCATTAATTTAAAAACATAATAAAAAAAAAATACAATATTTTCAATAAAATTAAAATTCTTTCTCCAAACTAATTGTCGTATACATATTGTCAAAAAAAATCCCAATTGCTTATTAAGGATAAATCTGAAAAAAAAGTGAATTCATTTATTAATAAAATTGTTGCGTTGTGTGTTTGGCTCACTTTGTTCATTATTAGCTTTAAGACTTTTTGAGGCAATTAGATCACTTGGGTTATTCCGTTCTATATACGAGTATGTACGTATTATATTTCCTGCTGTTTGATTTGCGCAAACAAAATAAAACGTCGTACTCCATAAATTTTAATTAAATGTTTCGATACACACAAATGTTCTCTAAACAAGCTCGCGTTCAGTACGGAGTTTCCAATAGCCTACAAAATGCGAAATTTTATTACAATGTCTTGGCAAACAAAAGGTTTTTTGTACAGCTTTTTGTTGTTGTAGTATGCTGGTATTGTTGTTGTTAGACAAGAACAATATTTCATTGGCAGCTCTGACATGAGACGCCTGTCAATAGAGCTATCAGCTCAGATTTAAATAAAGCTATATATATTTATATATATAGACTTACAATTGTATATCATATATATATATATCACCCACAATAAACGTCACAAATTGGTAATTTGAAAAACAACATGATATGATTGTTCTTTTTGCTGTTGTGGTTGTTGTTGCTGCTGCTAGTGTTCCTGGTAGTTTCCATCGACAACAAATAACAAAGCCCCAGCAATTCTAAACGGCCAGCGGCTTTGGTGTCAAAGTTGCCACAATAATGGCTAAAAGCAAAAAGTACAAAATCCTAAAAAAAACAACAACATTTTAGCCACAACAGTTGAAACAATTGAGAATGCGAATTGAACTGACAAAATGGCAGGCAGGTATTTCGTGTGTGTATTTTTATAAACTATTTTTTGTAGTTGCCGCGTTGTATTTTTAGAAAAACCGCAATTTTTAATAGATCCATTTAAATGACAGGTCTATTTTTATAGTCATTTAGAATAGTTCAAAAATAAACATTGTAGTATTGGTGTATGAGTATGATTTGAAAATACTTTAGATGGCTTAGTTCGATTGATTGATTCTAAGGTGACCATTTCCGATTAGGTTCATAACATGCGGAATAAAAATTATTAGAATAATTAATTTCGAATATCTATGGAAAATCGGTTAAGAAAGTTTTGCCTGAGAGACAGTGGAATGCGCAGTATTCGAGCTTATCTTTAAAGCGGAAAAACGTTTGCATATTCACTCATAAACAGGTATACAAAAACGGAAACATTTCGAAATGAAAAGTTCTCGGAACAAAAGACTTGAATTTACTTGATTAAATTGTATTGATAACAAAGAACAAATAAAACTTATAGTCTTGTCTTACAAATGTTCAGCTTGAAAAGTTTTTTTCTAATCAAACTTTATCTTCAGAATGACCTTCTTCTTTTGATAGTTTGTAGCTTAATATATAAACATTTTAGAATTTGAATGTACTTTCAAAAAGCTGCAATTTCACTTGTTAATTTTCCAATACTTTTTATTAGATTTAAATATAGTTGCTTAAGTGTCACGTCAGCTATACAGGATTATCTCATATATACCATACTACATTTGCATCTACATCATTTAGTTTAAATAAATAAATTACCTATAAAATAAAATGAAAAAACAAATTACAATTTTAAGAAAGAATTGAATTTTATTTTATATAGTTAGTTGCTTTCATCTGTTAACAACATTAGGATTTTTTCATTGTAACATTAAGAAAATGCTTGGCCATATAAACCATTCAATTAAAAATTCAGTGCACTTTTTTTTATGACATTTTATAAAAGAATTTAGCTTAATAACCAATTAGAGATTTTAGATTTTTTTTGTTGCCTTTTGGCAATTTATGAGATTTAGTTAAGAGAAAGAATTGCTCAGCCATCAAAATGTTGCCGAGTGAGTGGTTATGGTCTATAAATATGCCATATAAGATATATTTTTATGTGTATGCACTTTGCTTAACACTTTTAACATATCTTATGGTTTTTTTTTTATTGAGTCACCTGCACAGCTGTTGGCAAAAGACTGTTGATTATTGAAAAAGTATAGCTCTATAATTCTATATAATTCGTGTAAAGCACCCAGCTGGGTCTAAAGAAAAAAAGCACAGATCTTAATAATATAGAAACTAAGCAAAAGTGTGTTTAAACAAAGTTTTAGCGCAGGCAATTAACAGCTAGACGAGAAAAGCTAACAGCGAAAATCACTCATACGCCCTGTGTTCAACCAATTAAAACATAAAAATTGTATTAACATCGTGACTGGTAACTGCTAAAAGGAAAAAAGCAACAAAAACAAAGGCAAAAACTTAACAAACAACGACGTCAATATTGAATTGGCAGTTGAAATTGCAATAGCAATAACTTGTCACGCCCTCAGCCCGCCCATCCCGCCCACCACAACCCCTAAAAAGTAGCTGTCCTTAGCTGAGAGCTAAAACTGCAAATCGGAAAATCCAGAATGAGCTGTTAAATTAATAATAAGCGCACAGCTCAAAACACACACACAAATACAAAACGCACACAAAGCCATAGGCTTCCCCCCGCTGTCCTCTGCTTGGAGTCCCCACAGCACCACCCGCTTGGTCTAAACACTGCAGTAAGCTTGATGAAAAACAAGTTTACCAGCATTCAACACTCAACATTCAGGCATTCACTCAGAGGCAAATATCGTAGATGATGATAATAAAATATATACTATGCTAAAGTCTCAGTATCAAAAAACGCAGCTGCAGCTCAAAGCGAAAATGTATATTTATTGCAATGCGCGTTGCTATGACGCTTTTAAAAAAATAAAAAAAATATATATAATAGTAATGAAACAAGTGAGAACTGAGTGTATATAGAGTATAATAAATAGAAAAAAACTCTGCACTTCCCAAGCTTAAACTGTGCCTCTTGAGTTTAAACAAAAAATAATAAATCTCATCAACAAAAGTTGTGTTAATTTAAAGAACACATTTCATTAGTCATTTATATCCTAAGAAAAACCCATTGATAATATCTATAGTGCCATCAATATCGTGACGACAACAATGCCTCAAACAAAAAATAGTCTTTCCTTTCTGTCGTCATTCATATAAAATGTAAATAATCTTGAAGAGGTGTTTAGACGATGCAATGTTTGCATGCTTTTTCTAGCATTTCTTCGTAAATCTTGCATAGAAATAGAAACGTTTCTTTAGGTGCATGAGACCATGCAAGATTTGCTACAAGTGTTGTACAATTTGACGAATTAGTGTTGTTAAATATGCCACATTTCAAGTTATAGTTTTAAATTTGTGTAGCAATCTTTTCTTTCTTTCTTTCTTTTTTTGGTGAATATTTTTTTCATTGTTGCAAATTAAAAGAACTGTTTTTTATTTTGCTATGACGTTTACTGATTTGTTTGATATTTGCATTTGACGGTTTTATATTGAACTAGTGTTTCATATGAAAAAATAATATATAATCTTGCCAAAATTGCATCGTTTGAACAACGCAGTTAAAAATACTAAAATATATAGCTTCTGCACTAGTCAGCCTTAGGAGTTGAAAGTAGAGCTATCAAGTTATCGATAGCTGTATTAGTCGATATTAAAACTATCAAAATATATTGATTTCATACTGTTCTCTGAAAATGATTTCAGGAAAGTCAGTATGCACTTAGCGTTGACAATATTTTATAGATCGTTGCAAATCAGTTTGCATCGGAAAGGTACATACAATAGTTTTCTGAGAAATTTCACATTTCCTAATCGAGTTTTCCAAACCCCGACCAATAAATCAGTGAACAAGTCAGTTATTTTCCAAAATATATTAAGAGTTTCACCATAGCTTAAAATTAATCAAACTAAACCTTAATTGTTCCATGATTTGATATTTATCGATTACGATTTCAATTTTTATTCTCTTTGTAAATCAAACAAGATAAAATGTAGAATAAAAATCAATTTAAAAACGTTTAAATACTAGTCGGTCTTAAACAGAACCCTATTAAGTTTGTGAGGGTATAAAATAGCTGGGTATGTGAAAAGATAAAAGGGGGCATACTCTGATTTTGATCTAGTCATTGTTTGCTGCTCATAAAAAAAGCACACGGCTCTCATTGTTGTTATTAGTTTAAGTTCATATGCCCACTGTAGCCCCTTCTCCTTCAAACACCTTTAAAACTAACAATCTGTGATCTGAGGCACAATTGGGCTTTGGGTTTTTCAGTAGTTTGTATTTTGTGTGACGTCACAATCTAGAGATAGAGTCTGATAGAGATCTGTCTCTGGTTCCAATAGGCCATAGCTATAAGCTTTAACTTTGATAAATGAGTACATCAATGTGACTTTAAGCTTAGTACGAATCTTGCTTTTGTCGACTGCGGCTTGGCATATTTGAAGAGCGCTGCGAAACGCAACGAAACTTAAGGTTAACACTAAAGTAAAAATACAACAAAAAAAAAAACAAGAAAACAAATTAAATTCGATAAACAAATATTGCCATTTGTAGCTGCTGCTGCTGCTGTTGTAATATATTTTTTTGGGGCAGGTAGGTGCCAGCTAGATAAAATGAAATCAAATTAGAAAGGCAGCAGCAACAGCGCCAAAAAATAAAAAAGCAAAAAAATAAACAAATTTTTCAAACTTTGCTTTAGCATGGGCGTGCTAATTATGCACTAAACTTGAGTAATTTAATTAATTAGTGTGACTTCAATTTTGTTAAAGCTAATAATTTATTACACTGCACAATAAAGTGTTTAAAAATGTGAATAAAACCAAAATAAGTTCAGTTAATATAAAGGCATAAAAACCTTAAGGTTCTAAGTGTTGTTCACAAAAGTGTTGATATACTTGTTCTGGTATTTTAATTTATTTTTTAAAAGTGTTTTTATATTGTGAAAAAAAATCAGACTAATTAAAAATATTTTGTTCTGTCTTAATATCTTGTAACTAAAGAACTTTAGCTCGAATCGGATGGGTTTCCTTTCAAGAATTTAGTAGACTTGTTTACTATCCTATAAGAAACCTTAATTTAGCGGGAAAACGCTAAAAACCGCTGAAATTGACACCGCCACAGTTTTCGAACTAAATAAGCTTTAGACTCGTTCTCTATATCGTTAGAAAGTTATTTTTAAGAGCTTTGACTAATAGTGTCGTATAAAAATATTGTTGACTAGTGTAAGCTATAACTGGAAAAATGTTATTAACAATATTATTTCTCGCTCTTACTTGCAGATGCCGCACAATACACACTTTAAAATTGGCGCCACAGAACAGTTTCAAACGCCAACAGATCAGTACTCGGCTTATGCCTATGCAGATAACTTTGATTTATCTTTGCTGCCGGAGGACGCAGGAATACCCACAACAGTTTATCAATATAACGCGCCACAGATTAAGATCGAGAGTGCCTGGGATTGCGATATACAGGAGCAGACAGCAACAGGCTCAATTTTAACAGGATATGCCAGTTCGAGCCATCAGTTGATACCGCCACCACCCGCCTATCCACATAGTGCCTATCCCTCACCTCAGTCCAGTCCGCAGCAGTCGGAGTTTGCAACATTTGCCTACGGCAAGTATAACGGCAGCTACGATTGTTTGAGTAGTCCCTGCCCCTCGTTGGATGCCAGCAGCATCAAGCAGGAGCTGCACATATTGCCACCCTCTCCGCCAGAGTCGAATTGTGAGACACCCTCGCCACGTTCCGATATCATCAAGGCGGAGCCCTTTGATGCGGAGCTGGAGACCTACATAGATTTGAATTCCCTACAACAGTTGAAGGATTCCAAACCCAATCATCAGCTGCTGCGCGAGTGCCTCGAGGACACAACATTCCAGCGCAAGCACAATCTGAAGCCCTTGGCACTGGAGTCCTTTATTGGTGGCTTAGCTGAGGTCCGTGGTGACTTTGAGCCGGTCATATCGCTCGCACTGGAGCATGCCAAGCGGGAGGCGGACGCCATTTGCGCGGAGCTGCAAATATCGCAAGGTATGTTTTGAAAACCATTAAAATTCATTTTCGATAGTTTTGATAGTCATATTTTTAGCTATCGATTAATAGAATAAATAACCAACATAAAGAGTAGAATAGTAAATTTAAAACTGTTGAAAACTATCGTTATCGTTACTCGATAGTTTTGTTAAATGTTGAAAACTATTGATATGGACACGCCAAATACAACGAGTTGAACCATAAGCTGATAGCTGTTGAAAACTGTGAATATCATAACTCGATAGTATTGATAGTCATAGTTTCAACAATCGTCAGTATTTATAAGCTATTTTATAAAGAACATAAATCGTAGACTGTATGTTGATAAATGTTAAAAATTATTCATTTGGATGCTTGATAGATTTTTAAGATACTCTCCCTGGTTACCCTTGATAACATTTTTGTGGGGATAATATATTTAAAACCAGCCTACCATAACTTTGACAAAAATTAGTCGATTTCAATGCGCAATGACTTTTTGGTCATATTTTAACATTTACATTTAAAATTTTTCAATTTCCAAAAATACTTTTTGTTCGAAAAATTACCTCAATTCCTCTTTATACATTTTTTTTTCAAATTGAATCGCTAAAATATATTAACCTTTAGATTGATTATTCACTTAAATTTTATTAATATCCAAATATTATTTTGAAATACATTTTGGAAAAAAAATTGTTTTAAATAAAATCACGAAATTTTACTCTTAATCGATTGCGGATTCCAAAGTTAGTATAAAAAAAAACTATTTAAAAACGTTTTCTAGAACCCTTTAAGAACTATCGTTACTATCGAAAGTATTGTCGATTATAATTCAGCTCTAGCTCAAAGATAAAGTAGTTTGCTGACTAACTGTTGATTCCCTTACAGATCCCAATGTTTGGACGTCCGCCCAGGTACACGCCTGGTTGCGATCCACCCTGGCACAGTTCAAACTGCCACCAGCAACAAATCTGGAGCTGCATTTCAATGAAGATGGAGCTGCACTAGCATTACTCAGCGAGGAGGAATTTACGCGACGTTTGCCCGAGGTATGTCAAAGCAAATTTACAATAAAGTATAAAAAACTAAGGCCAGGCCAATATATACAATGAATGAGTATTACAAAATCGTATTGGAGTAGCAAATAAGCATAATACAAGAAAACAAGCCAAAAAAGAAACAAAACTAATAATAAGAGTATAGTTAAAAGACACACACAAACATACATAGAGAAAATATAACAATCAATGCGATTGAATTGAATTGAATTTCGCGAACGACGGCAAACGAATACAAAAAACCGAACCAATACCGAATTCAACTGTGAAAAACAATAATAAAAAAAATAAAATAAAAAAAAAAAAACAACAAAAAAAAGAAACAAGTTTCGTAACTGGCAAGTTGACGTCATGGCCCAGACCACAGCCATATAGCCTGTCAGCAGCAGGCCCGTGCTCAGGCCCCGATACCTTCAAACCTGTTGCCAACAATTAGGCAAAAAGAAAAAAAAAAGATTTGTGGCATAAAAAAAAGAAAAAAAAAAGACAACAACAAAAAACTACTCCAAATGCGCTCCCCCTGTCAGCCAGTTGCTCAAAGGCTGACAGTCAGCACTTTTGCCAAAAATATAAAAATGATTACATTTAAACATTTGGTGAAATGTTGTTGTTGCTGTTGTTGTTTCTGTTGTTGTTGTTGCTGTTGTGAATGCAACATAAACGAAAACAAAAGACTTGAGCAACGAACGCGAACGAATCAAAATGAAATGAAATGAGAGAGCAGCTCGCCAAGAGATACAAGCAAAACAAAAACAAATACAAAAAAAAAAACAAAAAAACAATATTAGTAACCGTGGTCATGGCTGTAAAGGTGAAAGAATGTGTGAAGGTTGTTTGGTGAAACTGCACACAGAGCACAACAACACAGCACATCGCAGCACACTTGCTTGATTACGAGCTGTCCACCGTGGCCGCTGATGCTGCCGCTGCCGCTGCCGCTGCCGCTGCTGCTGCTGCTGCTGCTGCTGCTGTCGTCAGCTTCAACTTCAACTTCAGTTATAGCTACAGCTACAGCTCAGATGACAGCGGCGACACAACGACGCACGCACAGTGGGCTCAATTACAATGCAAAGCAATTAGAATGTAACATTTTCAAAAGTGCCTCACTTTAAATAAGAGAGCTATCAGATTTTTCAACTGTATCAAAGCTCTAATTTTTATAAGATTTTTTCTAATTTCTAAAAACATAAACTAAAATTAAATTAAATTAAATGAAATTCAATCGTTATTACACCTTTGCAGAGGGTGTAATTTTTTTCACGAAATTTTTAACGCATTGATGGATACAAATTCTATCTGTCTGTCCATTGGCTAATATGCGAACTAGTCTCATAGTTTTGAAGCTATTTTGATGAAACTTGTTGCAGATGCTTCATTTTGATGCAAGCAGTGCATATATAACAATCGGCCAGATCGAATCACTACCGACCGAACTTACCAACTCTGAGTTTTGGCATTATCTAATGATGTTTAAAGAGTTTAATCAAAATCGGACTACTATCAGCAAAGAAGTTAGAATAAGGAAGACTACTCGATAAGCCAAAATTAGCCTGTTATTTACTGTTTTGTTTTTTTCTACTCTCTATTGGGTTTGAGTTCCACTGTGCGACGGCACTTGAATTGAGCCAACGACCAGCAACGACATTGCAAGGTGAAAGTAAGACGCTGTCGTTGTTGTTGGTGCTGTTGTTGGCTAGCCAGTTACTGGCAAATGGCAACTGCAGCTTAGAAAGAGACATTGGTAGAGAGAGAGAGAGAGAGATAGAGAGAGAGAGATAGAGAGAGAGAGAGAGAGATAGGGAGAGACGCAGACGCATAATTTATGCTAGAATTTGAATTGATTGAGATTGAAATTGAGATTTATGCAAGATTTACTTTTGCTCAATTGAAAACTTATCTTCCTTTTTTTGTTTGGCTTTCTTTTTTTGCAGAGTGGCAGCACATTGCATGCACAGTTGGAGATATGGAAAATGGCCTATGCTGATCAGCTGGGCAATCAAATGGAGCACACGCAGCCAACAAATAATATGTGGCCAACAACAACAACAACAACAACAACGACAACAACAGGTGTGGCCTATCAAACACAGAGTTTGGAGCATGAGGACACCGAAGGTGCGTAGACTTTAACTATACAGTAAACTGTCCATAAAGCAAACATGCAAAATAAAGTTGGGCGATATATCATGTCACTGATATTTTTACGGATAGTGCAAAGTAGCAGAATTATCAGTGGAAAATATCAAAAATATCTGTGACATTATATCAATGACAAAATATCTGCATTACGAAGTGGAATCACAGTCCCCGTTCAACATATTTTGCATTTCTAAGTTTTCCAATTATTTGAACAATTATTCCAATTCAGCCACTTTTTAAAAAAGCTATAAAAATGTAGGAAAGTAAATTGATCAAACAAATTTTTCGATTATTCGATTAACTCTACGTGATTAATCGATTATTTTATGATTATTAACTTCCTTAGTAAATTAAATCTTCCTCAATCAAGATCTTAAGTAAATTATTTAAAAAGTTGTATGGCATCATCTTATTTGTTAAAAATAACTTTTCTGCAAAATATTAATTGAATATTTCTTTACATAGATGATGATGAAATGGAGGTCACTGTGCCAACGCCAGTTGCACCAACTGTGACAGCCACGCCCACTGTGACGCCCCCAAAGCGCGCGGGTGGAGCACGCAATGGCGGCAGCTCTCATATACATCTGTGGCAGTTCCTCAAGGAGCTGTTATCCACACCCCAGGTGAATGGAACCGCCATACGCTGGATAGATCGTAGCAAGGGCATCTTTAAGATTGAGGATTCGGTGCGTGTGGCAAAGCTGTGGGGCAGACGCAAGAATCGTCCGGCGATGAACTATGACAAATTATCGCGCTCGATACGGCAATACTACAAGAAGGGTATTATGAAGAAAACGGAGCGTTCACAGCGACTGGTCTATCAATTCTGTCAGCCGTATCACCAATAGGCAGCCTGGGAAAGGACTAATTTGACTAATTCTAAGTCTATTTATTTGGTAGTCGTAAGCAACCAAAACAGCACCCACCCAACACCCAACCCACTTTTAGCAACTATGCTCGACTAGGCTTTAGCGACTAGCGGGTATTAGTTCTTTGTACATATATATAACTTAAATCTTAAATCTTATATAGTTTAACTATAGGACAGTTTAGGCACGAAGGTAAGTTCGTGTATTTAGTACAACTTTTCGATGAGGACCTTGTCTAGAATCAATTGTTGTTTAGGCTATTGCCAAAGGCTGTTGACGAAGGTAAGTTCGTCACGCTGAGGCTATAAGTACAATTTTCAATCAATCAATCAATTTAATTGCATCTTTTGTGGGCGTGGCACAATGAAGGCCCTTTAATTTTGCATATATGTTTGACTTACCGGCGGCATCTTTATTCAAATGTTGTCTGTTTAAAGCGTCTTTGCCTTGAATACCTTTCAGCCTTGAGTCCTTGATTGCTTGTTGTTGCCTGCATTAGTAGCCATTGTCAAAAGATGGCGAATTTGTTGAAAGGTCACGTGGCGTATACGTCACGTGCGCAACAACAACCAACGCTGACTTCTCTTTTAAAGGGAGTTCAAAGGTCAGGCAGCTGACGCTAGCAGCATGAAGGTGTTGCGGTAATTTTAGGAACCATATATCTATGATATATCAAAAGTAAGTTCTATGAACAACAAAACACAACGAACAATTTGTAACGAATACAAATACGATTAGTTTTCTTTTAAGCATAATTTTATATATCCCTGTAGTTTTTGTAGGATCCTTGAAAATTTTTTAGCTCTTCTTGCGAAACGAAAAGTTAAAAAATTTTCGACCATATTTTGTAATGAACAATGTTTTTGTCAACTTAATTATATTTTATATACACATATATATATATATATTAATTTTGTTGCTTTTTTATTGGTGTTGGTTACATTTGTACTCAATATGTGTTAAGTTAATTTTATTATTTATTTTATTTTTTTTGTTTAATTTTTAAACAAGCATAAAAGCACAAACAAATGTTAAACAATTCACTTTTTGTTGTTCGCATAATGCGCTAAAGTCAATTGTTATGCTTCTAATTATTTGATTTTGTATTTTTTGCAATTTGCAAAATTTGCATTTGCATTTTGCTCATTAATTTTGCAGCTTTCAATTGAATTATGTAACTTTTGTGGTTTGGCTTATTTGTTTTTGTAATTTTTATCATGTTAATATCATATGCTTGATACAATATATATATATTATATGGCATATAATGCAAAACAAATATGCAGATTCACATAGATATATAGCTATAGATATAGATTAATTATGATATTGTTTTACATTCATTTTTATTTGTACGCGTATTTTTTATGTTATGCAAACTATTTATTTATTTATTTAACTAACATATTGTCATGCTCAAATATTCTAGTAATAAAAATCACTGAAAAACACACATACGATACTATACATTTTGTATTATTTATCGAAAATCAGTGTAAAACCCTTTTAAAACCGTATTTAATGCACCTTTTAAATTGAAAATCCCTTTAAAAAAATGTATTTTACTGCAAGGCGAAAGATTTTCCATGGGCTGTCAGAGAGTTTATCGGAATGTGTTACGGAAATCTGTAAATTATTTGTTACTTATTTTAAAAAAAAAGAAACACAAGTGATTATCGACCCTTGCAAAGAAGTTTCTTGTAAGAGATCTTCATATAGATATAGGCACAGACCCAGAACAGATTAATTTAGTTAAGATAGTTTGAGACACAAAAAAGCTTTTCATACAAAAACTTATTTCCCAACGGACTTATTTTCCTATGGCAACTTTAAAATAAAGTCATCCGATTTTGTTTAAATTTTGTTATTATCATAAGATAATGCTAAAACTCAGTATTGGTAAGTTTGGTCGAGTTTTCTGGAAATGCAATAATTTGAACCGATCATTTCTATGGTAGCTATATGTTAAAGCTCTCCGATCTGGCAGATTTTTGTACATGTACTGTGTGCAGCAGAAATAAAAATGTATGCCAAGTTTTATCAAGATAGCTTCAAAAATGGGAAACAAGTTCGCATACAAACGGACGCCCAGACGGACAGACAGACAGACAGAAGGACATGGAAGAGGGTTCAGTCACAGCCCTGATTGTTGTATGCACATTGATAACTTGATAACTTTAGTTGCAGCCCTCGCAACAGTACACGTGCTGTAAAAGTTTTTTAGATTGCCTTGTCAGTCAGTTGGGGCATTGCACTCGTGTGTGACCGTATCCAGAGACGATATTCATGATTTTCCATGCCAGCCAGGGCATTTTCAATCAACTATTTTCAATGCTATTTGTGCTAACAACGCCTGGATGGGCAGTGGTAGAGGGGCAGGGGTAAGGGTGTATTGACTGGGACAGGCTATGCCAACAATATGCAATATGCTTTGATAGTTTGAGCCGTCTCTCTGCTATAAACGAAAGGAAATGAAATGTGGCTCATTAAAGCGGATATATCAGAAAATTATATGGCTTAGCTTGCAAATATTTATTAGAGTAGGTAAATATGATGTCTGCCTTGGACTAAAGATTATTTTAATGCGCATCAATAAGTTTATCGTCTTTGTTGTGCTCAGCAGAAGAGAACAAATCGCGGATGCGGATATGCGGATATGCGGATACTCGTTGGCCGTGGGCTGCTTCATTTAAATAGTAAATCGCATTAAATGCCATCAAGTGGAAAATTCCGAAAAGCAATAAATTTATTGCTTGCTGCACAGTCGACGACGATCACGCCCAGTTTTTCGGTGTCGGCCTTCGTCCTTTTGCTCCTGTCTGCTCTCACTTTTCGTCGTCTTTTTTTTGAAGGACATGCCTTATGTATAGTGCTTACGTTATACAATATTTGCATTATAGCTTACAGCCAGGACGGACTGGAAGAAGGACTGGGTTGGTTTGTCTGTTTGACGCTCTGTTTGTCCTGAGATGGAGCCAGGACTTTGTCTTTGTCTTTGTGCTTGTCATACGCTCGTTTGGTTTTTATCTGCCTTATTGTTGTTTTTTAAGCGAAACTACAAAGACAAATATTTAATTGAATTAGTGCAGCTAGCGTTAAGCAGACAATGCAAGAACACGCCCCCTTACGCCCCCAGCCATATATAACAGTTCAGCTAGTCTGGCTCCAAATTTGAATATTGTTTTCTTCTGATTCATCAACAGGTTCGTTAAGATGCGAATAATTTGTCAATTGCAACCCCCTCGTTTGTTTTGTCTGCTAAATTCTGATAATTACGCTCGGGTTCTTCCAATTGTTCAGTTTGCAGTTTGTATTTTAAGGTCCAGTCCTTTTTTTGTGTGTTAAGCCCTGTGTACTAAGCCTCTTGGCTGCTAGCCTATTTGCTGTTAGCCTGTTTCCTGTTGCCAGTTTACCAGTTGACAGCCAATTTGGTTGTCTAAAAATAGCTTCGCATTTTGCTCGCATTGATGAACTGTGTACCTTTTGTCAGACTTTGTTGCTGTTGTGGCCTTTAATTAGCATAATTGCTAATACTGGATGCCCATCAAAGAACACTGCTTGATATAGCGATGTCAACATATCGATGACACTATCGATGGTAACACTCTCTCAGTGATAAAGTTTCAAAGCAGATCAGCGCGAGGTTGAAGGCACGAAGTCATTAGGGGAGGGACTGGCAAACTTATCGATTATTTAAGTTGTCACGTTCATAAATATCGAGTGGTGATTTAATCAATTTCTTGACATCTCTAATTAATTGTGGAGCATAAGCCAAATGAGCAGCTTCTAATAATGTTGATGATAAATTTAGATATGCACCTGCTAATTAAATGTTGGCGCCTAATCAATTAAGGATTTTTCAATATTTTCGGTAGCACAGTTGGCTGGAAGTTAAAGAAAATTCTAAATTTTACATTAGGCCAATTCGAAAGGCACAAATTGCCAAGCAGCTGTGGCGCATACCAAAATAAATGTGGGTAAGTGAAAATTCAATTTAAATTGATGTCGACTGGCCAAAAGCCAAGTCAAGTATATGCCATTTAACTTAAGTACCTTGGTCGGAGACTTGCTATCCCTCTCTCTATCTATCTATCTATCTCTCTCGCCTTCTCACTCTCTAACTGTTTGGTCAGCAGTCGTTTGTGGCCACGTAAAATAGGTAACAAGTGGCTGGGCATTTGGGTCTACTTGGGCTCACACGTCCGAGTTTCGAGTTCCTGTGTGTCCGGTGTTCTGTGTGTCCTGAGTTCTCTGTGTGTTCCTTGTCCTGCGTCCTGAGCTTCTGCCCATGACTGCGAAATCAGCGCCGCAGCCGCTAAAAGCAGCAACAATTTTAAAAATTCATAAAAATTGCTACTGGCAACGAGAGGTCAGAAGTCAAGAGTGAAAATAGCTCCTGCCTGCCTACTAAATTTTTTCAAGTCCTGTTTCGAATCACCTGCTTCACCTGATCTGTCTATCTCTGCACTGCCTGTTTGGTGGTAATGAAATTACAATTTTTTGGCTGGCCAACTCATGAAAAATAAATGAAGCTTAAGCGCATTGCCACAGACAGAAATACATACAGACAGACAGACATACAGACCACAGTGCCTGCAATCTCAACCCCAACAAACACACACAGACACACACACATGCCATTCAACAAGTTTCTCCCCTTTTTTCTGTACATAAAAATAAAAAAACCTACGCACAATCATAAATATCATCCAAGAAATGCGCAAACGAACCGCATAAACATTTTTTTTCCTAAGCCGAAACTGAAACCCAAAACGAAACCTTTCTTTTTCGGTTTTTCGCTTTTTTCGCCGCTTTTCAATTAACTTAAAAAATATATAAACGTAGCACTTTTGTGGCTCGCCCAAAGGGAGCAACGTCCTTTTTAAGCATTTATTTTTTTCCAGCTCAATTTTCGTATGTCTTTGCCAAGTAATTTAGCTTTTTTTCACGTTGCCTACTTTTAGTTAAGTGCATTTGATTTTTGCCAAATAAGTTGCCCCTCGACACTGTTCAAATGCAATTTATTGGATTTGGATATATTAGAAACGTACGAGTAAAAAGGTTTATTTACACTGAGAGAAATATAAGGCAGCATTCATACAAAGCTTAATCATAAATTTGAATTTAAACAGATTTAAGGATGTTGCATGCATCAATTATGAATGTACTTTTGCATAACACATTATCGATAAAGCAGAAGCTTTGCATATTAATGCTAAATTTATGCTTATTTATGCATAATTTCTATTTTTCAATATACTTTATGCATACGTTATGACTATTTTATGCATAAATTACGCATTTTGAAAATTCAAGTATAGTTATTCAAGGTTCGATTTGATACATCATCAATGCATAGAGTTCTCTCAGTGCATTTAGTATGTTTCCATAGATCAATCGATCTAATTCTAAGTCTTTCGAATCAATAAAGAAAGGTAGCATTGATTCAGCTATGATGAAATATATACAGGTCTGTTCCGAATTTCACATTCCAATCAATTTAAAACAGGATGGACATTAGTTTTCTTGAACGTTTACATTGTTTTAAGAAATGCCTAAAAGTATGCTAAACATATATATGAAGAATTGAGAATCAATTGGAATTCAGAACAGCCCATATATTTTTAATATCAAAACCATTGAATAACTTTAATTTCAATGATTGTGCATTTCTAATACATATATATATATGTTTGAACTAATGACATAGACTATAAGCGCATTATTTGGTGTAATCCGAGGGGAGTTTATAACATACACACACAGAACACACATGCAAACGTGTCGCAGTTTCAAATTGGTCGTTGACCTGAATTTGATTAGATTTGGAATACGAAAAATTCGATTTGAATGTGTTTAAATTGGAGTATGAAAGGCTCATGAAATAAGTATACGTGTCACATTGTTGGGCATTTTTAATTAGTTGTGTCGCAATTTAATTTAATCACGTGCCGTAAGCGTCAAAATATTTAAGCAGTATAGCATTGGCAAAATTGCGTATGCGCCATGTGGCCCAAGCGACACAGACTAAGACCCAAAACGAACACCGCTCTGGGGAGTTAACAAAGGGGGTGTGTGGCAGGAAGCTTGTAGGCGTCGGCTGGCAAATGTGTTGACGCATTTTACAATACACAATGGGCCCCAGCACACACACAACATACACACACACACACACACACACACAGACAAACACACACTAATACTAATACACATAGTATAACAACACACAGCTGTAATTATGAATTTCATAATCATTTTGTTAATATGCGCAGCACGCGACGCGTTGCTGAGCGCTTGGAATAAATTGCAGTACCAGCAGCAGTAGAAGGAGTAGAAGGAGTAGCAGCAAGGAGAGTTGGAGCAGCTGGAGCAGGCTGTAGCAGCAGCTACTATACCGTTAAGGCTGCTGTATATCCTGCCGTCTACTGCTCATTTCGTGTGCGCTTATCCTGCGGGGAATTAAAAATAATTTGGGTCGTTTTGCACTGCGTTTGTTGTTGGCCTGCCAGGTGTTAGCCCCTATCTATATATATATATATATATATATATATATATATGTATATGTGTGTGTGTGATGATTACGGCTTAATTTTTGTAATTATATTAACAACATGATTAAATTAGTTTTGATTTTGCAACCTTTGCCACAAAAAAAGCGTCTTGGGAATCTACAGCTTTAAACTGAAACTGGTATACTCTTTTGTATGATAAATCGCGATATACAAATTCTCACCTGTTCGGACTCCCACTTTTTTATCTAGTCTAATTTTATTGTTTGCTGAAAACTATATGAGCGTAAAAAATTAAGATTTTGATTCAAAGTCGAATTAAGAGCAGGCTCGAATGTATTGGTCCTTGAGATACTTTTCCTTCTTTTAAGATTGTGTGCTTTAGAAGATCTAATTTTCATTGGAACTTATTATTCCTGGTTTTCTTTGACGTTTAAGCCTTTTGTTTGCTCTGAATTTCAAGTGTACTTAAATATAACAATATCTACATTTTTACAGTCCTTAAAGTGTTATCTTTTCTTCAGCCACTTCATCTGAAGAACTAAGTTCTTTAAGATTTCTGAACGCGGAAACTCAAGTATAAAATCCACTTGGCTTTTTTTTTAAGGTTTCCTTTCCTTTATTTCAATAAGTTCACTTTTATCTTAAATTCCCAAGCTATCTAAGACTATTTATTTATTTTCTGTCTCTGTATTTAATTTTACTTTAAGGTTAAAGAAAAGGTTTAATGGTGACTGATCATTTTTTATGTACATTAGCATACCCTTACAACTATATCAGATAACAGATTCACAAACATTATTGTTTTAAAATACTAAAATTCCAAGCAAACTTAACATATAATAAAGCTTAATAAGTACCGTTTGTGTTAATCGTATGTATAATGAATTATAATTCATTCAATTCAAATAATTATTTTTTCAACCCGCTTCAACCCAAACCAAAAGTCCCTTGGGCAGAGAATACTTTGTGGGGTATAAAAGGTATAAAAAGTATAAAAAGGTATGAAAAGCATTCGCTTTAAGTCAGCACATAATACTAGGGAATTATAATTTTTTATTAAAACATATATGTGTGTGAGTGTGTGCGTGTATGCGTAGGTGTGCTTTAGCATTAATTAAAAAAAAATACAACTCACATATGAAACTCATTAAGTGCGCGCAATTTGCAAAATTATTTTTTATTTTTATTGACTTGTTCGCAACTCGCACTGCAGCATTGTGAGATTTCCAAGCGTTTTGTTATGCCCCATTAATGTGCCACACAACAACAATAATAATAACAATAGCAGCAGCAACAACAACTACAAAACGATTGCAATTGCAAAACCAACTGGGAACCAGTTAAATTAATAATAAATCTGAAATTATACAATATAATTGGCACAAATACTCATACATTGAAAATAACAGGCAGAGTTAAAGCATGGGGTTCAATGAAGTGGGGAGGAGGTGTGAGTGGCAGTGTGGCAATAATGAAAAGTTTGTGAAATGTGCTTGTGGCAGTCATATTCATCAACGAAGCTAATAGATTTTGAAACATTTCAGAACTTTAGTAGTTCTTTTCTTTGAACCAGTTATTGTTTAAAAATATGAGCCTTAACCCTTGGTATGTTAATCATCAAAATTATATCGATATCTACTTGAAAAATGAGCTTATACATTTCTTACCAGTGCTCAGGAATATCTTAAAGCAGGTTCATGAACTGCACTTTGAGGTGACACATTAGTTCAAACCGTGAACCGAATCAAAATGTGAAGAATGTGTGTGCGAATGTTGCTGCGAAAAGTGCAGCTGAATCATATTAAAAAGGGGAAGAGTGAAAAATGGTTAAGTATACGTAAAAGTAGTTGCAAAGACGCATGCCAAAGTTGCAACAATATACATGTGTATTTTCGGGTGGCTCTCGCTGACACTTGCCACCAATTGTCGCACGTTTTTTGGAAAGCGTTGCGTTGCGTTGCGATGCGATGCGTTTGCCTCTTCTGTTAGCAACTACTACTTACGAGATATTTTTCAAATTACACGAAAATACGCAAAAATCGCAGCACTACATTTAAGTAAGGGTTGCGAGGGGGAGGGCCAAGGGAATAACGAACTTTGCCCAAAGGACGACGACTCAACTGCTCGCTGCTTGCTGCAGCAATTGCAAAGAAGTCGCGCAGGACCTTACGTTAGATTTCTTCTACGCATTGTCGCATTGGCTCATTGTGTTGTTTTTGTTGCTGCTGCTGCTGCTGCTGCTGCTACTGCTGCAGTTGCTGCAACTACAATTGTTGTTACACTTAGAAATATAATTGAGTTCAATGTTCATAAATATTCAGAACTGTACTGATTTTCACTTTCGAATATTTCCACAAAAAAGAGTGATTAGCAGATTAGCATTTTCCGGAAAATTTACTCCCTGGGTATCGGTATTCAACTTTTTTTTTTTTTTTTAAATTACGATCTTTTATTGCTTACACAATATGAATTAAGGAAAGCTTCTTTGGCTTTTTCAATTTTATTTCTTGTATATAGTCTTTTTAATTTTTGTAGATCATTGTTTTTCTCTGAGTGTACTCGAACTGCAGTTGGCTATAGTATAAGAAACTCATAAATAACGCGAGTGAGGCCAATGCAACTGAACTCGACCCAGGACAGTGAAGACTGAAGAGAGGGAAGAGAAGAAAGAGAGAGAGAAGAAAAAGCCAAGCCACGTACTTGTACTTTTCTACTTACTTGCCAGTATCAGTGTGTGCGTGTGTGTGTGCAGGTTGTGCGTGTGAATATGTGTGTGTGTGTGTGCGTGGGTGTTTGTGGCACTTCAACTCTAATATAAAGTTTGCACTCGAAATGTGCTGCGAGCACTTTTTGGTATTACGCAAAGTTTTTGCGCCCGCCCGCAGGGTCCCAAAAGGTGGCAAACGGGGTAGTGGGGGTACGTGGCAGCCAGCTGATTTCTTGCATAAAAAAAAACTAGAAAAAAGAAAGAGTAAAAAAAATTAAATTGCTCGCAATTTGCACAGTTCAATGCGCTTTAGCTGCGAAGCTGCAAGCATTTTCGCACAGATTTTCATAACTTAGATTTTCAGATGTTCGCACAGCGAACAATGGCAAAACTTGTGTGTGACATATGGGTGTGTGTGTGTGTGTGTGTGTGTGTGTGTGTGTGTGTGTGTGTGTGTGTGTGTGAAGTTAGTATGTATATGTATGTGTGCTGTACCTGTGTGCAGAGTTGTAAACTAATGCAATGACAAACGCAATCACAATAAGAAATTTTACAGTTAGTTAAGTTTGTCTTGTGGGGGTGGTGCTGCGAGGAGTGAAAGGGAGTGGGTTGGTCTTGCTTTTGTTGTTAAAGGATTCTTGTTTCGCAATTTATTTTCCACACTTGCTGTGTCGCCACAAACCTGTGTCTTTTGTGTGCTGTTTTCTTGTTGCTGTGGTGCCTTTTCAAAATATGCATAAATAAAGCCAAAAAAAAAAATGAAAAACAAAAAATTGAACATTTTTTAGCATTTAGAATTGCAGTTTGCAGTAAGAAAGTTATGGAAATAGCCAATTATTGAAATGACTTATAACTCCTATGAATACCATTTAATAATTATGATTAATGTTAAAATAAATAAACATAAACAAAACAGACAATTTACCAATTTCTTTAAAGAAAGCTGAAAGTTGAAATATATAAAAATTATTCCAAGTAATGCCAAAATGCTATTATTATATTATTATAAATGAACTATTTTGTGATGAAAACATATTTTTAAAATTTTGTATATATTAATTTACATTTGCAAATAACTTTGAGTCTCCATTTTAAAACTTTACAAAAAATGTGAATCTCGAAACGAATAAACAATGCAAAAAAATGTACCGTACGGGAAGGGGGGTGCATCCGAAATTTGAAATAAACTTGATCTGCGTATGGTATTCAGGAATCTACATGCCAAGTTTGGTGTCTCTAGTTCTTGTAGTCTCCGAGATCTGTGTGTTCATACGGACAGACGGACAGACAGACGGACATGGCTAGTTCGTCTCGGCTGTTGATCCTGATCAAGAATATATATCGTTTATATAGTCGGAAATGCCTCCTTCTGTCTGTTACACACATTTGCAGTACTTTATAACTCCCTTTTTCCCATTTTTAATGGGAACAGGGAGTAAAAAGTCTACAATATTCTTGACACTTGTAATTGCTGTTATTAGTTATGAATCCAATGAAATTTTTCCAAAATATTTTAAAATTTTTATGCATTTACAACTCTATTTAGACAAGAAAAATCGGCTTTCTTGTGGTTGCCGAACACATCAGCACTTCGATGTGCAGCTATATAAAAAATGATTATTGTTGAAACTAGGCGTAAAAGAATATGTATGCATAAATGAAGAGTATATCATTATGATAGCATTTAAAAATATACTGTTGTTGCTAAGAAAACTGTTGAAATACTCTGAAAGTATTAAAAAAAAATTATGAATAATGTGAGAACGCATTAAAAGTGGCAGACGTAGGTGAAATATGGCAATAAGTGAATGGCGTCTGATGCAAAAGTTAATAAAAAAGTTCAATAAAAATGGAAAAAGGGTGCTGATTTTGGATATTGATGGGAACGTCTGGGAGCGTTTACCGGTTCAATATTCTTACGCAGTGTCCGACCCTTATCATAGTTCATTAAATGCGTAAACGCATAAAAAATGCGAGAGAGACTACCCCGAAATAAATCTATATAAATATGTATATATAGTATAACAGTATAAAAGTGGATATACGTATATAGGCTGGGGTAAAGTTTGTTGTGGGGAATGGGTAACAACATTGATTGGGACGAACTTGCGCCGCATAAAAGCATTTATTTTGTCTTTTACTTTGTACTCTGCACGAGACTTGCTTTTAATGCATAAAAGCGAAAGAAGCTGCAAAAGCGGAACATAAATAAATTTTGTTTTATGCGTCAATAATGATGAAGTTATTATGATGACTTTATTAGAAGCAGCAGCCAAACCAAACCAAAAAAAAAAAAAAAAACGAAAATGAAAACACCCAATCTCAAACTGAAAACGAAACCGAAACCAAAAAAAAAGGAAGCACATCATAAAAATGCTTCCTCTGCTGTGGAAGGAGACTGAGCATTAAAAAAGTTTACCAAACATATTTATGCGCACCTATATAAGTATGTATTATATACATATCTAGATACACTGAGAGAACTCTATGCAATTTACGCATGAATTGTGCGCAAATTATGAAAAAAAATCAAATTTGGAAAAACTTATTAAGAATATCAAACTAAGCAGTAGTTTATGCATAAAATAGTCATAATGGATGCATAAGTAATCATAAAATGTACGTTGAAGTGTAAAAGTTATGCACAAATAAGCATAAATTATGCAGTTATATGTAAAAGTTATGCTTTGTTAATCATATATTGATCATAAATATGCAAAATCAATACATTGTTAGTTATACAAGTTATGCTTTATGAATAAGACTTTGTTGAAAAATATGCAAAAACTATGCATTTTTAATCATACACAGCGAGTAATCATGCAGAAATTATGCTTAATTATGCATTTCAGTGCTTTGTTATGCATAATTGATACATTCAGTGCATGACTGCCAAACAACGGTCAAAATTGAAATCTATGATTAAGTTAAGTATGAATAGTGCCTAAAATTTCGTTCCGTGCATATATCTTTAGTATATATACTTGTATATTAACCGCAGGACTCTCTGTTCTCTCTCTATCACTGTCCCTCTCCATCTCTCTCGCCCATTGGCGACCCACTTAAGCGATGCTGAAACTTTTTTATTAAACTGCGCTAATAGAACTGAGGAAAACTCAGGTCCTGGAGCTGGGTCAATTTCCAAAATGGCCGCCTGGTTGCGCTTAATAAAATTTATGATTTCAACGCTCGGCTTTGACAGTTAAAATTAAAATGGCTGGGCGGAGAGATCTCGAAATGCCTGCCAGGTGCCTGACCAGCGCCAGAGGAGCCTGAATTCGAGCTGGAAAAACGAACAAAAAAGAATGAAAATTGCAAAGTCAAAAGTTAAATACAAACTTCAGTGCGCAAATTGATAACGTTGGGGGCTTGAGCCTGGGATTGCAATTGGGATTGGGATTGAGGATTGAGGATTGCGATTGGGCTGTGCTTGGCTTAGAACAAACTCATCTTTTAGTTGGTCGCAGCAACTGTCGCATAATGCAAAAACTGACATCGCAGAGGGGCGCACAATATGAAAGATTATGTTATGCAGGCAGCGTCAAGAAACAGCGCAAACAGCGCATAACAAAACTCCAGCTACTCCTCCAGCTGCTCCTCCTTCTCCTTCTGATCTCGTCCTGGCTGTTCTCTCCGCTTCAAGCGGATGTGCCACCCCATCAAATCATTTTGCCAGCGGAAAAAGCGCTTGACGGGCGTTCCAAGCGCAAGATGGAGCATGTGAAGGGGTTTTGGTATAAGAGGATTGGATTGGGATTGGGTGTCCTTATTTCCAGCAGTGGTTGCCCGCCATTGGCAGCATTTATGGCGCTATGTAAAAAATTGCAAAATGCAAAAAGCAAAAACCAAATAATGCACAACAAACCAAAGACCAAACTAAAGATACTGTAAAGAAAAAAACAATCTGCAGGCTGCCCAGCAAATGGTATAAATAGAAAAGCAACGAAGATTGAATACTCTTGCGTGCATAATTGAACAGTTTGGCAAATAAACAAGTTAATCAAACAAAACATAAAACATTAATGGCAGATGCCTGCCAAGCAAGTCGAGGATAAAAAAGTGTAGCATAGTTTTAAGCGCAGAATTGATTAAAATATTAAGATTTTCGACGAACCGAAAAGAATGATTTACGCATTTTAGTTCATTTGATTAGGAAGTGAAATTGGAGACAATTTTCGTTTCAATTTTAAAGATAAATTGTATTTGCAGTTAAACAATTTAAGAAGCTTGTATTTATTAAGATTGCATAATATATATCCCATTTTTAATTGAATAGCTCAACTTAACGTTGTAGCACTCTTCGTGAGAAAACTATAATACATACTTAAAGAGTATTCGAGCACATAATCAGAGTGGATAGGATAGTTAGAAGAGTTGAAAGTGATGGAAGTTGGTAGTTATGTATGATGGCAGTTGACCAGACCAGCGCATCCTGAACCAGCAGTCGCCACGTTTCGTTGCCCTTAGTTATTTTCCTACTCATTTTGTATTTTGTTTTGTTTTTTATATATATGTATGTATTTTTTGTTGCTGTATTATTTTTGCGTCCTTGCACGCTCTACTGTTTGACTTTCATAAAGTTTTAACGACTTTTGCCTCTGCTGTCATAGCTCAAAATGTCTTACATGTGCAGCAGTGGCAACAAAAACAACAACAAAAAAATATATAAAAAGAAATAAAAATAAAAATAAAAATAAAATGGGAAAGAGAAATGAAAGAGCAAAAACTTGTACAACTTTCTACTTATAAGTAATTTTGAAGTCTTCTTTGGCCATTTACTTGGATCGCCTTTCGTCAGCAAATGCCGCACTTGAGTTCGCTTCATTTCAACGTTCTTCATACCCTTCTCTCCTTTCCCCCACAAATCCATCATATGCTATCGTCGCTCCATTGGGCGCCCGGATAACTTGCAGTCTCATCTGAGCCAACGGTAAATGCCCTTTAAATGCTTTGCTTTCCACCAGGTCAACTTTGAGCAAGCTTTTTGATCGCTAAGCAGCTATGTACAAAAAAAACAATTTAGATTTACGCTTAAGCAGTTGAAATTGCATGACTATGTGATACCCTGTAATGAAGTTAGGAAGTATATGGGCAATTTCAAATTCCAGTTTCGAATCAATTGCACTTAAATTACTAAAGGTAAGTCTCAAATATAATTGAGTTTCCCAATAAACAATAAAACTTAATTTGTCTTCTCAGAGATATGTTATCCAGTCCCATCCAAAATGACGCTCCTAATGATTGCCGGCTACAAAGTAAGCCCACAAATAATTTCCTTGGAAAAGTGCATAGCACACTTTTCAGAGCATACTAAATATTACTAGAAGTCTTATATTGTTGTATTTATATTTAATTTTTCCCAAAAGACAAAGTAAACAAAGCAGAAATTGGTTAAGTTTTCACTAAGAGAGGCATAAACTTTAACTGTCTAAAAATATAAACGAATATTTCATACTGCAAATGTGTGTAACAGGCAGAAGGAGGCATTTCCGACTATATAAACTATATATATTCTTGATCAGGATCAACAGCCGAGACGAACTAGCCATGCCCGTTTGTCCGTCCGTATGGACGCGTCGATCTCGGAGACTACAAGAGTTAGAGACAACAAACTTGACATGCAGGTTCCTGTATACCATAGGCATATCAATTTTATTTAAAATTTCGGTGCATCCCTCCGCACCCCCGCAAATCGAAAAAAACTCCAGCAGCCACAATTTTAAAGATAAAGCTTTGATTTTTGGTACACATATATGTTGTATCAATGATCAGATAAATAACACCAAAGTGATGGAAGAATCTATTACGCCCGTCTCAGCAGACAGAAACAACAGTTTGACAGGAACTGGGCACGTTAAGTGCGCTGCTTGCTTGTGTTGCCGCTGAACTGCTTAAAATGCAAGTTGGGAGATGGGAGTCTCGTAGTCGGGCACACTCGACTAGATCATTCTTTTATGTTATATCTGACAAATTTACATGTTAATTAAATATAATTCTGGGCAACTTAAATACAGGGTAAATTTTAACCAAAACATGTGGCAATTGCAACAAGATTTCAAATTAAATTTGACATAATTTATAATGCAACCAACACACACACACACACACACACACACACACACACACACACAGAAAGACCACACACCCAGCAGCTACAGACACACACTCTGGCAAACACATACACATAGCACATGTGCCATTCTGTGCAAGCTGTAGAGCAAGTGAGAGGGTGACTGAGAGAAGGAGAGACGGCAACGGATATGCCAGTGCGGTTATACATTCATCATCTATTTATATAGCCTCATGACAAACCCTCCATCCATTCGGTTGACCCAACAGTGTGTTCAGTATGTGTGTGTGTGATGGTTTCGGCTGATTTCCGGTGCGTATGACCGTGCCGATCCGCTGCTAGCCTACTAACCTCAATTTCAGACAGGGCAGCAGAGCAACATATCTATCAGAGTTGACCATTGTTGTTTAACAAATCGAACGAGTTCGCTGGATTCATTTTAAAATGAATGAACTTGCCGACTACAGCTTGGAGTACAAGTAATATACTGCTTGTTCAATGAACTTGAATGTGTAATTAAGCACTAGGATGCTGTTGTGATCTCCACAGTTGGGTTTGGTCTCGCATTTTATTTATTTTTAACCTTTATTTGTTTTTTAATGTTTCTGAGGGAAGCTGAGTCTCAGTCTCTACATCATCTTCGCTGAAAATGATGGGCGTGCGTGCAAGACCAAGTGTGGGCGAGCGCGGATCAATGCTTTGTTGTGAGGGCGGTGTACTTTCCAAAATGATCTCGCTGGGCATTGTTGCCTCTTCATTATTGAATAGCGACTCAACTTCCAGCGATTCACAGGATACAGCTGGCTGCTCATTGTTGATAACTGCGCGCGTTTCTACAAACAGATCGGAAAAGCTGTCTTCCATGTTGAATGTGGGATCAATGGTCTCATCGAGCATCAAAGATGAGCGTGGTTTATTCAAAGCAACGCCTTTGAATAGACGCTTTCGCAGCTGCACAAAAGCATTTTCCTTGCCAGCTGCGGGCAGATGCTCCGATCCCAACAATCGAATCTTCGGTTTTTGAGCCGAGTTTAAGGTTGTCGTGTCTGGCAAGGAGCTGTCTTCTATTTTTGTAACTTTAGCACCCATAATAATTATATCTTTATTTTCGCAGCAAGTAAAATTGTTTTTCGATTTAAAATGAGAAATGACTAATAAATGTTCAACTATGAAATTCAGTTTGATATTCTAGGAAAAGTATAAAACAAAGAAATACAAAAATCAATGAAAAGTTTAAATATGATATGTTGACAAAATTGTATCAAAATCGGACCACGATATTTTATAGCTGGAACATAGGAACAATCTGTCGAAATTTAATTTTTCATATAAACAACTTTTTTACAGAGGCTTATATGTAACTTCGGCAAACCGAAGAATAAGAGCGTTCAATGCCTTATACCAATATCACCCTGGTTGACTTCATCGCCAGTTTTACATTAATATTATTTAATATGTGTTTAACAAACTCTTGATTGGGAATCGATTCAGAAACTTTGTGTTTTAGTGTCGAATAACTTTTCACTTTGCACAACAAATCATTTTTATTGCTTTTTATATTTAAAAGTTAATTTTTTGTTTATTTAGAAATGTACATACAATTAATGGCAATTGAATTGTTGTGTGCAACATTATGTCGCTGAGCATTGATATCTCCTCATCATAGACCAGCAACCCAATCTCCAGCCCTCCACTGGACATGTGAATGCTTGTTGTGGACAACTGCGCGTGTTCCAACACACAGATCGACAATGGTATCGTCCAAGTTGAATGTGCGATCATAGAGTATCAAAGGTGTGCGATTCCGGTGCCGCGATTGTGTTTCACTCAAGGCAAAGCCTTCAAGTAGCCACTTATGCAGCTGCACAAAAGCATTATCCTTGCAAGCTACAGGCAAAGGCTCTGGCCTCGGCTCCGATTCGGGTTCCAGCTCTACCTTCGAAACTCGAAGCTCTGATTTTGGGTTCATTTTTAAGCCTGTTATGTCTGGCAAGAAGCCGCCCTGCATCTTTGTAACTTTAGCGCCCATAACTGTTATATCTTTACTTTCGCAGCAAGTAAAGTTCAAAATTTTTGTTCCATTTAAAATGGTATAATGTGAAAACAATTTTTAACTCTGTCGTTGATTTAGATATTGAAAAAAAGTATAAGATTAAATTATCAAAAGCTTGTGTTATTTGCACATCAATTTCGAGTTTAAAAATGACATAAGAAACTAATCCACCTTAAAACTATTCTCATTTGACAAAGCCATGAGATTTGAAAGTCAGTCAAAATAAGTTTTTTTTGTTTTTTAAATTAAAAAGTGTGTGTCCTTGAATACCAATCGATAGTTCTGCTATCTGTGATTACAAAGTGGTATATCCTTTTAAAATTAGTCTGACTTATATATACGAGAATAGCTTGTTTTCATGCAATTTTTGCAATATTATAACTTACTTTCTAGAGAAATTCTTTTGCTGAATAAAAAATAGCTATTACTATCAACGTTATCGTTTGGATAATGAAGTCATTTAAGGACCATCGATTTGAAAAATTTCAGTTTCAGTGCAAAATGAAACACGAAATCGTTGATGAACTTGATGAACAACAATTCGTTCGCTTATTCATTCATTAAGTTTAGCAATAAATTCGAATGAACATATCCTGAACAATCGAAAGCAGCACTAATATGTATGTATTATGTATGTCCTGTACGGTTCAGTTCATTTCGAGTATTTAATTGTAAACGCAATTTCTTGCAATTAGTCAATGCTTGAGGCAGAAAGAGAGAGCGAGAGAGAGAGAGAGAGAGAGAGAGAGGGAGAGGGTAAAAGTATATATTGCCGCCTGGCTGCCCTTGGCCACAAATTAAATCATATAAATGCACAATTATTTAATGTCGAGTGTGGCTGTAACAATAAATCAATGGCAAAATGAGCTGCGATGCGAATGCATTTTGCGATGCGGATCGACTTGGAAAAACTGTGTAAATAAATGTAAATTAAAATGCATAATTTATGTGCATACGCAATTATTTATAAACCGACACATTAAAACGCAAAGATAATGCACGATACGCGTTGCCGGTTGATGCCGGCTAGCTCCCCACAGCTCCTCAGCCCCCAGCCCCCAGCCCCCAGTCACAACAATGTGTAAGTGGGCGTGGCAGCAAGTCAATTGCTCATTTGGTTTTTCGGGGCAGCTGCTGCTCTTGTTGCGGGCACAGCAGCAACATGGCAACAACAGGAGTAGTCCCAGCTGACCAATGAATGCTTAATGTGTGGTTCTGTGCTGTGGGTATTAGTCGCTGCTAATTGTGTGTATATGTGTGTGTGTGTGTGTGTGAGTGTGTGTGTTGTTGGTGTGCGTGTGCGGCAGCTGCTTATCAGCGCGGTGCGCGTCATGACTTAACTGGACTACGCTTATCGGGCCACATTTGAGCCCTTGGCGCGGTCAGCATTGGTAATTATATAAAGTCCTCATGGCATATGACACACCCGCACACACACACACTCACAGACACACGCACAAGGACATGCTGGTAATTCAATCGAAATGTCAAAGCTGCAAAATTGTGTAAATGCATAAATAAAAATGTTTTAAAGTGTCAGGTGAAACAATTGTAATAACCGTTACTTGAGAAATTGAGGTGTGAAGGGTGTGCGGGGGGGGGGGGGGGTCAGTAAGGATAAACGGGTTTGGGATTTGCAGGCAAATCCGTAGCCAAGTGACTGTAACTTGAGCTTAGCAGCTCATGAATATTGTGCTCATGCAAACGGGTAACGAGCTGTCAGAGATTAAGTTGCAAGCGTTACTTTTTATTATATTTACCGCGGCAACATGGCTGGTTGGGTTGATTTAAGGGTGGGTGGAATTGAAAGCACTGCCCTGCAGATAAGGGGGCAAAAATATAACATTTTGCATATGCTTATGGCCAAGGCAAAAATCGTTTTGACCAGCGCAGCAAGCAAGCAAACAAGCAAACAAAAAACAAACACAACAAACCAACAAAACAGGCGAAAGGCAGATGAGAGAAAGCGCAGCAAGCCGAAACGAACACTTTAAGGGAGGGAGCTGGGGGCGAGGGGTTTGGGGTGTTGCAGAAACAGGGTGCAAGCCCCGAGGACACAGTTGCAAGCGAATTTATGCGCTTTGTTAAACAGCAACAGCAGCCAAAAGAAAATGTACAAAAAAAAGAAAAAAATTGTATATAAAAAAGGAACCGGCAACAGCAATCCGCGTGAGCAACACTCTCCGCCCCCTGCGGGTGGGCGTGCTTGGGTGTGCATAAATAACATTCACTCCACCCCAAGCCTCTTGCCATGCAATACAAATGAAAATCGTGTTTGCGTTGGGTGTAAAGTGGCATGTGTAGTGGTGCATTGCTGCAGTGTTGCAGTGGCAACAGGCAACAGGCAACGGCAACGGCAACATTTTCGTTGTTGCTGCTTGTGATTTACAACAAAACAAATATGCTGGCCATACCAAAGAGCTGTAGCTGAAGCTTACCTTACCTTAGCTTACAATCTACTCGCTGCAACACCTGCCCCAAGCCAACTGCAATCTGCGCCAACCCCCCTGCAATCTGCCCCAAAACCCCCCTGCAACCAGACATGGCAGTTCGCATCGGACTCTGACTGATTTACAAGGCTGCTAGCTGAGATTGGATGGCGCAGTGTAAATAAAATAGAAGACGTCGCTGTGCTGCATCCAAATACAATTTTCGTATTTCGCATTTTTTCGAAAAATAATTAAAGTTTAAGCAGGTCCACGCAAATGGACGTATTACCCACGGCTTCCAGGCTTTCGTCTAAGTATTCAGGTTGAGGACAAAGTTGCCACCTGCAGTGCTGCAGTTAATTGCAAAGTTTGCTCTTACCGGCAGGTGTCAAGGCTGCACTTTGAGTGCACCAAAAGCAACAGTAGCAGAAACTTCAACAGCAGCAGCAATAGCAGCAGCAGCAACAGAGACAGCAATAGTAACAGCGACAGAAACAGCAGCAACGACATCAGCATCATCAGCAACACTAACAGCAACATGAACAACACCAGCAACACTAACAGCAACAACAACAACAACAGCAGCAACAGCAGTTGTTGCAACACCAATATCAGCAACAGCTGCGAGGCGCGTCGCCTACAGCAACAATATGTAAAAGCTGCGCTTCATGTTGCATGTTTTCGATAAGGTTTACAGTTTTCTGCTTGTGTTTTTATTTTTTTGAGTTTCTTTTTTGGTTAACTTTTTTTTTGAAATAACAGTGCAGCCGCACATGCTCGACTTGGCTAAAGGAGGGCGTTTTTGGGCTGTGCGCATTTATCAACGGAAATCATAAATAAAATTCTGTGCATATTTCATGCAATGTCGCTGCCAAAATTTTTGCATCCAAAATCTTATGGGGTATATTAAATAAGTGGTCGTTATGGAACAGATACTTTTGAATGCAGAATTAAATGAAAAATTTAATGAAATTTTTTCAATTTTAATGCGGTTCAAATATTGCTTTTAAGCCCTTCTCAGTGCCAACTTGTTGAATTAAATTCGAAAAATGAAAGCACATGTAAAGTTCAGTTAAATCAACATCAAACATTGTGTTGTCTACTTTTCTTTCCAGGAAAATAAGTATGATAGCTTCCTGTTTACATTTTTTTTATGTAAACTTAATAAATAGTTTTGAAACTTTTCAGTATTATATCATTTAAGTCAGCTTCCATTTCTGAAGACTATTGATTGGAATACTTTTAAATTTCGTATTTCAAAAATTTGTGTAAGAATTATTTACAGTACTGTAATTGTTGCTTTGAATTCCGCAAGATGCCAAACTTTTACGTTTTTAAGAGCTGCGTTTTTTGTCTGCGGTATAAAAAGTTGTTGCCAGATTACAATCATCTCATCTAATTATGGGCAAAATTATGTAACTTATGCATGAGATTGAAGTCCAGTAATATTTTTAATATTATTTTTAAAAAAACTTTTTGTAAAACAGAATCAAAAATTTGAAACAAAACGTGAATGTTTTCGCTTCAGCGTATGCCTCATAGATGATAGCAAAATAGCCATATTGCGATCATAGCTCAGTTTCGAAATCGGATTCGCAAATTGGAATGAGAAACAATTCTGATTGAAAATCAGAACAGCTAATCGTAAGTCGTTCGGAATTCATTCGCATTTACTTTTCAAAAACCTACAGCATTAGGCACATGCCTGATAATTGATTTGTAGATTTGAGTTATTCCGAATCAAAAATTTAGATAACAATATGGAAAACTTTAGATCTTAACCAGGGCATTTTCCAGTCAATCTTTCGCTCAAAAGCTGCCAAAGGATAAATGAAATATGATAAACATGAAAAAAGGAAAATTAACTTATAATTTAAGGGGGATTTCAATGTGTTTGTTGTTTGGTGGGGGTATTCTACAGTCGTGAGAGCGTTTGCTACCTGTAATTTCAAGAGGCCGATAGAGTCAAAAAAGTGAGAAAAACAAGCAAATTGAACACACACCACACGTTACACACAACATATGTCACATATGTTTTTAATCTTTTTAATTTACAATCACGCTCATTGCGAATTTTAATTGTTGCATAAACGAAGCGGACAGTGAAAGGACAACTGGACAGGACACACACTGAAACAACAACAACACAGATGCAGATGAATGTGGTAGCGTATGCTTTCTTTGATTATCAACTGCAATCAGGAAGAGCCTGCAAAGGCAAATGCACAAAAAAATAAAGGAAAAGGACAGCAGCTGAATCAGATTCGGATTCAGAATCAGAATCCGAATCAGATTCGGCAACAAGACACAAATAAACTGCACAAAGGCATTTTTTATCGAAATAAATTTCTTCTGTTTAATTTATACAGTAGCCGCCAGCTGTAAAAAGTGTTTAAGCTTGATGTTGTTACGGCAAAATGTGTAAAATATATATATACTATATATAAAAGACTATTGACAGCTGTAAACAAATTAAAATGTTGGGTAATTAAAATAAAAATGTATTTCTCAATAAAATCTGACAATAATAGTTTTGCAACTTATTATGAAATAATTACACTCTGCAGACTGAAAACTCAATATCTGTTAGACACGGAGTCTGGTATTTGAGACATACCAAAGTACTTACCTTTTAGGTAGTCTGCCTAAATTGTTCAGCTAGCATTATGAAATATGAAATTGGTTTCAATGATATATGATGTATGTAATAGCTGAGCTTCTTATGCACATAAAGCCTGTTCGTCCTTTTGTGTTTCGTGAATAATATTCAAGGAGTTGAACCTTTAGAGACGCATAGCCAACCGGCACCAATATCCTGGCAAATATTGAGTTGAACGGGAAATGCATGGCTGACAGGCGGCCATTTCTCATGCGCAGTCAGCTAGCAGACGGGAGAGGAGTGCTGAGAGTGGAAGTTGTGAGACAGGAGGCAGTAGACAGTAGACAGTAGGAGACGGCAGTATAGACCCCCAATGGCTATCAGAATGGAATCGTCGCCGGTGCGCTTTACGCTTTACGCTTGGCATGTGCCATGGCCGTGGCACTTGGATGAGCTTCTTGGCGCAAAATTTATGTTTTCCTGGCATAAGTGGCAACTGGCAAGCGGCATGTGGCAAGCGGCAAGTGGCACGGCGTTGGCGACTCGATGCGACTATACGCGACGCGTCGCGTGGCAAGGCGACGCTTTGCCCCGGAATTTGTGGATGTGGTCAATGTGCTTGACAAATTGCTTATTGTTATGGTTTTTGCTGGCGTCTCGTTAAGCTGCAGTTTGAGCTATATCCTCAGCACAAGTTATATTCGCTCCATACACAGTGCACAAATTATGTTATACATATATCAAATAATAATTGTCACATTCGTTGCTTTATTTATACCACTATTTTATTGACATGATCTCTTATTTTGATAGAAGATACATATATGAAGGACATTCTCCTCATATGAAAGAAAATCTTGTAGCATACTTTTGAGAGCAGGCTTTAAATTATTACTATTTACATATTTCTGTGAGTATATTAAGCAAGTGAAAATCAGAACAGTTTAGTATAAGCCAAAAACACTTAAAGCTGATATTTTTTGACCTGTAGTACTATAAGTACTATCCAAAACCATAACCATTAAGCTGATAGCAAACTCGTAAGCTTGTAAGTTTTAGAGCTATGCTCTGCTTAATAAGTCTTCTCATTATTTTTGGGGCTACGTGCACGCGGGGCACTTGAGAAATAACGGAAACGTCGCGCAAATGCGGCCTCGTTAATTGTTTTGATTAATGAACGTGGCGACCTGACCTCACGTGCTAGCCATGGCCAGAAAGAGAGAGAGAGAGCTGGGTAGAGAGTGAGAGGGGGGAAGGCAAGCTCTGACATCGTTTCAATTTGCAGTTGCATGCACTTTCGCCTGGCTGCCTCTCTTGACCCCCATCCCCACATACCCCCTTTGAGACCAGTCACATTTACTCGTAGTGGAGCTGTTTATTCGATTTTGTCGTGTGCTGCATTTTCTTAATTTGCAGTTTTTGGCTCGCCCTGCTCTGCCCTGCCACGCCCCTGCCCCTGCCACTTCACCCTGCCCTACCCTGTTGCTGCTTACATGCGCGTTTATTTAGTCTTTGCATTTTCTTTATTTATTTTTTAATTAATTTAATGCGCCAGTTTTGCGCTTCTTGCAGCGCATTGCATACTTATAGGGGCCGTTCGCCATTTTGATTGCGTGCAGCGCAAAATACACACGCACACTCACTCACACACACAAATACACAAACACGCACACATTGTAATTAGAAAATTGTTGCACTTTGTTTATACATATTTGGAGCACATTGCAAAACCAACCATGCAATTTGAGAAAACCTGCTAAATTGAGACATTTTTTGAGAAAGTTCGAGCATACAGTGAACAAAATATATGATATAAAAGTGTTTTTTAATTTTGACTTTGTTATAAATCAAAAAAAAGCTTGATAGTTAACGAAAGCTAACGACAAAGAGCAATCAACACATAAAACATGAATACTCTGAAAATCAAGAAATTTTTGAGTAACTAGAAATTTGAAGCATTTGCTGCTCGATTATGGAGATATCATCTCCATGTCCATCTATTGGGAATGATAATTTATGGCATTTATTAATCATTTGAAATAATGAGCCCTGTGCTGAGTTGTACAAACATAGTTTTGTGTGTAAAACATCTGAATGTTATACAAAAAACTCTGACCTTATCTAGCCTACAGCAAATTTACATTAAAGGGCTTTCTATTTTGTTCTGTGCAGTTTCGAATTTAAGGAGTCAAGCGAAAATGCAGGCAAATTAAAGTGAAATTGCGCTTAATCCGTTGTTATAGTGGGCATAGTACAGGAAGAATAATCTAAAAGAATTAAAGTCCACGAGCGAATCCTGTTGACTTCAGCGTTGGTAGCGAGGCAGAGGCAAAAGGATCTTAATGCCACTTCAGCTGGCAGCTGCCTGACAGCGTCCAGATACACGACACAGCGATGAAAAAGGTCGAGGACGAGAACGAGGACGAGAAGGAGTAGGAGATGGAGAACAACGATGTTGCATGCATGCCATGTGTCAGGTCTTTGGATGTGGAAAACCAGCGCTTGACAGGCAGTCCAGGCAGTCGTCCAGCAGTCCAGCAGTGGACCAAGTCCTGCCAGTCCTGCCTGTCCAGCCAGTTGGGTGACCTGCGGCAAAAGGGGAGCAAAGCAGCCTTTGTGGCTAAGTAAGCGCTGCTGGATGTGCACTAATTGTGGCCAACATGTTAAAATGAAATGGATTTTCATTCAACAATTGGCTTACACACACACACACACACATACACACACACATTAAGTGACCATCGTAGTAAACAAAAGCCTAGCCGTAGCTGGAAAATGAGCTGGGCGTTTCAACTTATGATGGATTATGGCTACGTTGTCGTGTTAGTCCTGGTTCTGGTCCTGTTCCTTGCTCCTGTTATCGAGCATTGCTTACACAGTAAAAAATACGGTATTGGTTTCAAGCTTTAATCGCCTTAATTTCAACATTTATTCCAAAATAGTTTCATCAAAATGCAAGCCAATGAAATATTTGCCTGCTGCTCGGCTTGTGAACCAGGCTTTTGCACTTATTGTACTCAGATTTTGATTCGATTTTCAATTTTATTGCATGCTTTTCCTTTAAAATGTTACTATATTTATGCCCTTTCTTAGGATGTTTGAATATTGCTAGCAATTGTTAACATTTTTAAAAATAAACTAAAGTCTGAATATATTATACTGCTGCCATATCAACAATTGATGAAAGATAAGTTTTTGTTAAATTACCTCCCTTTATTATCATAGAAGTAGTTTTATTAGAATCTCAGCAAAGATATTAAGAATACGGTATTTCAAAGATAATTTTTCTATTTTGATTAATTTGAAAAATATTATATTAAGATATTATTACATTAAAGATAATTAAAACCAAATTTTACATTGTATGTTTTGAGCTTAATCGGAAATGGTAACAGTCCTGATTATTTCTGTCTGTGTTGCGTCCTGCTTGCAGTCAGTGTTGGCTATAATTCGAGCAGTGTGCATAATATTGCGATTGCCGGGAATAAAGACCACAGCCCACAGTTATGGCTAGAGCGATAGCTGTATACCAAAGTCCAGAAACTGAACCTGAGCCTGAGCCAGAGCCTGATACCATGACCAAAGCTGGCGCCGACGTCTGTTTCATAACAGCTGCAGCAATCAAAACACACGCATTTACTCTTTGAGAAGGACCAGGACCTGAAAGGGGAAGGACCTGCAAGGGCAAGGAGTTGTAGAGAAGGGAGGGAGACTGTTACAGGAGCAGTGGGTGCAGCCGGAAGCCAAACACATGCGAAGGTACAAGTACCCTGGCAGGACTCTTGTTTGTATGCTTTTGCTTGTGTGTGTGTGTGTGTGTGTGTGTGTGTGGCGGTTGGGGGGCAAGCTGTGGTAATGCTGCGGCTGCCACTTGGCGGCAATGATAACAGGCAACAAGTAAAGCGAGTAACCGGCGGGCAGAACAAAGACAACTACAACTACAACCAAGCAAGCATTCGCCTGTCGACTCGGTGGTACTCGGCTATTAGATGCCACGTTTAAAGGCTTGAAGTATCCTCAAACACCAGCTTAGGTAACATTAATTCATGTTTATCTATATAATTTTAAATGTAATGTTCGCATTTACACAAGGGGTCCAGTCTGCAAAAGTTTTTCATGTCCTTAGATTTTGTATTAAATTTAATTATATTCCAAACGCTATATTAAAAAAGATCTTTTAAAATAAAACGAAGAAAACTAACATATTTCATATTTAATTTATAGATTTATACAAGACACAAGTCAGGAGGTATTTTAGGAAATAAATGTGGAAACCTATAACTATGGACCAAACAATCATTTTAACTAACTACAAATCTGCTGTGTAATTTGATACAAACAATGCGCTTAAAAAACGCAGAAGAGAAATATGTAAACAATCTCTAAAAATTTACTTTGTTATGTTGCCGTTTTCAAAAGCGAGTTAATGGTAAGTGAAGGGAAAAGTAAACGTGAAGCCTCTTTTGAAAAAGCTACTGACTACACTGAGAGAGCCTTATGCTGAATTTATGCATTTTGGGCATGATTTATGCACAAACTATGTTTAAAATCGAATACCGAATCATGAATTTCAAATTAACAAGTGATTTATGCATAAAATAGCAATAGTAATGAATAAGTAATCATAAAATGTAAAAATAATGCATGATTAAGCATAAATTATGCATTAATATGCAAAAATCGTACTTTATTAATAACATATGTGCATAAATCCGCCAAATTTATTCCTATATGAATTTATGATTTATTAATTAGTCATTATTATGTAAAATGTAGATATTGTGCATTAATATACAAAATTTATGTAATATTAATCATAGATTGTGCATAACAAATTAAAAAATTATTCGTTAATAATCATAAATTGTGCATAATTAATGGTTATAGCTTTTCAATTAGTATTTAATTGATTTTGTAATATGATCAATTTATTTTGACTTTAAATTTAGCTAATATTCTATTCCGTAAATGGGAACAAGCCTGAATATGGTATGGCATTCATTACAAATTTGTTTTTTTTTTAAAGTCTTTTTTAGTATTCTTTCTTAGATGCAGAGATGCTTTATAGTAACTATCGATGACTGCGACTGCCTGTTAAATACATATTGACAACTGTATGAGACCCTTTCTTTATGTATTTTATGGCTAAAGGGTATAACAAAGCCAAGCTATATGTAGATGGTGGGTGGCTGGAGACGAGGGAGGGATCAGACTTAAAGTCAAATGCTGGCCACAAGAACAAAACCAAATAGAACGGGACAGAAATGGGCAGAGCAGAAACGGTGTGGGAAATGTTGACATGAGAAACATGAGAGAAATCAAACTGAAAAGAGAATTATGTAGATTACGTTATTGTACATGAGAAACTCTTGTAAGGCACAACCACACACACACACACACACACATACAGAGACATAGAAAACACACAGGAGAGTTTAGTGAAAAATGCGCAACAATGTGCAATGAAATCGAACAATTGGCAAGTGGAGATCAGCGTGGGTGATTTGCAATGTGGCGGGGGGCATGTAGCCATGTAGCATGCCACATGTAGCAGTCGAAAATGACAACTTCGTTGACGCTGCTTCAAAAAAATATATAAAAAACAAGAGGACAAGAAAAAATGAAGTAAAAAACAGGAAGGAGAAGGCAACATGAACGAGCGTCCTGGCGAGTGGCAGTGGCGAGTGCCAGTGGCTGCCTCAATTGCGGACATGCCACAGCTCACAAGGATACTTACATGTAAAATCAGTGAAAAATGCTACACAGGATGTGCAGAGAGTGTGAGTTGAAACCTAACCAACGAATGAATGAACAGGGAAAACACAATTTAGCAGAAAACAAACACACAAATAAAATACAGAAAAAAAAACGGAAGAGTATGGCAGCACTTTTTATTGAGCAGACATTAAGAAAAAATAACAAAGTCAACAGCAGCAGCAACGACAACAACAATATGAATCCTTTACAGCATAATAGCAAAACCAGCATTGGCGTCAGTCGACGGCCAGGATCCCAAGGACAACAAAAGAAAACCAACACAAATCCATGCAAATCGGATTTTGTGATTTGGCTGTTGCTGCTGTTGATGTTGTTCTTGCTGTTGTTGTTCGTTTTGTGTTGCTGCTGCATTTTAACGTTACTTTTTGTGCATTTCCATTTAGTTTCAGCTGCCCTCTCTTGTCTCTCCCCACTTTCCTATCACCAACCTCCACTTCTCAGTTTCCACCTCGTCCCTATACTGTTATTTGCTTTGGCATTCAGCTTTGGCAACAATTGCAGCCAAGCGGCGTCCTCTGCTGCTCCTTCTGCTGCTGCTTCTGGCTCTCCAAGGATCTGCTCGTTAGCGCCGCTGGCTTCAAGCTACAGTCCCCTGCTGCTGTTTCTTCTGTTACTGCTCCTGTTCCGTCTGTTCCTGCTGCTCCTTCTGCTCCTGCGGCTCCTTTTGCTCCTGCCTGGTCATTCTCTAGGGTCACATTAGCTGCACATCAATACATATACGGCTAGTGTAGCATGTTGTTAGGCGTATTTATAAATGTTATTACGTATACGTAACGTTCACTACAATTTTAAAGGCAAACAAGGCCAAGATATTATAACTTCAAGCTGCCTTGCATTTGATATTCTTGCTGTGTGAAGTTAATAGGGATATCCCCAGCACAACAAAGCTAGAGTAGATTTCATTCAATTATTTTATAGTTATCTGATTTCGAAAAATTTTAATAAAATTTTATAAAGTATAATAGAATTCAACATTACTGACTTTGGATTAGTTATCTTTGTGACAAAACTACAATAACCTTTGCAAAAGTATAACAATAGCTCTGTAAAAGTCAGAGCAACAGACAACTACAACTACAAGATACAACAACAACAGCAACAATATCAAATGTAAATGCAGACGTTATAAATAAATGAAAAGCAGCTGCTGTTTTCTCCTAGCCCATTCCAACTTATGCCAATCCAACCCAACCGAATCCAATCATATAAACAAAAGGCACATTCAGCGCCTTTGATGTCCTTTGAAAGTTGCAATTCGACATTAATCAGCAGGGTGCAGGACATATGACACAGGGCGCAGGAGGCAGTTTGCTTTGGCTCAGCTTTGACCTGGCTTAATTAACTAGTTTAATTAATATCGCTGAGCAGCGCAGAGAATTGTTCACAGCAGGCAAATGGCTGTTTAATCTGGCTCGGCATATATATCCTTTATACCACTTTATGCTACACTCGTTGGTGGCATGTGGCATGCATTATGAATTAAAAACGCTGCTTAGCAAAGGCACTCGCGTATAAAAGGTTTGGCCATTTTTTGTATTCCTCCTGCCCTTTGAGTGGCACTTGTTACGCGCTTTGCTTGTAAGTCTACCTGACAACAAAACCCACTGACCGAAGGATATGCAGAAAGAGTGGCAGGAAAACAGAAGGAGAAAATTACAGAGAGACAGTCAGGCAGACTGTCAGGCAATCTTCCTTTGAGAACGATATCCTGTTGTTATTGTGAAATGGATTATATTTAATACCCTGTAAAAACTTTTTCCCATGATCCTAACAATATAAACAAATATTTTTTTTAACGTCAAAAGTAAGCTGATGTTTAATATAGAAATTAAATATTCAACACTTTTGCCATCTCACCACACAAAAGTAAGAGTAGCTTCCAATTGACAGCTAAAAATAAGTTTAACGTATTTTCAAAGAGTGCTGTCAACTCGTTCGTGTGGAGTTGCCAACTTACCATTTTGGCAAAGTCACAATTGCACACAGTTTTGACATTTCTTTGACAAGTGGTAGATAAAACGAAAACGAAGTCAACTTCTTCAATATTAACATGAATTTTGGCATGTTTGAATTTTGGGATATAGGGAATATGTCTACATGAGATGGAATCTAGAAAGAAAACTCGACAGTTATTTGTCGATTCAAACTTCTAATTAGAAATTTTTTGGGATTTTTTTAATTATGTTTCTGTTTTTGGTTAGACGCAAGTCTATTTTAAGTTTGATAAAATTTAAAAAATTAAAAATATTGAAAAAAAAAACGCTACAGCTCTAAAAAACAATATGCTTATCTGAACTCACAAGAAATACAGGCTATTACTGATTTCCACTTTCAATTTAATACAAAACAATATACATTCATAGTTCAAAACACAAAAGGTTTTTCTTCTGTTCTGAACAGAAAGCCTCTGTATGCCAGAGTGTCAGAGATTTCACTAGAATCTGAGGACAGTCAATTTGGAATACAATTTCTCTTAAAGCATACTTTCATAATCCTCTCTAAGTTTCATATATATTTGGAGCTGAAAAGTGGGCTCTCCACTTTACTGTGGGTTTATTACTTAAGTCGAATACTAAACAGGGCTGGTGAATGGCAGATAGTAAATATGTTTGAGATAAACAGTCAAAACTTCCTCGAGATGTAAGAAGAAGAAGTATATAAATTTTCGACTTGAATTCGATATTGATAATCAAAAAAGGTCAGCTGTATGCATTCTTTCAATGCACTTTCTATTTTGTATATCATGCTAGAAACAGCTCAGTTGTGGTACTTGAAATTTGCTTAAATGTCTTAATAACCCTTCTAAAAACGTCTTAGCGAGCGTCTTAGCCAACAACTTAAAAAGTTGGCAAGGAAATAAAGCTGTTGATGCCAGCAGCAGCTTAAATTTTAAGTTAATTTATATAAATCTACATGGAAATGTGTGGCTTATATATATATATATATATATATATGTATATATACATTTATACAGATTCCGTGGAGCCACAGAAATATGAGCACACAAGTGGGTAGGCACTCGAGTAGCACAAATGTTGTGCCCATTTGAAAAAGGTGGTTTTATACATGTTGTTTTGTTTTTTTTTATCGTCGTGAGCTTAATTACAGAGCCTGGCTGGCTTTGTCTTGGCCTGGAACTGGAATTGGAACTTGGAACTTGGCTGCATATGTGACCCACATCCGGCCACACAAAGCGGCTCAAATTGCAAGAAGGGTTGATAAGGATAGAGGCGGAGTAGAACGATAAGTAGAAGCAGAGGGAGAGAGGATAGCAGGAGGAGCAGCTTGCTTGCCGTGTCACATAAATAGGCTTAGTGATGGCGTCGACAGCGTCGCAGCTGCTGAGGTGTGAATGCGACTGATGTGACGGGGCACTAACAGGGTGCAGGGGCTTAGGGGTTGAGGTGTAGTTAGAGGGTAGTCGTTGGGGTGAGAGTTATCATGACATTTGTTGTCGCGTTGGGTCTGGGTTCATTATGCAGCTGCCTGGGTCTCCAAAGTTGGCCTTATTTCGCCGCCTCTCTTTTAAATCTTGGCTTATTTTTAGCATAATAAATTTCATATGCAAATGTTTATGTAGTGGTATTTCTAAATGTGTGTGTGTGTGTGTGTGTTTGTTGATGTTGTGCCCATGCTCATTGCAACTGCTGCTGGTTTCAGCTTACAAACACACATACACTCACACACACAGCTGTCGAGTGGCGTTCGTGTTGCCATAATGCATTAGATGCGGCAAAGGACTTTATGCCACACACACGCTAGACCTGTGTACTATGGAATGAACAAGCAAAAACCAGATCAAAAACAATGTATTATAAAATACTGTGCAACGAGATCAGTTTTGTTTTGATTTTGATTTGATTTAGATTGCATTTGCAGACAGATCACACTGTTCAGTCAGAACACACTGTTCAATCAGAAGTAGGGACAGATAGACGGACATGGTCAAATCGAATCGACTGTTGCTGATCCGATATGTCTCCTTATGCCTGTTACACATATTTGCAGCAATTTGTGGCCCCTTTTTTTTTTAAAGCAGTTCTAATGAATGTTAAATGGTTGCATATCCCGGAACCATGAAGAAAATAATCGTAACTCCAACTCTTATATGGATCATACAAAGAAATGGACAGACAGACATGCATTACATACATTTGCAGTTATCTGTTGTCCTCATTCACCCATTTTTAATGGGGTATAGTGAACAAATGCAACAATGTCTAATTTAAATTTGGGTTTTTTTGAATAGTTTTCTTTCTTAAATCTTAAGCCAAAGCGAAAAAAAAAAAAGAATCATAGTCTGCAATTGATTTTCATTTATAAGTGCATATTTACTTAAAGTTCCACCGAGGGACGCAACACTTAACCCCAGTTGGACATTCAACTGTTGCAAATCTTCTTCCACGACAGTTAAAGTTTGGATCAGATTCAGGATAATCACAATAGCCATAACCAGTGCACGCTATTATATAAGTAATAAACAAAATTCTTTTGATTAACTTTTACACTACGATATATAACTTACGCAACTTTTTATGCCCAAAAACTGGATACAACTTCACGGATAGAATAACGTTAAGTAGCAGAACTTGCCTCAAAAGATGCATTGTGTAGTATGCTGTAGTGGAAAGTGGTAAGTGATTTGTATTTGAGGGTTGACTTACTGAAACAAATAATATTATTTATAAGCTTATCTTCTACTATATTTATAACGTAACAAGTAATTAATAAGAAGAGAGTCGTAACTCCACACAACTCTTATACGCTCTGAGAACGAAGCGATTAAACAGACAAATGGTCAGACGGACAGACATGTCCAAATTGACTCGGCTGTTGATGCTGATCAAGTATATAGATATAGCTTATATAGTCGTAGATGCCTCCTGATACATAAATAAGCAATGCGCATTGTATGGTGTGCTGTGCCTAATAGTGATATGCGAATTGAAGTTGAGGGTTGAGTTACAGAAGTATTTATATGTAATATTACATAAGCATATAATATTGTTAATTAGCTTATCGAATAGAATGTTCAATGCTTATATAAGAACCATGAAGAAAAGAGTCATAGCTCCACACAACTCTAGCAATTAGAGATTTTGAGAATGACGCGATTATACAGAGAGATGGACAGACAGACGGAAATGTATGTAAATCGACGTGGCTGTTGATGCTGTTCAAGAAAATGTATAGTTTTCATAGTGGTTGATGCCTTTTCAACCAATTTTAATGGGTAAGTATATAGTAAACAAATGCATCCAAAATAGCTTGCAATTGATTTTTATTTATAGATATAAATATTTATTTATGGTACAACCAAGGGGCGCAACACATAATCCCGGGTGGACAGTCTTCTGAAAAAAAATATCTTTCATCGCAGAAATCTTTCTGGGTTCCAGGCAGATCACACACACCATAGCCACCACACGCTATTATATAAGTATTCAAGAAAATTAATTTGATGTACTTTAACATAACGTTAAATAACTTACAGATGGGTTCAATGCTATTAACTTCATACATCATCACAGATAGAAAAACGTAGACTAGCAGAACTTGCTTGAAAAGATGCATTGTGTGGTATGCCGTATTTAATAGTGTTATGCGAATTGAAGTTGAGGGTTGAGTTACTGACATATTTATATATGATACGAGCATTACCTCAACATATAATATTGTTAATTAGCTTATCGAATTGAATTTATTACGGTCTTAAAGCATTTCTAATGAATGTGAAATGCTTATAGAAGAGCTTAGAAGCAGAGAGTCGTAACTTGACATTGGAATCATGGATGAAATAACACATACATATATACAAATACACGAAAACGCATAAAGCAGTGCAATACTTGTAATTCAAGCAGTTCAGTGAAATTACAAGCAAGCTTAAAAAAGGTTCCATTTTGTCTTCATATGGGACTTTATCGATAGGAAAATCTTATCCAAAGCAATTAGAAAGTGTCTGTAAAAACTTTTTCATATTTTCAAAAATTTACCAAAAACATTGTTTTCATTTTTTGAGTGATGAATAAATGTCAGCAAAAGTGACAATTTGTGCCACAGTGCTGTATAGACATGTGTATGTTAGTGTGTTTGTCGGCGCAACGGGACAACAAGTAGCTCATAACGTAAAAACAGCACAGCTGCAGCTAACAACAACAGCAACAACAACAACAAGGAGAACAGAAGCAAGAACAAGAGCAACATGGGGCAACGTGGGTAACGGTAACGGTAACGTTAACGGTAACGTTAACGGCAGTTGCATAGACCTGGCCAGAAGCCCAAAAACAATGCCCGGAAATGAGGTGCACACACGCACACACACATACGCACTCACACATACGCACACACATGTACACATACATGGCTGCAACATGACGTCGGCATGTTTTTGTATTCTATGCTCGCCTCACATTCGCTTTCATTTCGCGTTTTGGGGCACATTGCAAGGTGCATTCATTGGGGTTCCGCATCTGGTTCGAGTTCGGGTTCAGTTTCGTTTTGGTACAAGCATTTTTGCAGCAATTTTATGGCATTTGCACCATGCACCATGCAGCATGCAGCATGCAACGCGTCTAAAGCTTAAGAGCCAAATTAGCCTGGCAATAATATTATGCCAACAAAAATTTGTACATTTAATTTTGTTGTTTGCAACTTGTGCGAGAAAATGCTACGTAAAAGCATGGCTGTGGCAGCAGGGGGGTATCACAACTTTTCAATTTGGCTGTCCAGGCTTTTTAGTTTTTCGGTGTGTGTATGTGTGTGTGTGTGTGTGTGTGTGTGTTTTATGCAAATATTTTACCTGCCCCCGTCTGCCATTGTCAACAAATTGTGCAAACTCCGCCCACTTTCCCATTTAACGGGGTATATATTTAAATAACTGTTATATTCGCCTGTCAAAATTTTCCATTTAAAGTTTTTAGCATTGCGTTGCTAAAAACGCTGCTTGTATTCCTTTACCCATATCCTTGCCCCTTGCCCCGTGCCATTTCCCTCATTTGCCACACCATACATTTCCCTGGCAAGACACGCCCCACAAGACTTCAGCATGCTAGCAAACTTTTCCATTTTCATTTCCATATCGCATGGGTCGTTCCCTTCTCACTGCTTCTCGAGTTCGAGCTCCTCTTTAATGTCTGCACGGCCGCAAAGCAACATAAAAAAATGTGAACCATATATAAGCTTATCTTGGCCAAATGAAAGAAAGTCAGTTTACATTTTGTACTGTTTGTTTTAACTAAAACTGTAACTGCAAATAGAGATTAGTTAACATATTTCCATTCATGCATTTATAAAAGAGTATTCAATTTAGTTGAATATTATTTTCTTAACTAAATTAAGAAACAACAAAGAAATTAATTTAAGAAAATAATCAATTAAATAAAAGTTTAATAATATTAAGTAAATCGCGTAGATCTTGTGATTCCGAATGATATATTATTATATTATTAACTATAAAGTTCTCCCTTTTTAAATAGTAAAAGACATTTGTATACATTTATATGTTAATATAGACTTTATTTATATGTAGTTGTTTGAAAAATGTTTACAAAATAATCAAATATACATATACATTGAATGCAGAAAATGTTTTCATTTTTTTGTGGGGTTATCATGGATCTTAATCTTGAACTAGATCTTGATTTTGATCTTGATCTTGATCTTGAAAAGTAGAATTGTACACACATTTTGTTTGGTTTTCCTTTTTGGTTTTATCATTGCATTAACTAAATACAATTAAGTACATAACTAAATTTGTTTTTTTTTTTTTTGTTAATTACACATATAAACGCACATATACATATATATTATACTTATCATTTAGACACTAGACAGATAAACCCAAGCAAATTGGAATCGTGGGGGTATCGGCGAATATTTTGGGGAGGGGGAGAGCAGTTCCTTTTCAAACGAAATCGCATAATATTTCATTTGAATTGTGAAAAGTGTATTTTGCAGATTTGCTTCGATTGAATATTTCAATATTTCAATGTTTCTTGTTATTTTTTTTTTTTTTTCGTTAGCTGCATATGTAATTTTCTTTCCATATTCTTGTATATATATAACGGACTTTCTCAGATTTTCACTTTCGATTTTGGCCAAGTCAATTTCTCTTTTCAGTTGAGCTAATAAATGGAATCACGTCTCAATGACAAGTTAATTTCATTCGCAAATCTTCTTAAAACCTTGAAGAAAGTGAAAACCGGAACAGATCCGATAGTATATATACAATATATGTATATATATCTGTGACGCACTATTTTAATATAATTATTAGTACGCTTGCCATTTTGCCGTTTTGTGCATTTTGGCCATGAGTTTTAATTAAACATACAATTTTATACCATTTTTGGGGCTTTCGATTTTGGTTTTTCGTTTGTCATTTGCATTTGTTTTTGTTTTTGTTTTTTTTTTTTCATTTTTAGCCCTTTATTCAATCGAATGACTTTTTAATTAAATCTTTTAAAAGCTGTTTGAGTAAATTGTTTATTTATTTTTGAGTTTTTGTTTATTATTTTTTATTTATTTTTTTTTTTTCAATTTGCGTGTTTACATACATTTTTTAAATATAAGTTTTACGAATTATTTATAGTTTTTATAATTTACTTATACATTTTACTAGAATGAATTGTTTGCCTAGCTTGAGAATTTGCTAAAAATTATAATACAGGGTGTCTCAATAAAATGCAGTGTGCATTTGCTTTTTAATGCAACATTTTTTTTCGTGTTGTTGTATATCATATATACTTATATATAATTGGAATTATCGTTCGGTGCATTTTATGTACAAAAGAAAATATTGAAATATTTTTGGAAGAAAAACAACCTTGGCCACATCCTGCTCTCTTTATATTATTTCTGTTTTTGTTTCTTTTAATGCATATTTACGGTTTAATTTTGCTAAATATTTATAAGATGCATCAAAATGGCCCGTTTTTAAACTACTTGACCTTTGACCTTTTCTAGCTGCTCTCGTATGCTCAATTATTGAATTATTTACACTTATGTTAAATTGTAATACAAAGCTTATATTTATATACTAATTATGTGTAAGTGTAGGTGTAGGAGTATGTGTTTGTGTGTGTATATGTATGTGTGTCTGTGTGAGTGTGTGTGTGGCAGTATATTTTTGTAATTTACATGTACAAATTAAAGTATTTTCTTTATTATACGCTTGCTGTTATCTTTAATCTTTAATCATATTCATATGCTACTTAGCAACTACAGACATCAAAATAGCAAAAAGCTAGAAAAAATGACATTTTTGCATTATCATTTATCGTTTTGGAATATAAATATACGCTTATGAGTTTTCTTTTGTGTTTTCAGTGGATATTCCAATTACGAAAACGCAACTCAAAACACATTTTGTATGCTATTTATAGCCTTGCAGAGTGTATTTTACTTATAAAGAAAAGAGAAAAGAGAACATTCAAATATTTTTACGACGCGCCTAGAAGTATGCTTTACATATTTCTACGCAATAGATTCGCAATTGGAATTTGTAAGTGGGCTGACAATTATTCTTTAAAAGGATACGATCAATAGAAAACATAGTAATTCTATGAAAAACTTAGTTGTTTTAACTGAAATCTCAGTTTAAGTCAACTTTTAAAAGTTGTGCAATATTGTATATATTTTGGCCGACTTTGATTAAAAACGATCGATCGTAAACGCAGTTTTTGTATTTCATCACTTTTTTTTTTCCATTTTTTCTAATTTTTGAAGCAACTCTGCAAGGTTATTTAATCTTCGGTAGTCCGAAGAAAACTATTATGTCTGGCCTTTTTTTTATGAATATGAATAATTGGCTATGCACTGGAATGTTAATTAAATAAACTGATAAAAGATATAAGATACTTGGCTTAACTGGCTTTTACACACACTTACTAAAGCATTATTTCTTGTATTTGACTAAACATCATTGTTAGACATATACAAACTATGTACGAGTATGTGTGTATACACTTCATATATAATTATATTATGTCTTTAATCATGTTTCTGTTTCTTTTCTTTTGGATACCTTTTTGGGTGCACTCCTAAAAGTATGCAATAAAATCTATGTACACTTGAGTTTCGAGTGCTGAAATGTTGGAAAAATGGTTTTTTAATGTTCTAATGTAATATTATGTTGTTCTATGCACAGTGTGTGCCTCATCATTTACTTGTTTTTATATAGTATGCACAGTTTCTTATGCTCTTACATTGATTGTATCGTATATATACTTATAATGGTTCCATTTATGTTGCTTTCACTTTTGTTTCAATAATGTGTGTTGCTTGGAATGTTTTAGTGGAGTTTTTTTGTTTTTTGTTTTGTGTTTGTTCAGAGAAATGGAAAATTGAGAGTTTTGAGAAAAATGTTGTCATATCTTAAACTAGTTACAACTAGAGTTGTTCTTCGGCTTCTGCATCTGCTTCTGTTCTGTTTAAATAACTGTTTTCAAACTCAAGACCATCAATTTGTAATGCTATTGGCGGTGAAATTCGTTATTTAAATTAAAATGAAACTATGTTAAAAAATTGATTTAAGCCAAGATTAATCTAAACATCAACATGACTGCACTTAATGTAACGAGATTCAGCTGCTGCCGATAGATGGCGCCACTGCCATAAAAAGTAACGCTCAGATCTCTCATCTCGTTATCTGTAATGAAAACAAATCGATTTTTATTAAATTGCTGCGCATAATACAATTTGGGTTTCGTTAAAAAATGTTCAATAAATTCAAAGACAAAGCAAATTCAATCATTAGTTGGCTATATATATATATATATGTTATATAGATATCTGTGTATAGTAGATATCTGCACCGAGCTGTGCGTATGTTTTTTTCAATATGCAGTCATAAAAGAAATTCCTTCGTCATGCAGATTGAAGCATTTCAAATGTAGCCAATGGATTTTTCAAATAAATACACACACACACATACATACACATACATACACACATGAGTATATATGCTATATATATATATATAAAACAAAATATTCGTGTTATCCGTTTAAATCGCTGTTCTTATTTTTATACTCTTTTTTTAACTTTTTTGAAAAAAAAGGAAAAAAGAGTATATTGGGTTTGTGAAATGTCCGTCTGTCCGTCTGTCCGTCTGTCCGTCTGTCCGTATGAACGCAGGTTTTTTCCACAGTTTTGAAGCTAGAGCAACCAAACTTGGTATACATGTTGGTATATACCATAGGCAGACAAAGTGTCAAGATCGCCCCCCCACCCCCACCCCTTCCCCCACAAACCGCAAAAACCTATATCTTCCACAGTTTTATAGCTAGAGTAACCAAATTTGGCACAAGGGCTACTTATCACATCCTTCATTGATCTGGCAAAAAAAAATTCGGCCACGCCCACCCCCGCCCCCACAAATAGGCAAAGTCTGTATCTCCCCCACCTCTTTAGCTAGAATCACCAAATTTTGCAGGTTGAATTCTGTTGCCCTATTTAATAGATTGGATAAAAATATTTTTGCCACGCCCACCCCCGCCCTTGCAATCAAGCAATGTTTGTTTCTCCCAAACCTGTAGAACAGGCCCAACCAAATTTTAATTGATGGCAAAACTTTAAAGATTTGAGCAGAAATTCAATTGCCACGCCCACTGACTCCACAACGAGGCGAAAAAAAGAGTATATCGCAGTCGGGTGCATCCGACTGCAACGTTCTTACTTGTTTATTTTCGTAGCTGTGCAAATTGAACAGAAAAAGCATTTTGCCGCAAAATGCTTGGTAAACTGCAAAATACGCATAACATTTTACACAAACACAAACACACACATATACGTATGTGTACATATGTATTTACAATTTTATGGATATTTTATATATATTTTTTATTTTTTTATATTTTTTTTATATTGATTTACTTGTTAGAAACTGTGAGCTTATCACAAATATAATGTTTTTTTTAGAGTCGAATGCATTTAAAAATGAAACACATGCGATAAAAAAAAACATGCAAAAAATGACGAAAAGAGAGACAGAGAGACGTATGAATTTAAAGAGAGCAAAAAGGAGAGCAAGTTTTAAGCGAAGAGAAGAGAGAAGAGAGAGAGAGAGAGAGAGAAAGTAGGTAGAGTATGCGAAGACTAACCTGACTGACCGTGATTTAAGAATGTTGACAGATCGACAAGCACATCTGTAATTGATACGTTTGTTTGGGATCAGTCATTTGAAAGTTGTTCGAAATTTGAAAAGATAGTTGCGATAGCGATAGTTATAGTGATGGTTTTAGCGATAGTTATAGCGATAGTTATAGCGACAGTTATAGTGTTTTAAGCAGTTTCTCAGTTTCAATAGAGCTTGTTTAGATTATCTAATAATTATATGCAATATTTTGTGACTTGTTTTCGTTTCTGTCCAAAATATTATACGATGTTATTAAAATTTAAAATGGGAAACGTGTTAGAGGTAAAGTAAGTATGTTTTGAACAGAAAAGTGTTATTTTTTTTGATACTACAGGCTATGCAATTTAATCGTGTCTGTTCTGATATTTTTTTCGAATCAATTAATATGTAATATGTGAAGCATACAAACAAACATTTTCAAAACGAATACTTTAATCTTTTGTGTTGATTTCAAAGTGAAATTTGTAACAGATCAGAAAATAAAAAATTCAATAACAGCTAGTCTGAACGAGTTGCAAATAATAATTAATGTAAAATTCGCATTTTCGTTAGCAATATTGACATTTAAATCAAATCTCTGACCGTAAATACATAAATGATTAACGCTTTTAACTGCAATGCACAATCAGGAAAAAAAAACGTCGATATTGCTCGCTGAAGCGCAGACTGATGTAAGGACATTCAGACCAATGGAGAGAGCTGGACAGATGAACCGATGAAAGGACAGCTGTATGTCCAGCGAGGTCATATCCTGGGCGTGCAGCTCATTTTGTGTAAGCCGCCAATTAAAATGGCAAACGTGCGACATCTGTCAATAATGACAAATGAACATTTTGCCATTAAAGTCGAGGCGCAATGAGCGAGAGAGAGAGAGAGAAATGGAGAAATTGCTGGCAATGACACCTGCCCCGCAGCAAATGCTGCTGCTTATAAGGATTCAGGATGCAGGATTCAGTGGCAATTGCAATTGCAATTCCAACTGGCTGCTCACTCGGGCATAAGTTAAAGGATGAGGATACGGCAGGTTGGGTTCAGGGTGATCGCTGCCAGATAGCCAAGGTGACGTTCCTCTGCCGCTGCTGCTGCCTCTGCTGCTGCTACGTACTTTTTTAATGAAAACTTCAAGGATGTTTCGTTTGAATTGGTTAGCTCTCAATGCCTCTGTAACATGTCTGTCCAAGTGTGTGCAAGTGTGCTGAACTTGTGTTGAATCGTTCAGAATAAGTTCGATAGAAATTGTTACTTATCTGAACTAACACTGAGATAACTCTATGCTGAATTCATACATTTTAGGCATGATTTGTGTACTAGTTATGCATGAAATCAAACCTAGAATAACTATGTTACATGTTAATTAAGAATTAACTTTTGCATGTTTTGAAATGTAAAAGAATAAATCGACTGATCGATGTTTGAAATTAAGTCTTAATCTCTATCGATTATAGCTCGATGTAAGCTTAATAAATCGTTTCTTTGATTGATATTTACAATCGATGCGATCACACAATTTAAGGTTTAAGAATCTGATTCAAAATACCACCTCTATAGATTAAAACCGATAAATTGTTGAAAAGCATAGGGAATTCTTTGACTGCAAGGTACAGTGAAATTCAAACAAAACAAAATAAGTAATAAGGGATCTCCCGACTGCGATATACTCTGTTTTCTGTACGTTTAATAAATTAAATTTTTGTAAAGACTACTTATGCACTTATAAGCTGTTCTTAAGGTTAGGTAAACTGATTTTGGCGGAGTTATCTTGAAAATCAAAAAGTTTTTCATACAAAAGCTTATTTTCAACCGATTGTTCCTATGACAGCTATAAGATACTATAGTCGTCCGATTTTGATGAAATTTTGTCAGCATGTATAAACTGTTCTTAAGCTTAGGTTAAGTGAGTTTGCTGAGTTATCTTGAAAAACACAAAAGTTTTTCATACAAAAACTTATTTTTTAACCGATCGTTCCTATGGCAGCGATATGTTATGGTGGTCTGATCTGGCTGATCTTAACACTTTGTCTGCCTATGTTATATACCAACATGTAAACATTTAAAACTGTGGAAAAACCCTGCGTTCATACAGACGGACGGACAAACATTTCACAAACCCAATTTACTCTTTTTTTTCCATTTGTGAAAACAGAGTATAAATACAATATTCGTAGAGTTTTCAATAGAAAAGTAAAATTTTGTTATATAATTTTTAAATACCGAAAACCGACACACGTCAGAATCTTAATTAAAATGATTTGAAACTGTGTTTTAAGTGAACTGAACACAAAACACGAAAATTAGACTCAAATATTAAACGAATTAACTTAATTTGTCATTTAAACATAGTGTACAAATCTTGTGTGAAAGTGTGTGTATATGTATATATGTAGGTGTGTTTGGGTGTTGCAAGCCAGTTGCAGGGCAGCTGTCTATGTAATAGAGATGTGAAATATGTAAAACTTATAAATATTTGATATGTGCTGCTTGGCAGGACTGTCTGTCGTCAAAGTAAGTTTGGACATTATCTAAAACATACAAATCTCATAGAGAAGCCGAAGAAGTATGCAATGCAGCTGTCAAAGCATGCAACTTGTTGTGGCAGGGGTAGTTGCAGGAAGATAGAGCTGGGTCACTAGCTGATAACTAAGCAGTCGACACTGACAGCCTTGACGTGTTCTCATTTGAGCCATGTTCAAGTCATTGGCTGACACTTTTAATAGACATAGAAATACCGGACATTGGACTAACGTTGCATGCAGCACATGTGTGTGTGTGGCATGCTGCATGTTGCAGCTAATCTATTGAGGCATCTGTGTTAGCAACGCCTCAAAACATGACACGTTCAATTTAGATATCTGCTATATATAAATCCTCTGCTTTTCACTCAGCTGTATTCACTTGGTCACGTTTAGTGGCTGCCACATAAAGCTGCAATTTGTAGCGGGAAATGCTACACAAAAAAAAAAAAAAAAAAACGCTAGTGCAGCGCATCGAATTACCATATAAATTCGCAACCCGTCAACATAAACTAAGGGCCAAATTGTCAATTGCGGCGCCAGCCAAAACGCCAACCATTTTGTAATGACAACAACAGAGAGAGAAATGTGGCTAATGTTGCAACTCTGTCGCTGGGTCTGCCTCAGTCGCTGCCTCTGCCTCTGCCATCGACTGTCATTGCGTCTTTTATTGCCTGCGGTTTGCTGGCACAGACCATAACGTCACTTCTGATTTCGCGTTTCACGTTTCACATTTCGCATTTCACGTTTTGTCCACCTAAAACACAAGTGGCAGCCACGTTGCCACATTGCCACGTTGTGGCACTTACCGCACTGCGTCCACCTTTTCAGCACCTGCCCGGATTCCATTCGGTTCCCGTTCGGTTTTGTTTTCAAATAGGTTTTTATGCTCAACTCTGGTTTCGTCCTCGCACCGGACGAACGCACTATTCACGTAATAGCATTGCGGTTGTTAGACACACACACACACACACACACATACACATCCTCACACATACACACTCACACACACAGTTTGACATTTGTGTGTGTTGATAGGTGCATCAGCTAAATCCGATTTCTAAGCAAAACATTTTTCGGTACAATTTTTTATCTATTTTTGTTGTTGTTGTTTTTCTTGTTGTTGTCGTTGTTGTTGTTACATTTGCATGTGCAATGAAAAACAACAACAACAAGCAGCTTACTGCACATACTACACGCTTAAGGGAAGAGATAGATGGTTATCATTGGCCAATGCCAGCTAAATCAGTCTGCAAAGTTTTTGTGCTGCACTCAAAAAAAAAAAAACACCACAATAAAAAAAACAACATTTGCTTAGAATATTCTAAAAATCAAGGGTTAAATTTCCAAAATCCTATTAAGTCAAAAGTCTAAAAACAATACGCTTTACATTCAACAATAACAATTGAAATATATTCGTAAGAAAAACAAGAAAGAAAAGTTATCCGAATATATAATACTTATACGCTTGTAAAAAAGTGTTTCATGCATAATTATAATTTTTTGAACTATTGTTCCTATCAGAGCTATAGTTACTTGCTTTTGATAATATATGGTTAGCATAAAGAACCAATATTAAGATAGCTTAAGAAACAAAAAAGTTTTTCATATGGTGGTCCGATTCGCCTGATTCTGACAACTCAAAAACAGACGAAAAGACAGAAAGACATAAGGAAAGATGGACAGACGGACATGCCTAGTTATGTTAAAAGCTTATTAATCAAAATGTTATGAACTCACAATTTTCTCAAGAACAAGGAAAAGTTTTTTTTTTTAACTTTTTACTTAAGAAGTATTAATTGTATTTGTGTAGCATGTATGTATTATGCATAGTTAATCATAAGAAAATTTGAAAAAATTTAGAAAATAAGAATTTTGAGCAGTGCAGAAATAAATACACCCTCGGCTTTGCCTGTCAGCCTCTGCTAGAGCTGCCGTTTTTCGAATAGTTGGCTGCAATGCCTGTGTGGCAGTGTGGCAGTGTGTGAATGTGAATGTGGCAGGGTTGCTGCTGCTGTGTTGCTGTGTCGTAGGGTTGCTGTGGTGCGGTTGTTGCACGGATTTAGCGCGTTTTTGGCGTTGCTAAACGCGGATTTGTAGCCGTTGTGCTACATTGTTGCAGGGGCAACAACAGCAGCAACTGTTGTTGTTGCGAATTGAGATTTTTTTTCGCCAGCAGGCACAAACAAATTGTAGTTAACTTTGGGTCAAGTTTTTTGGCGCAAGTTTGTTACCAATTGAAGCCGGGCTTAAAGCAGCGAGCACAGCTGTGAGTCATAGCTGTATATATTGTGTAGATATACATATATATATATATATATATATATATATATATATATATATATATATATATAGTTATTATAATGCTGTTTCTTTTGTTGCATACATTCGCAGCACTTGCGGCAAACTTGAGCGCGTGGCGTCTCTAGCTTGGGGCACATTTGGCTATGAAGCCGCCTGCACTTTACATAGTAAACATAACATTCATGTTGAGCAGCATTCGCATTACACATCTTGCAACAGCGCGTGCAATAAGTATATGTACACAATATATATGTATGTATATACATATATATACATCTTTTTTTTATATAGTACAAGTATATATATAATTTTTTTGTTGCACTGTGCTTATTACGCTGCCACTACAAAACTTGCGATGTTGCATAAGTATGCGTTGTATATGTGTGTATGCGTGTGTGTGTGTGTTTGTGTGTGTGTGTGTGTGTGTGTGTGTGTGTGTGTGTGTGTGTGTGCCTTGGCAAACTTTGCAACTTACATGCAGCGCAAAAAAACGTTGTTGCTGCAGTTGTTTGGGGCCTTTGGTAAAGCATTCCCAGCGGCAACACAAAAGCTTCAAACGCGGCCAGTGCGTGCGAAAGAGATAGCTAGCAATGGGAGAGAGTGAGAAAGTTGGGGACTAGACGATGGACAAGTAAATTGAAAGTTTTGAGCAGAAGGCAGTGCTCGTTTCTTGGTTCTCATCTTAGAGTAAGAGTCCACTTTGTCATCCTTTGAATGCGTCGCGTTGTTGTTGCTTTTGGTGTTGTTTGTTGCTGTTGTTTGTTGCTGCTGTTGCTTGTTACTGTTGTTGTTGTTGCTGTGCTTGCTATTGCTATTGCTATTGCTGACTGGTCCACAGTTGGCAGTTTCAGCAAGTTTTACGCAAGTTTCAACGAGTCTTTCATTTTCTGATATTTTCCTCATAGCATACCCCTACCCACTGTGCCACCCTGCCATCCCGCTGTCCACACACTCAACACTCGTTTCCTTACTTTATGTTGTAATTTTATTTAACTTCGCTTTCTTTTTTATTTCTTCCTCTTACTTCTTCTTCGCTCATTCTCTGTTTTGTGCTTTATGTCGAGTATTTTTTCGCGTGCACAAAATGCATTATTTTTTATGTCTCCATGTGCCGTTAGTAGTGTTGTCCGTGCCACCACCCTCTGACCCCAACCCCCACAAAAAACCCCTCCCCTTTCAACGTTACACTAGCCACTAAGGTTGAGCTAAGCTAAGCTATGCTATATGTGTGTGTGTGTCTATATGTGCTTGTCTATATATGATATAAAAAGTTGCATACCTCAGTGGACTCTGCCTACATATTGCTATCTCTCTCACAGGCCACGCACCAAAATGCCAACGACAATAATGACAACAACAACAACAACAACAACTATAACTATGAAAATAGCGCACTGCGAAGTGCATTAAAAAAAGTGTCATAAAAATTAAATGCCCTTAAAGGGCGTCCTGAAATGTTGCCAACGTGTTTCTCAACTAAATCGAAGTGGATATGCCCTATGGGAGAGATCCTTGAAAATGACGTTCTACTAGGAGCTCAAGTTCTTAAAGAACTCTTACTTTCAGATTGAAATTTCAACATTTTTGTGGTATAACTTTAAATATTAGTGTAGTCTTTTAAGATAGCACAAAATGATCAGGCCGTTTTTGGAAATTGGTTACTCAGAAAAAAGTGTAGCATGCTTTCGAGCGCGAAAAAGAATAAAAGGTTTTTTTTTGCTAATCTTGAGCTACTTAAGTTTTTTCTGTACAAATATAATATAATAAATAATCTTTTTTATTGCTTTTGCTTGAATTGATTTTAATCAAATCTGTTTTCATTTTAAATTTCAGCTGGATTTTTCTGAAAAACATATTCTTCAAATACTTTAATGAAAGTTAAGCAAAGTTTAAGAGCAACTCTAGCAAGTGAAATTAATCCGAAAATGTTATCTATGTATATCTTAATATCAGAACACATAAAATAATATCAAATACTATAAATGTAAATGTTTAATAGCCAAAATAGTTCACAGATAAAAATATTTTGTTCAACTATTCTGTGGTACTTCCTTGAAAAAATTGTTCCCACAACTGTTGCTTACTTTTTTAATTTACTTGAAAAACCTAAGGACCTCAAGGACATTATAGTTCCTCCTCTTTAACATCTTTGCTAAAATGCTAATTTAACATAACGCAATTTTATTTTTGGTTAGATAAACGTAATTTGCAATTGCTTCATTTCCATATATGTATGTATGTAATAGCGCTTGTACACGTATGTTAATATGTGTTTGACTCCACACATACTTACATACACACACACACACACTATTCAAGTGCATATGTGAGCTGTTGATGTTGATGTTTTTCTGTCTGCAACGACACTCAATTGGCGTTTTCTTTTAGTGGCGTGACCAGCTAACCTGCCACAAGAAGGGACTGCAGCAAAAACAAAGACAGCAGCAGCAGCAATAGCCGCAGCACACTTAAAAAAATTACAGTTTTAATGCCAGAACTAGGATAATAAAAAACGGCTGCAAATATTTTTAGGATCTCGACGTCTTCAAATAATATTATTAAACAAGAAAAATAAACAAAAACTTTTTGATATAAGATTTTTTTGTTAAGGTCAGGAAGTATCTATCTAAGTTGAATTAAGATACATTTTTTGCCCCAGAAGTTAAGCAGGCCTGTTAAATATTACTCATTCGAAATGTTTCCAACAAAAAAGTGTAGCATGCTTTTAAGAGCTGAGCTAAAAGAAAAGCTTTTCGTGTCTTTAACTTTTATTTAATTCTTAGACCAGCCTGAAAGTATGCTTTACATATTCCTATTCAGTTGATTTGGCAGACGAGTTCGAAACTGTTTTGACATTTCTCATGCTCTGACAGCGCTTGTACTTAATTTGAGCACAAGTAACTTGATTATTTCTCTGAGTGCAGCGGCAGAAGCTGCTGCTGTTACTGCAGTCGTTGTTAATGCTTCTGTTGTTGTTGCTGGCCAAACTGTTCAACTTGCAGCGCACGTCGTCCAGGTAAATGAACTGCTAATTTCTATGTGTGTGTGTGTGTGTGTGTGTGTGTGTGCGTAGAAGTATAGCTGCTAAGGTTTGGTAGAGTGTTTCAGTTTGTCCTTTAGTGTCAGTGTTTAGTGTTAGTGTTACTGTTAAGTGTTGTTGCTAACGTGCATGTTGCATGGGCAATGGCTGGCATTGTTGCTGTTCACATTGTGGTTCAAAACCGCTGTTATTCTTGCTGCTGTTGTTGTTGCTGTTGTTGCTGTTGTTGCTGTTGTTGTTGTTGCTGTTGTTGTTGCTGCTGTAGCTGTAGTTATGACACTCTAGGCTCATTAGTTGGCGCTTGGCAGGATTGCCTTGGCAGTTATTGCAGGCAACTAGGTATTGCCAGGCAGTAGGAATGCTGAATACGAAATAAGGAATGCGGAACGAATAGGTAGCCGCTAATTGCGTAAATTGTTTACGTTTCGAAAATACGAGTATAATGAAGTCATTTCCCATTAGCACAATGCACGCCCAATGCACGCCAATGACTTGCCACAAAATGCGTCGCGTTGCAGTTGCAAGCATGAGCATGAGTAAGAGCTAGCGCTGTTACGGTATTGTTGCCAGTTGTTAATGTGACTGTTACTTTTGAGAATATCTGTGAGACGTAGCAAAGATACTGACTCTTATGCCAGAAAAATGTATTATACTTTAGAAAATAAGTAGATTTTATATTTGCCTGTCTATTAACTATTTTGTTTCTTAAAAATTCATAACAAAATATATTGACAATATGAAATATTTTCATATTAAATAAAATGAAATAAACAAATTGTAATTTGTAGATATTACCTTATAGGGAATATGTTTTCAAAGAAAATAGTTATGAAAACTGATTTAATTCAAACAAGAAAGATAACTGTTTCTGTGAGAGCCCGCTTTTGATCAAATTTGTTCAGCATGACAAGATCATAAGAAATGGATACCGACTCAAGCATATGTGCTATTTGCTGCAAAAAGATGCATCTCTGCCAAGTTTAATCAAGATAGCTTAAAAACTGAGAGACAAGTTCGCATATAAAAAGACGGACAGACAGAAGAACAGACGGACATAAACAGCAGAAAATATATACCTTATGGGGTCGGAGACGGCTCCATCAATGCGTTACGTATTTATTGTTAATATTATAAGGGTATAGTAATTGATATAATGGAGGTTGACATCAATGTTTTGCCAACTCTACCTGTTACCCTCGATATTCAGTCAGCATGTGGCATGCGATATTTTAAGTCGCAGGAACTCACAGCGAGTCAGTCACAGGTAGAAGAATATTGCTTATTGCTCATGTCTGCTGAGAACAGAAGCCACGTTCAGTCTTACAATGGCGCTTAATGAAGTTGTGTGTGTTGAGTATTGTGTGTGTGTGTTGTGTGTGTTGTGTGTGTGCAGCTGTCAAAGCCATAGCGTCTTGCACAAGTGACATCGATACTGCAACCGAGTGTGTAAGTGTGTGTGTGTCTGTGTGTGAGTTGAGTGTGTGTGGCATGCACGTTTTACTTGATTTAATTTCGCAGTGTCCCTTTGTCCCGACTGAGTGTCTCAGTGTGTGTGTATGTGTGTGTGTTTGTGTGTTTGTGTGTGCGTGTTTATTGCGCATTTCTCTTGGCCTGTCTGCATATTTATCCTTTTGTTCGCAGTCGGCACTCGGCGGCATTTTGAGCAACGCTGCGTTTCGCATTTGCATGCATTTCGCACAGCAGTCAAAAGATGCAGCTAGGGCGAATATAGGATGGTGGCAAAGGGGTGGTTGGTGGAAGGGAATGTGGCAGAGTCTAGTTGCCCAACGGATCTGGCACTGGCAAATATGCGTCATTTGCATGGAAAAACGCTATTCCGCGAGGCGAGTAGCGCGCCTCGTCGCAGCTCATGGCACATTTTATGTGTGGCTGCCACAGCGACTTGCCACCTGGCTGCATGCAAACGCTGGCAAAGCTGCGGCATGTTCATTCAGTATGCAATGCAACAATAGTTTTGCATATAAATGGTTTTCGTTTGCGCATTTAAATGCAATCCACCCTGCCTCCTCCTGCCCCATCTCTTGCCACACTTTGCCCCAACTCGGTTGGCAACACGCAAAACCCAATCGACGCAACGCATCCTTGTTTATTTATAGCCGCCAGGACGCGCACTCCTCTCAAGAAATGTGTGCATGCATTTGTATGTGTATGCATATGCATGTGTGTGTGTGTGTGTGTGTGTGTGCTTCCAATTAGTAGCGGCCACTGTGCTTGTGTTTGTGTGTTTATTTGATTTTTCACGCTCATTATGCAAAGTCAAGCCCCCAAAACGGGCGCCACTTGCAATTAGTAGACATTTGTGGCAAATCGAAATAATTCTTTCAGCTCTGTCCCCAAATTCAATTTGTCAATTAAATAGTTCAAAATTATATAGCCTATTCAGACTGTCTCGTTTTTGCGTCTAACATTCAAACACTTGTGGCGCCAGCACAAAATATTTTTCAAGGTACATTTTTGTGTTTAGAGAATGCTTTATATGAATAAGATATTTCCTGATATTTTTCAAAAACTGTAATAAAAAGCGTTCTTGAAATGCCAATCGTCACTTATTTCAGCGAAGAAAGTAAATGTCCTTAAATGCTTTTCTCATTTCACAATATTTTTTGAACTGAATTTGTCTTTTATCTACGAATAAAGTTTATTATACGGATATAATGAAAAACAGAACATTGAAAAAGTTGTGATCGGAATGCAATAAAAATATCGATTCCGATTCCGCTCGCACCGAGAACATTTTCTTATCCCGATTCCATTCGATTAGGGTTTATTTCATAAAATTCATCTAGACTGGAAGCCAATTTCAAATTTCTAAAAACAACAAATTGATTTCCATTTTGTTAAATTTCGGCATGTACTGAATTCTACTTCCGAATCAATTCCACGGAAATATGTTAAGTATACTTTTGAGATATAAGTTAAGCAAAGATAAAAAAGCTATGCTTCTTAATTTTATTGTGCGCTCAAATGTATGCTACATAGTTTTCTGAGAAATTAATTTAACATTGGAATTCGGCACAGGGCTGATTATGTTTTGGTAACTGTATGATAATGTTCTTTAAATATTAAAATATATTAAAGATCAGATATATGTATGCTTTTGATAATTGAGTAATGAATCAATGGTTGCTTAAAATTTTACTTAAAAAATAAAGCAAAATTTTGCTCAATTTAATTTAGGTATAGTTTCGGTGCACTATTGTAAAATGCTCAAATGACATCTGTCAAATTTATTATTTCTGAAATATTTTATGAAACATGTTGAAAATTTAATGTTCTTAACTAAGACAACAGTGCGTATGCCTAATATGTGAGCTATGTTAAATATGACAAAGTAAACAGCATTACGTGTGTGTGTGTGTGTTTGTCTGTATGTGTGTGTGTGTTAATTAAATGCTGCAACTTATAAAATGCGCTATTAATTTATCTTGTTGCATGAAATTTGCACAGTTTGCAGTTTTTTCGCTGCTTTTCATTATTTTTGGGCTGACATGTAAAGCGATTTTCATTACTCGTTTGCCGGCGGCTGCACTCTGTGATTTTTCTGGATTATCAACCAAAGTAGCACTTAATACCAAATTATTATGCATGCAGTCAGCAACAAAACAAAGAATATTATAAATAAAAAGCAAAATAGCGACAGCAGCTTCGAAAAATAATAATAAAAAGCGCCAGACGCATGCATATGCATGTCTGTGTGTACTGTTAATGTGTGTGTGATGCAGCTTATGGCACACACACACACACACGCACACACAGCCAAACATGCGCTGGGCTTTTAAATTTGATACAATTTGTATTTTATTATAAATATTTGTATTTATATATTTATTCAATATTAAATACAGTGCCAGCTCTTTAAAACGAACTCGTGTGTGCTCAAAAAATATATTTTTAACCAAAAATTGGTGTATTAAGAAAAATTAAAAGAATGAAAAGTTATCTTTGGCATGCTGTAGATTTATACCATTGCAGAAAAGTCGTTCATATGAAAACTTTATTTTCGACCGATGTTTCCTACGACAACTACAAGATATAGTAGCCTGATTTTGATCAAATTTATGTCTATTCCTATGTCTGATCTTGATGAAATTTGTAAGATTAGTTGAGCTATCTTGAAAAATACAATTTTAGACCAATCGTTCCTTTGCCAGCCATATGTTACAGTGGTCCAATACGGCCAATCCTGACATAAGTTAAAAGAATTATCTGTACCAAGTATTATAAAGATAGCATAACGGACATACCGACTTACAGACAGACAGACAGACAGACAGGTCAAATTATATGAGTCTCTGCAACGATATAAAAATGTTTTAAAGACAATCTGTTCTGTTAACTCTGCTTTAAATTTAAATGAACATACTACGAATTTAAAGTGTATATTACAATCTATTATATAGAATCGATTCAAAAATGGAATTGGGAACAGCTCAGATTATGTACTATTTATAAGTTGAAACAAAAAACTAAAACCCTGATCAAAGCAAAGAGTTCGTTTTAAAAAACTTTGACTTTAAATTTAAAATAAAAACTTTATAGACAACTTCCATTGTATCAAGAGTGCTGAGTGCTGTACTCACCATTTGATGATGTGGAGAAGAAGAAACTGTTGGTCAAGTCGCTCCAGCCATAACGATTGCTGTGAATGAGGATATATCATTTAGGGTATATTAATTATGCAACAAAGTGTGTGACAAGTATGCAAGTTATGTTGCATGATAGATTATGCACTTGTGACAAGTAAATAATACGCCAAGATACTTACCGAGATTGGACTGTGGCCTCGTATTGTTGATCGGGATCCAGACCACGAACCATATAGCTCATGCCTTGCGTATAGTGATGGGAGAGGGGGAAAGCGGGCAGGACGACATCGCGCCAATCGTTGCGGCCCCAATGGATCAGATTGCCATAGCCGCCATAGTTGGCCATGTTGTTGCCAATGCGATGATTGTGGCTAGTAGAGCCATAGGACGATGAAGAGGATGAGGATGAGGAGGATTGCGAGTCAATGGCATTGTCAACGACCTCATGTCCTTGTGGCTGCTTGCGGAAGGACAACTTGTACTCCTCGATGGGTGTATGTGAGTCAACCACCCACGAGATGTTGTATCTACGCGAGTTTGCAGCATTAGAAAGAGAAGGGCAGCGCAAGAATATAAGAAAGAGATGGCAAGACAAGTTAGTCGTTTTGCGTGCAACAGTTGGTGTCGGATTTATTTTAAGGCGAACTCAATCAATATGTAATTGTTAAATTTGATATAAAGCTCTCTAGCATGTTGCAGTCAGCCAGCTACAGCCACAGCAGCAGTAGCAGTTACAACAGCAACAGCAGCAGCAACAGCGGCAGCAGCAGCAGCTACAACAACACTCGTTGTCACGGCAACAACATAATCAATGCTGATATTGCTGCCGACAATGGCTGGGGTTAAGATATCGCACATAGAGCGTAAACCTTGCATTGTTGTTGTTGCTGTTGTTGCTGTTGTTGCTGTTGTTGCTGTTGTTGCTGTTGCTGTACTACTGCTTTTGTTATTGGCCCTTTGTTTGCCCTTCAGTGTTCTGGGCAATGCGTTCGTTCATTCAACCGAAAAGCTAACACGCCCACAGCTCAACCCTCTCAACCATCTCTACCCTCTCGACCATATGCATTTTTGGCCATTGGCCTCTGACTTTAATATTGCTTTTGGCTATTAACTTACGCTTTAGTGTTGGCAAATTATCCACTTATAACGATAAGTTGCAAAATCGCTGTGATTAAAGTTTTAACAAAAAATAACTAAATAAGAAATTTAAGCAATTGTCGTCAGAATAGTATATATCTATCATATTACCTCTCTCTTTCAAAATTCTATTTCTATCTCTTGTTATTTATGTTTCATTTACATTTAAAACAGCGATTTTATATATTATAGTTCACCTTGTTATTTAAATATTACCAAAAATATAAAAAAAATAAACATTTTGAAAAATAAACAAAATGTCAATAGAAGAGAACCTGGGTAGAACTTGGTAGCTATTGAGAATCTTAATAGCGATTTTTTTATACATTTTTAAAATTAGTATCAATATGAATTTCTACCTTTTCATATATTTTTGAATTGAAATATTGATAAAAGCGACTTTAAAATAGGATTAAATGCATAACTTAAAAATTTTTAGCAAACCAAAATTCTTTTTTTAGGATTTTGAAAATATACTAAAACTTATCTGAAGAAGTAAGTAAAATTGATATACGCTTGCAAATCGATATTGATGTTTATACTATGTAAACTTTGAATAAATGTGCGCTATTCTTGTGTGTGATCTTTTGTAACAGGCTTTATATAAAGTTCCAGTTAAAGTTGTTAAATATAAACAGAATAAATGAAAAGTTTACTTAAACATAATTCAATCAAAATGAAGTGTTTTCAGTAACAAGACTTCAAATCAATTCATATTGTTTATAAAATGTATAACTTTTGTAAACATTGAAGGTCAACTTAAGAATTCAATTGTCTGCTGATTATATTAAAAATGATGTCGATGATTACAAAACCTTAAATTGGTTCAATAAAAAACGACGATAATATGGATTGTGTGTCAGCTCTAGTTGCTTCAGTTTTAAGTTCTCTGAGTGCCTGAACCCTGAAGTTAATTAACAATCGCATTAATATTTACAACAAAAGGCAGATTTGGCAGTGTTAATAGCGGTATTTAAGAGGGAAAGACAGGGACAGAGAGTGAACTATTCAGGCAGCGTTCAAGTAAACAACTAATTACAAGCAAGTGATTGTCCTTATTGTTGCTGTTGCTCTTGTCCTTACTTATATTACAAAGGGCGCTAGTTCATTGCTTTGCGATAAACTTGGCACACAATTTGAATGTTAATCAGCTGAAGTTGAGAAGGGGACGACATGGGTTTGGGGGGAGGCCATAAACAGGCAAACTTATATAAGGCAGCTATTTATATTTGCAACTTTACTGTATATATATTATTTGTTTTTATATTTGCGAATTTCCAATGTTTTTTGCATGCTTATTGAGCCATATGAACTAATAACCTGAAGTCTTGAAGTCCTCCTTCGTACAATAAAAACATAAGACGCCAATCAGAGAAAACTTTTTTCGCATATATATATAGCATATTTGTATATAGCATATATACAGCATCAAAGTATAGTAAGCCATAAAAATGATTATGAACAATTGAACGAATAAGAATACAACTGGCGCCATTGTAACGCGACGCGACGCAACGCGACGGGGGAAAACCAATTGCCAGCTTAATTGCCGGCAGCAGTTTCCGGGGTAAAAGGCAGCCAAAATGAAATGAAATCATTGCGTTGACATTAGCCAAAACCAAAACCAAACCAAACCCAAAAACCCAATCCCAATATATTCTTATACCCTGCATTCAATGACAGTTTGTATGAGTATTTGTTGGGTAAACTTTGTTTTGTGTGTTGCGCAGGGTGGTGCGTATACGTAATTCGGCTAGCCCAAATTAGGAGGAGTTGCGTATACGTAATGCGGCTAGCCCAAATTAGAATTTCGAGTAATGCATTAAATGACATTTTGCCATTTTTATACTCTTTTTTTAACTTTTTTGAAAAAAAAGGAAAAAAGAGTATATTGGGTTTGTGAAATGTCCGTCTGTCCGTCTGTCCGTCTGTCCGTATGAACGCAGGTTTTTTCCACAGTTTTGAAGCTAGAGCAACCAAACTTGGTATACATGTTGGTATATACCATAGGCAGACAAAGTGTCAAGATCTCCCCCCCACCCCCACCCCTTCCCCCACAAACCGCAAAAACCTATATCTTCCACAGTTTTATAGCTAGAGTAACCAAATTTGGCACAAGGGCTACTTATCACATCCTTCATTGATCTGGCAAAAAAAATCCGGCCACGCCCACCCCCGCCCCCACAAATAGGCAAAGTCTGTATCTCCCCCACCCCTTTAGCTAGAATCACCAAATTTTGCAAGTTGAATTCTGTTGCCCTATTTAATAGATTGGATAAAAATATTTTTGCCACGCCCACCCCCGCCCTTGCAATCAAGCAATGTTTGTTTCTCCCAAACCTGTAGAACAGGCCCAACCAAATTTTAATTGATGGCAAAACTTTAAAGATTTGAGCAGAAATTCAATTGCCACGCCCACTGACTCCGCAAAGAGGCGAAAAAAAGAGTATATCGCAGTCGGGTGCATCCGACTGCAACGTTCTTACTTGTTTATTGTAATTTTAGTAGCAATTTAAATTTTAGTCAGTTTTTGTAGAATTCTATTTTATAAATTTTCATTTAGTATTGGCCTTAATTCGAACTAAGAGACACTGGTTAACAAAACTATATTTTCGTAGTCTTGTAGGTTACACAACTTTATCTTTTTTAGTTAGAATTGATTCAAATTTTTTTTTACAATTTCTTCTAGAGTTTTTTTTTTTTAATTTTCGGTATAAAGTTTAATTAGGTAAAACTGGTGGAAAATCTTGTCATTAAAGCAACTTAATTAAGTAGCAGACTTTAAATCTGAATTATTGTGTTCTTTTTATAAAAGTAAATATTTGAAAAAAGCACTTCTTTTAAGAAAATATGTTTAGCAAGTAAATGAATACATGAAGCGTTAATCGTTTAATCGTTAAAAGTCAGCGTAGATAGTCACAAAATCGTGTTGAGCAGTGTTATGGAAAGGTGCCAATGCCACTCAGTGTGCGTTTGGTTGATTTTCGAGCTATCTATAAGCTGCTCTACTGTCTGTCTGTTTCTCTATCTATCTGTCTGAATGTCGTCTAACTTTAAGTGCGTGTGGCTGTGTGGGTGCATATTTGGGTGTGTGTGTGTGTGACAGTGAGATGTGTGCTTGTTTGTCGGTTGGTTGCCTGTCCGCTCAGCCATGTCTGCTCATATGTGACTGGGTGTGTGTGTGTGTGTGTGTGTGTCTGATGACAGCTAATCCAATTAAAAGTTTTATTTGTTACGTATACGACCAGTTGTGCCACTGTCTGTTTCACAGTTCCACTGTCTGTCATTCAATGAAATTAATCTAATAAAGCCATGCTCTGCATTGTCCAAAAACTGACAGTTGTTATTATTGGTTTCACTTTTTGCGTATACGCAACGTAACGTATACGCGCTGTGAGCCAACAAAAAAAAAACAAAAAACAGAAATCTTAGCGCTAATTAGCAGGCCAAGTCAATTGAACTGAAGTAAATTCAACTCAACTGAAGTCAAGCACTCTACAACATTGTCTAACATGTGGGGCAATAAGGTGTGTGTGTGTGTGTGGCACGTGAGGCACGTGTCTGGTCGCTGTGCTCTAACCTGGCAACTTGATATGGCTGCCAATTGAGCAAAGAGCGGAACGTGAACACCTGTGTGAGTGGGAGCTCTTACCTGTCCTTGTATTGACTGATTGCTGGCGAATTAAAAACGGCAACATTCGGTTTTCCGCTCAGTTGCAAAGTTTTGCGTGACTTGCCAAGCTGATTCTCAGCGACGCAGGAATAGTTGCCAAAGTCCTGTGGATGCACTTTGCGTATAATCAACGTGTGACGTGATCCACGATTCTCCATGATATGCCGCTCCGTGGTGTCCAATTGCATGGTGTCTTTGAACCAAATTACCTGTAAATAATTGAAAACTTGGTCAATCGTTGCGAAAACCGTCGAACACACGATTTCAAAAACTTTCAACTCTCAACTTCCAGCTCAATGAGTGTAGTCTGTGTGTGTGTGTGTGTGTGTGTCTGAGTAGCTGTAAATTGGCTACACTACACAGTGTGGAATGTGTGCCAGTGTGTGTGGATTGAGGTGTGCGAAAGTTTAAGTGATTTGCAGCAAATACTCGCGTTGCATCCACTTGAACTCAAACTCAAACAGTTAAACATTTGATTTTATCGCACTTTAATCAAATTTAGGCAAAAAGTTTCGCCATACTCGTAGAACATTTTTAGCAGTGCTCTACTTAGAGTAGTTCACATTAAGATTGGAGTACAAATTTCTGATTTAAGGAATATGTTTTCTGTTACCTACCTTTCTTCCTAATACCACATATTTTAATATCACATAAAATTAAAGATTATATAATACAAAATATTTGAAGCTAGAGCAACCAAACTTGGTATACAGGTTGGTATATACCACAGGCAGACAAAGTGTCAAGATTTGATCAAAAATACAAGTGCCTCGCCCACTTCTGCCTCCGCAAAGAGGCTAAAAAAAGAGTATATCGTAGTCGGGTCCATTCGACTGCAACGTACTTACTGGTTTTTGTACGTGATTCAAGACATCTCTACAGATTTCTTCTACAGAAGGGTGTTATTTTTTTTAAGTGTACATGGAATGAAAAATTAGGCAGCATATTATACATACTTTATGCTTATTTATGCATACATTTTTTATCATAAACAATACAATAATAAAGCATTATTTTGATCAATTATGCATGCATTATGACTAGTTTTACATAAATAACTGCTAAATTTGAGCTTCATGATTAGTTATGATTGGTTCGATTTAAAACTTAATTTGTGCATGAATCTTGTCTAAGATTCATGAATCCTGTTGAATTCGCTCAGTGTATTTTCCTAATTTGTGTGAATATTTTTGGACAGCCCTAGAATATATTTCATCAGCTTGTTTCGTATGTCAAGTGCGCTCATATCCTGTACAAACAGAGCCTCCAACGACGAACTAACTTGTATTGTGGTGTTTGGCGAGCCATGTGCGTGTTTTGGCAACGAATCGTGCTTTAGGCCCTTAAAACATTTGCCAACTCAGCTGGTTTCGGTTAGCTGTTAGCTGGTTTCTGGCTGCTGGTTTGCTGGTTGCCAGTTGCCAGTTCAGCTCATATAAGCAATGTTCCGGCGGCTTTGACAGGCTTCAGACAGGCAACCGCTGGGGAGATGCCTCGACAGGGCAGAACGCACGAATTAACACAGAAAAACGGGTAGCAGCAGGTGCTACACACATGACTCACATACCAAAAACATATAGAACATTTACTATATATATATACAATATACAAAACAAAAAAAGGAAAGCCTTTAACGAGAAAATACATTGCTAGAAATAAAAGAAAAAGTATAGATAGAAAAAAGAAATACATACGAAAGCAAAACAAATAATATATACTTGTAGAAAACAGACGTGCATTTCTTTCATTGGAAAACTTATATACATATATATATATTTTCATGATTTAAGCAATAACCAATATAAATTCAAAAAATAATGAAAGAGTGACTTATGAATGTTCTGAATCAATGAATTTCGCAGAAAGAAGAAAAAGCAATAAGCCTTTATTTTGTTGTAAGCTCATTTGGTTTGTGAACGATTCCAGAAAAGAAATCAAAAATTTCTCAGAAATGAATTTAAATGTCGAATACGGTCCTTAGACCTGGACACATATACTATGTATAACATAATTGGAATTTTTGTGCTTTCCATTGGTATGAATATAAAAAACTTTATATATATATTCACAGTAACAAAATAAATTAAGCAATTATAAAAGAATTCGAATATAAAATTTATGGAAAGTCTTTATCATCTTTCAAGTTTTTTAATTTTCACGATACTTCAAGTAAGATCAATTTTTTTCTCAATTAAATATAAAACGCAAATCAAATTTTGTTGAACTATGATCTAATTTCCTAAGAATGAGTTATAAAACGTTAAAAGGAGGCGTTAAATTGCAAACAATTTGTTTTGTTATACACTTGCAGAGGTTATTATAGTTTTGTCACGAAATGTGTAACGCACTGAAGGATACGTATCGGAAAAAAAAATTTGTATATTCGTGATCAGCATCAACAGCCGAGTCATGTCCGTCTGTATGTTTAACTGCAACTTTCTTAGAAAACCTTAACACCAAAATATTCCATAAATTCACAACAAAATAAATTCATAGCCAATCTAAAATAATCAAAATCACACGGAGTAAAGATTTTTTAGATTGTCAATTATAATTCTCAAACGGTTTTAGTAAACACTGAGTCTACTGACCGACTGATTTCGTTTTCTTTCATCATCTTATTTCAAAATTCTTATTTAATCAATATTGTCAGTTAATAACTTTTCACCATCCCTTTCGCTATCACTATCACTTGAATAATCATCACGGGAGTGATCATCTCACTATCACTCGGATTAGTTTCACAAATTACTTATGTTTATCAACGTTTGTAAAATTGTTGACTGTTTCTTAATCTGTAACACCCAATATGGCATTTTGCAAACTACTCCCTCAGTTTTAGAGCTATCGGGATGAAGCTTGGCCCACAGACTTCTTCTTTCTGAAGGTAGTACATATATCAGAAATGGAAACATCGAATAACTTTAACATAAAGCTGCCATAGGAACAATCGGTTGAAAATATGTTTTTGCATGAAAAACATTGTAATCCCTGTTCCCATTAAAAATTTTTCTTTTCTACAAGGGTATAAGTCTTCGGCACGTCAAAGATAACAATTCTTTCTTGTTTTAAATTTCTTTTGAAAACAAAGTATGGCAATCTAAAGATCTAATCTAATCTAAAGATTTGTTGTTTCAATAAAAACGTGGAAAAAAAATGTATAACAATCCATATAATTTTAACCAAACATAAAAGCTCAGGTATAATGTTTTGACCCATCGGTTTTAGCTTTTAAGTAAACAAGTTGATTAAAATGACCTACATTCATTTGTTTAGAAAATAAATATATCAAGGTGCCTCGGATAAAGTTTAAAAGTGTAGCAAACACCTTTTCATATTTGAATTTAAAAAAAAAGAGTCTCGCAAAGTTAGAAAATGGTTTAGTATAATTTCAGTATTTATATACGAATATATGCTATTTTAGTGGTGTGTGCGAGGGAGGGGAATGGAGAGCTATGCTGGCCTACTCTCACGTGGCACAAAACACATCTCGTGGTTGTCTCTTTGACCGCTTTTATGTTATTTTGCTGCTGCTTTGGCGCATATTCCATTAAAATGGCTGTCAACAGTGCACATGTGTTGTCATATCTTTCATACACAAACACATACACACACACATGGAGAAAAACACACACCTATAACTCATATGTATACTTAATATATATAAATGTATATACTCTTGATGTGTACGTGTGTAGTTACAGTTATGCCATCATGCCATAAATGTTTGTTATTATTTGTGCAAAATGTTGATGTTTGCGTTTTCCATGCCTTTTGTTAGCCAGACTGTGTTGCTGTTTGTTGATTTTACGCTTTTGCCTTTATTTAAGCCATGTTCATCAGCAACATCATCAGGAATAGGAATGGGAGTAGGAATAGAATTAGAAACAGCATTACGAATACGAAAAGGATCTCTGAAATGGCGAGTCCTGTCGCTCAGCCGTGCGTAACAAGCTGGAAGTGTTGACATGGCACAAAAGTGTTGCTCCAAGAATTAATATATTTCATATTTATGCCTCGTTTTTAGCTGTGTGTGTGTGTGTGTGTCTGTGTGTGCTAAGCGCATTAATTACTTTGCTTTTATTAAATTGTGTTCATTGAAAGTTACTTTTTCCAAGAGACAGACGATTGATTGGACTAACACTGTGCACTTCATCAATATCAGCATTTACGCAAATGTTGCGTCAATCAATCTTTTGCACTTTTGTTGCAAGAACAACCATAGAACTTTATGGCAAAGCAAAGGCATAAAATACAACAACAAAAATTAGCATTGATGAGCAACAAAGCGAAAAATGCCAATCAACACTAATCAGCGTCCCAAAAGAGAGAGAAAAAAAGCAAATTTGCGTGCCTGCTTTTTACTCCTCTTCACTTGACTTCACTTCTCTACGCTTCTCTGCTATTCTCTTTGACTGCCACTCAATGTTGCAATACACGCTTGGGGTGGCAAAGCGGAAATTGTTAACGGAAAAGTGTTGTTAGGTGTGTAGCAGCTGCGTGTCGAGTCCTTCGGCTGAGTCCTGCCTGCCTGCCTGCCTGGCGGCCAAAGCCAGTCCTTAGTCTGCCAGGCAAATAGCAAATAATTACGCATACACAGCGTAGGCCAACAGCACGCACAGCATATAGAATATACATATATACATATATATAGTATATGTATATGTTAGTGTGCGTTGCAAGTGTCGCCATTAATGGCCAACGATTGACTTAAGTTGCCTGCCTCTCTTACTCCTCCGCTCTCCCCCAAAAACTAGTAAAACTTACTGTAATTGAAATTGTATAATAAATAATTTATCGTAATTAATTGCATGTCAGCAGTTTACAATTAAACAGCAATCAGTCGCAATATGCTCTACGTCAATTTCCGCATAATCCAAACAATAATCACGGCACATACTCTTCAGGACTCGTCAGCAGCTCTTCCTGGTACTCTTCAGGACTCGTCAGCAGCTCTTCCTGGTACTCTTCAGACTCATGACGACCTCTTCCTGGTCCTCTTCAGTTGATGCTCTCCACTCGATTTGTAATTAAAAAATCAAATAAACGCTGCGAGTGAAGCTTCCATTCGCTTCATTTCACTTTTAATAGCTATGCTTCAGCATCATTAACATCATTTTTCAATATGTCAACATCATTAACATCAGCAACAACAAAATCAAATCAACCAAATTTATGAACAATATAAATTATGAATATTATGTGCGTGATTAAAAGCTGTTATAATTCATTTGGCAATTCAAATTTCAAGCGCTTTAAAGTTGAGATTTCAACTTTAGCTTAATACGTTTGTCATAAATCCAAAAATATTTCAATTGAGTTTTGAACTTTCAGCCTATTAATACTTAATGGAGTTTTTAAACTAATTTTGAAAATGGTATGTTTGTTATCTAATTGTGTTTAGAAGAATGAAAAAATGTATAATAAGTAGAAATTCTAGAACTTTATCTTGAAGCACACCTACTTTTTTCAAAATATATCCTATTTTTACATCTGAAAGTCTTTTTAGTCAAGACATATCCTTTAGATTTTTGAGATGTTTGTGTATTCAAAACTTTACCCTCTTGTCACTAAGTTGTATTGCATAAGGATTGAAATAAATATATTGTAGTTTGCGTTGTTTCTGCCTAAAATATGATATAAGTTGCATTACAAAACTATTACTAACTTAAAACTAATCAAATGCAACAAAGCGTATTCAATAAGCAAAGTAGAGACATCATTTACTTTTCGATTTTGGCTGATAAATAATTGCATCTGTAAACTAATTTCAATTGTAATAGATTTCTGAAACTGAGCGCAAACATAATGCTTAGTTAGGCCTAATAACATTACAATAATTAAGTGTGGCAGCCTCAACGATATGCCCCAATTTTTGGATGTCAAATAGTAGTATGCGCCTAGGGCGATTTACCATTTGCCATTTGCCAAATAGGCCAAGTTTTAGTTCAATTACAGCATCAGTTGAGGGGAAAAAGCCGTGCAACATAAAAACTCATTATGGCTGTCAGTGGCAAGTATCCTACTCTCTCTCTTTCTCTATTTCTCTGTCTATCTGCATCACTCCCTATGTCTCTCACTATCACTGTGTTTGTGAAAATGTGAAGAAAATTAGCAATTTGGAAAATTAATTTTGCAAAATAATTAAAAGCAATGACAACGATTCTGGTGCCGATCACAGCGATGACATCGCATTAAGCTGCATAACTCAGCCTCCTGCTCCTGCTCCTGCTCTTGGTGCTGCTGTTCCTACCCATTTTCCTGCTCCTGTTCCAGCTCCTGCCACTCACAGTGGCTCGTTTTTCAAAAACTCGTAGCCAAAATCAAAGTTTGATTTGTTTTATTGACGCAAATTTGTATTGATTTCAATTCAGCTAAATATTTTCAGTATAAGGATATTGGATTTGACTACACCTGAGCGCAGTTTCGAAAGGAGTTAAATCATGTATTATTCACCTTTGAAATATTGCTTGCCGTCAAATGAAAATATTTCTATTCATATGTCATCTATGAAAACATGTCTACAAATCGATGTCAATTCATGATTCTGATCTTAAGCAATTCATAAAGTTATGGTTTATGCCAGCAGTTTTGAGAAAACGTTCCACTGTGCGACTGTACAGGCAACACCCATTAATGTTGTTAGCTGTTGATAGCTCTGTCAAATGCTGCTGCATGTTTAATGCGCCTGACATCCACATCAATGACATCGATGATGATGACAACAGCAACAACAGCAGCAGCAGCAGCAGCAAGAACAACAACAACAACAACAGTTGCTGACAATGCGTGCCACTCGTGATGACGTTGATAATGATGTTGTCTCATTGCTGTCGCTCATGTTAATGACAATTGGTCTAATGACAATGTTGCAGCAAATGCAGCAACAGCAGTTGCCTGTCGTTGATGGCATGCCGCATGTGGCATGTGGCAAGTGGTAAGTGGGCAAGTGGCATGGGGCTAGCAGACAGCTTAGCGCTTGTTTATGGTATTCATTATGCAACAAATCAACAAATATCAATGGATTATGAATATGCCACACAGACTTGTGCCGCAATTCCTAATTAATATGCAAATATGCACACATGTAAGTGCATGTGAACGCCACTTCATACATAAGTGTGTGTGTGTGTGTATGTGTGTGTGTGAGTGTGTGTATACAGGTCCTTTCAATGCGTTGCTTAATAATTAATAACTGCAGCTTTCTATAACTTTCCGCATTTGCTTATTAACTATTTGCGGGCAGCCATTGTCAAAGCATAATTAAAAATGCGCAAAACCGCAACATGCGACATGCAACACGACAACACGACATCACTGCAATACTGTAATACTGCGACACTGAAACACCTAACACAACATGCAATCGACCACATGTTTTCAATCAATATCGTTCAAATCAGCTATTCATCAATTTATTATCACTCACAAATTGAACGCAAGCTGTCATTTTTGCTTTGATGGTTTCCTAGTTAATGATAGTTTCTGAACACCTTATAAATATTTATGCTGGTTGAGTACTTTATAAAAGTTTTCATATATTCAGCCGATGTTTTGATGAGTCCATTCAAGGACTTTCAATGCCACAAAGCATACAATTATTCGAGACATTGAAAACAGGTAGTTAGGAAAAATCCATTAATTAATGAATAAAATAATTTCAGATTGAGTCATACGATTTCTGAAGATATTTTAAAGGATGATATTTGGTTGTAAGTATCTTGGGTTTGCCAAATGTCCGTCCGTCCGTCTTTTCGTTGTCTGTCCGTATGAAAGCAGTTTTCTTCCACAGTTTTGATGCTAGCATAACAATGTTCTGAGTTTTAATAACTCTAGAAACTTATTGAAGACTGCCTTTAATAACAAGTTATACATATTTGTTTAAGGTATTAAGCAAATTAACAATAAAATTTGAAATAATGATTGTCATCCAAACTTTAATGAGTTTTTTTCTACTTGAAACCATTTTTCTTCAAGAGCATATTAATTAGATTAACAAAAGAGCTCTTAAACATACAATTTGCATACATTTCCATTGGAATTGGTGTGAATTTTCACACCTGCGCTCGTTTAATTAAATGGACTTTTGCGGTGTAACTGAATTAATTAAAAGTAAATTATTTAATTTAAAGTGAAAAAATATATACATTAAAAAAAGCAGTGCTGTAAAACAATTGAGCACTTCAACTGTACCAGACTGTGCAACACTTGATACACAATATTAAATTGAAGTCAAAACTGTTGCAAGTTGTTGCAGGCTCGTTAGCGTGCCACAGCCATGTGGCATGAGAGAGCGACAAAGAGCAACAAAAACGAAGCGTTAAATTGTATGCTGTACATTTAACTAGGGTCATAAAACAGCAGGCTTAGGAAGGGAAGGGGGAATATTACGATTCTCAGCTGGCGAAAATTGCATGCGGAAATGCCATGCTCAAAGACTACAAATGCCAAATACCCCATCACAGCAGAAATCGCTTTAATGCCCCGCCCCGTTGCATGCCACAATGCAAAGCAGGCGTAAAGCTTACTACTTCTTGTATAATGAAATGTGTCCAGCAGCAGAACAAACAAAGACTCGCAACTTGCAACTTCAGATCGTGACAGCCTGGACAATAAATAAGTACAGTAGACTCTTGATAATTTCTTTCTTTGCATCAACAGAAGTGCAATCGTACATAAAGAATATATTTTATTCAAAACTAAAATTTGGACAAATCTTGTTTGTTGTGGAAATCAAGTTAGAAAACATAAATAATAAAATTTGTCAAAACATTAATAATTTTGATGGATTTACCCGGTTTTTGGCATTTTTAATTACTAACAAGTTTTTACTCCCTGTTCCCTTTTTTTTTTTCACACATATATTTTTGTTACACATATATTTTATACCAATGTTGATCAGCTGTGTAAATTTCATCACGATCGGATAAATAGCACCAAAGTTATGGAAGAATCTATTTTCCCCGTGTCAGAAGGCAGAAACAACAGTTTGACAGGCACTGCACAAGTTAAGTGCACTGCTTGCTTGTGTTGCCGCTGAGCTGCTTGAAATGCAAGTTGGGAGCAGGGAGTCTCGTAGTCGGGCACACTCGACTAGAGTATTCTTACTTGTTTTATATAGAGTTTTAATTATTGAGCGTTCACTGTAGATGGTTAGGGTTTCAATGGTAAAGTAGTCAACTCTTTGCGACCACAAAAGTTCCGGAAAAAAATGTGGAAAAATTAAATGGCATAAAAACGTAATGCAACGCCCAAAAAAATTCGTAGAACTGCAACTGGCAGGCGGTTCCTGCTGCCCCTAGCCACATGCCACATGCCCTACTTGCCTCCCACTTTTCCCAGTTCTCGCTTTGCAACTCAGTCCACTCAAAGTCCGAGTAAACCAAAACTGAACCCGAAGCCGAACTGACGCTGTATAATTTTAAGCATTGACATTTGCGGTCGCCAGTCATTATTTGGCGCACTAACTTTGTGTTGGTTTTCTCTCAGTGTATGTGTTTTTTTTTTGTGTCTGTGTGTGTATATGTAATTTTTTCTCATTTCTCTAGGATTTTTTGCCTTTTTCGGTTGCTCGCCGCTTCACACTTCCGCTTTGGCAACTTCCGCAATTTTACTTTGAATTATAGCCAAGCGTATTAATTTAAATGTCGGCAAAGGCGCACAGCACAAAAATAAATACTCTCTACGATTATATGAACAAAAATTATGTGTATATATACCGCAAAAAAAAAAAAAAAAAAATAGCACGAGAGAAAACGAATACATTTTTGTCTCTTTGTAATACACTTGCTGAGTGTATTTGATTTTGTCATGAATTGTGCAACATTTTGGGGCAGCAATTTGTAGCAGCAACTATTGCTACTTAATCCTTTTACGTATGAAAAGTGTCCGCATGAAAGAATTTTTGAAATTTCTTCTTTTCATTGTAACTTATAAAACTATAATATTATGAATTTCTTAATTGAATTTATTAAAAAACTTTTTTGTTTTATGTTTATTATCTCAAAGCGGACAAGCTCAAAACATTGTTGCCTACAAACGAATTAAATAATCAAAATATAATTAAGTTCAAGATTAAAGAATCAAAACTAAAGATCGTAAACATAATTATCTATATTTATAACGAATAAGAAAATTACAAATTTTATACTGTGTACTATACAGTATTCTGTTGAATTGAGTCGAAAACGGAATTCGTAACAGACTTGTATTTTTTAAAATTTTTAACAATGTTTCAAACACATTTTTTATAAATTATGACGAAGCAGTCAAGAAATAAAGCTAAAGATCTTTGTTTCAATTTGCTTCAAAAGAATTTGTATTTATTTGAATATAGAATTTGGCACATAACCTTTCTCAGGCAAGGGTATATAATCTTCTTTATTTTTTGAAGAAAAAGCGTTTTTATCTTGTCGTTTTTTTGTCACTTTATGCAGCTCCATTGTATGGCCTGGTCTCTGTTTGATTAAAATTATGCTTTGTCCTGCACTTCAAACTGCTTTGTAGACTTTTAATTAATGTGTTGGCAGCTGTTGTCCAGATAAAAGAGCTCTGCCTTAGATATCTCTATAGATATTCATTGCGAAAATCTATCAGGCAGCTTTTAAAATCTACCTTTGTATTCATTTCGCCTGATTGCATGGCCAAAATCAAGCAAATCCCATTGTCTTTGACTTTGACTTCAAATTTAAATATCAGCTGCTTCAAAAAGTATGCTATGTATATATATTTTAATTTGCGAAATTGATTTCGAACACTGCTGTAAATTGGTAAATGTATATTAATATGTTTATATGTATTTGTATTTGTGTCTGTATTTGTATATATGTATATGTTTATTTGTAGCTAAGCATATTAATGGGCAATGTTCAGTTTTGCTGTTTTATGTCCAAGTGAGACAAAATAAATGAGAATTTATGTACGAAATTTAATTAAAACATACCTCAGGCTGTGTTTCACCATGCACGATGCAGACCAGCATTGCCTCATGTCCCTCGCCGGAGAAGACAACGGGACGCTCCACGGAGATTTCGGGTGGGTCTGTTGGGGGTTTTGAGAATATTAAGAAAATTAGTAAACAACAGCAGAAAACAAACAGAAGGCAGAACAGTGAAAAAAAACAATGGCATTGAGCCTGGAGGGGGTCTAAGGAGGACTGACATATAATTAACTGTTGACTGACGTTGAAAGTGCACAGAGCGGGGTGTTTGGGTAGCAGGGGAAGGTCCAAGCACACGTAACCTTTGCCACACACAACTTTCATCGAAATTGTATATAAATTTTAAATAAATGTCGGACAGTCACAGTCACTACCATAATTGTGATGCATTCAAGAAGTGTGTGTATTGTACGTGCACATGTGCGTGTGTGTGTAAATGCCAAGCACTCAAATACACACACAGGCACACACACTTGGCTTTCTTCCGTACAATCGCCTTTGAGTTGCATTAAGAGCCAATAACCATCGAAATCAGTTTTCAAATAAATTGAAGTGTCTACCAATTGGGTTAAAATTAATTTGTTTCGCTTTCATACTCTGCTTTTATACTGTGCACTCTGACAAGAGATGAGCGATATTTTTGAATTGTGACTTGATACTTTTCAATACGAAATGAGTGACTTAATCATTCATATTTGATTTATTTGTGTTATCTGGCAATTACCCTTCCATGCTTTGTCATCTTGCATTGTCTTATATTGCACGCAAGTTCATTTTGCGCAGATATAGAAATGTTTTTATTCAATGCATGAAATCATGCAAGATGAGCTGTAATATTGACTGTTCAAAGGTTAACGTGTTGTGAGCAAATTTCATGCACGAAAGTTCATTTCATGCAAATATTACATCATCTAAATGCCACTTAAATAACCTTGAAGTTTCTGATATTGTTTCAATGTTGTTTTCTCAAACTTTGAAGCGCAGAGAAATTTGAAAGACTGACTTAGTCAGTCTGTTTCTCAACATTAGTTTAAATAATTTTGACGTCTAAACATAGTAAAACCGGTCGAATATAGATAACCTTATGCTGAGATGGAAAGCGAAAATTTAATAAGATTACTTTAATTTCCAAATATTGTCTTCCCATACTTTCTTTTTCCATAATGCTTCGAAATATCAACTTTTGCTAAATTCTATACAATGAATTTTGATGTTAGTTTAGTGACTGTGACTGTTAGTATGTAGAATGTGACTGTTAATATCTAGACTGTTAGTAGATTTTAACGGTCAAAAAACATTCAAGAAGAAAAAAACTCTATTGAAGAGTCCTACTCTTTAAATTGTCTTTCCTTTAAGTTTTGGACTCTTTTAAATAACTTTTAAAAATACCTTTTTGATTTGTTCTCTAAATTGTTCCTGCAATTCAATTTTATTGGTTTTAGAAAAGAACTTGCAATAACGGCTAATACACTCGAAATATATGTTAGCATAGTGATATATATACTATGTCTGTGAGTCACATGAACTCAGTTACAGGATCAAACATATTGCTCATATCTATCTCTGACAATTACACACACAATAACGCACACACACACACACACGCATATTCGTAAAGGAGTAACTGCAATACTTACATAGGACATGCAGGACGACCTGACTGGATGCGGGCTGGCCAACACCATTGTTGGCGGTGCATATGTAGACGCCGCCCTTATGACGATCCACATTCTCAATTGACAGGACGTGTGAGTGTAGCTTCTCCTCGCCTGCAAATAAAACCGAAAATAATGCGAAAGGGAAAGAAGTGAAGTGAAACGGGGAAGTGGCAAACGGGAAGCGTGAAGCAAGTCAATAAAAGGCGCAGCCATCGAAAAAAATTACAGAGGCAATTACAAGGACTCAACGTGCGGCGGACAGTAGCTCTCTCTGTCTTTCCAGTCAACCAAGCAGGCAATTCCAACTGGGCCAAAATGAATCCTGACAAGGATTGGGTGACTGCCAGGATTGCTTCAGTGCGCATTGTATTTAATAATAAAGGCGAGGCGCGAAGGACGATGCCATTGCGCTTAAAATAATTTCTTTGACTTTTCATTTTTATGGAAATTGTTTAAGTTTTTTTGTTTTTTGTATTCATTGACTTTTGTTCGCTGTTTGTTGTTGTTTGTTGTTTATTCTTTATGCTTTTAATTTGCGTCGCCTGTTGGCTTGTTGGCCAGTTGGCCAGTTGGTTGCTTGGTAAATTGGATCCTTTCGTTCGCCTTTTGTGTCCTTGTTGCCTTGCCTATTTATGCAAAATCTTACCATTGGGCAAAATATTATTTTTGCGGCTCCAAGTCACATTTGGCGTTGGATTACCAGAGGCCGAGCACTCAATGCGCACTGATGAACCTTTTTTGACTTGCAAATGTCCGCCGGTGCTAATGTGATGAATCCTTGGTGGCACTGCAAAGGACACAAGCAAATAAACACAAAACGAAACACATTAGAATTTGGCCAAAACAATGACTGCTCAGCGTCCAGTCCGCAAAATGTTTAGTACACAAAATGTATGCAAAGTCTTGGTCCGCTCCTCGCCCAGGATCAAGGACCAAGCACCAAGGACGCCAAAACAATTTGAATAAATATGCGCACAAATGCAAATTGAATGAGTACAAAATGGCGTTTATGCGTATGGAAGGCAGCCCACATTCCCAGGATGAGACTTCAGGATGAGACTTCAAACTCAGCCCAAGCCAGCTGCTAGGATGTGCTTGCCTGTCTGTCTGTATATCTTTTGGTCTGTTTGTTGTCCCCGCCAAACATTGAGCAATTTTATTTAATTCGGCTCTCAAATTTATTTATATTTGCGGCCGAATTATTTTACAGCTGTTTATAAAAAAATAAAATTACGACTATGTCTGCTCTGTGCCAAAGGAATCAAGGACATTGGCATGTGCCTCTTCCATTCGCATTCTATTTTATTAGCATTTCTTATTTCTTGTATCTCATTTCTCATGCATTATTATGTCCTGGGCATGCAGCTAAAGGGATTCAAAGTTCAAAACAGCGACAAGGCAAATACGGCTCTCTTTTTGAGTTTTATTTGATTTTCACTCTAGCAAACTTTTGTATACCCTGTATCCTTTTTTATATGTGTCATAAATTTAAAAAGCAGTAGACGGAATTTGACTGCGATTAAGCTATGTCAAATGCATGGACGGTAAAAAACCTTTTTTAATTTATCTTCGATTTATTTATAAGAATTGGAAATTAACTTAAATTTTAATACAATTCCAATCGATAACTACCTAAGCCGATTCATTAAATTAAAACTTTTCCTGAAGCTTATATCTTTTAGCTAATACTCTATGAGTTTCTTAGAAAATGTATAACTTGAAAGTTTATTCCATTTATAAAGACATATAAGGCTGTATAAGTAAAACATGAACTATCTGTTGGTATTCTTTCAAGGATTTAATTAACATTTTAACGATATTCAAAAATATTTTCTTGATTTCTTCAATATTTATGTATAAGGGGACGAAAAACTTTAATATTCCATAGGGATTAGTTTGTTGGTACATTTAATTATATATATTTTATACACAATGTATGATTAATTCTTATTAATAAAGCAATATTTTTACAAAATAATTTTGGATTATTTAGGAACAATATATGATAATAACGCTTACGTTATGCATACTTCTGAACAATGTCTTGTTAATAAAGCATCACTTTTTCATATTTGTGCTTAATTAATGCATATTTTATATTTCAATGTACACTTATATGAATACTTAAGTATAAAGTACTCCTTGATTCGAAATTCATACATACTTTGTGCATAAATCATGCATAAATTTAGTGATAATTCTCTACTTTAGCACTTTTCTGGGTTAGTTTAGGTATAACTAAATTCTAAATATTCATTACGTATGTCTAAAGGGCATCAGCTAGTCGAAACTCACTGATCAAAAGCATTGGTACGTGCTTCGATTCATGTTTGTCAAATCGGCTTTAATAAAAATGCATTCGAAATGAATTAGAGTAAAAGGTTTTATACCTTTCAATAGATGTGATATAAAAATATAAAATTGTGTTGTGACAAACTGCATTTGACTGATGCAATTTGGCAAAAATCTGTCAACAGATTTACAGCATAACAAAAACATACAAAAAAAAAAAAAATCAAGTAAGTTGTCGTATTCGATTGCTTTGGCCAAAACAAATAGGGAATGAGCACAGAAAAAGGTAAAGGAAAAAAAGTGCCCAAGGCTGAAACCTTTGGAAATGAATGCGAATACGAGCAAATGTATTTGCATTTGAAAGAACAAAATTACAATTGATCACTGAGGGCGCACAAATAACGCAACAAAGAGACATAAATATATATATATATATATATATATATATATATATATATACCTTTATATATCGTATATGTAGAACAAGAGAATGATATGCTTCGAAAATCTGCATGCGACTATAATAAATCATGTGACTGTGGCTCATAGCCAAACTGAATGAAAACAAGAATTGAGAACTTACAGCAAAGTCGTCGTCTATTTGTTCTGTGCATATCAAGGACTCTAAAGCACATGCTGTCTGTATGTGTATCTCTTTCAGTATATGTGTGTGTATAGTCTATGTAGTCTGCCAGCGTTCGCTGTTTGATATATTTTCAATAATTTCACGCTTTGCTGAGACTTCTTGTCCGACAGACGTCGACGTCGAAGCCGAAGTCGCATATTGAATTCAATAAATACTCAAATCCAATGCTCATAACTGTGCGGCAGAGTTGAAGACTTACATAGGATGAGAGTTTGAGTAGATGATTTTGTGGCATGTAATACGTAGATTGTGGCATGTAATGTCATGCAGATGACGGCTAATGCGATGCCAATAGAGGGTGCTATGGCATGTGGCAAGGGCCAGGGGCAAAGTAAGGCACGGCGGCAGTGGCAGAGGCAGAGGAAGCGGCAGCGACGGAGGCAGAGACAGGGACTGTGGTGGCCAGTCAGTCAACAATTTTAATAAGCGAGCTCTTTTGAAGGCAAACGATGCCGCAGTAGCCACAATATCCGCAGCAGAGGCAGCTTAGGGGCATTTACAAACTTCAATGTGCTGCATACTTACACCGTTTACACCATGAAGTTAACTCGAGAAGTTTTTATCGAAGGTAAGAGCTTAAATACTTGCCGCACTAAGCTTCTAACACAGAAACATAGACTTAAAATAATGGAGGGAAAAATGTAAATTAAATAGAATTAAAATTAAATTACCACTTGCAAATAATTAAATAATAGAAAATGTTCCAAGTTTCTAAAGTATTCTTCATAGCAGAGCTGTAATTATCGAGATTAGTTCGTTTAAAATAAATATAACTATTGAATTATGTAATTGAACTGGAACTGGAACCGAATTTCAGCAACGAATTAAGAGCTAAATATTATGTAGCATACTTTTAATCACATAATAATAAGTATTAATAACTTTAGTTTTCTTGTAAGTTCATTTACTGTGGAACTAACAGCAAAGGAAAAGACAGATACAGAATAGACCTAGTTAAAAAGCAAATTCAATAATATTCGATTAATATCGATACAAATATCAAATGCAAAACTGCATTGTGTAGATAATCGTTAATAGTTCATACTTCAAATGCAGCTTAAAAAGGTAAGTAGGGAAAAAACTTTATGAATTCATGTAAATCGTAGCTTACATACTGTACATACATACTCGTATATACATACATAATTACATATTGTGCATATTGTACATATACAAATTGATTACATGCCTTATTGCGCAATGTGGCTTGAGTTGAAACTTCAGAGTTTGGTTTTGTGGCTTTTAAAGTTGCATAGTTCGATTAAGAGTGAAGAGGAGTATTGCACCACACCCAAGTTTCCACAAGGTGGTATTATAAGGATGGTGGGGGAAGGGAGGGAGAAACTGCATTGGCCATCGTCTGCTAAGCAATTTAAATCCATAGTTTAGTTTCTCTGTTCAAAAAGTTTAGTGCTAAAACTTAAACGGGCAGAGAGAGCTCAAAGTGCTTTGGAATTTTGCTTTAGCATTTAATTGTCGGTTCGCTTGCCTTCTAAGTATCCAGCTTGGACGCTTTCTGCCGGGCATATCCTAGTATATCCTATCATATCCTTGTATATCCTTGTATATCCTTGTATGTGCTTGTATATCCTTGCAATTTGCGTGCCATTGTGTTTGTAATTTGTCTCAAGTATCCAAAGAAAGTTGCCCCGCCGCCACTGCCGCCGCCCCCTTTACCCCTTTGCTGCCCTTGCATGTGTTGGCTCGACATTTGTTTATTGCATATTGTGGCATACATGAAATTGTGCCACAGTTTTCGTTCACCCTCTCTCTTTCTCTTTCTTTGCTTTTGCTGTTGCTATCTCGCTTTTTTGCTCTGCCTATTGTTATTGTACAAGTATAACTCCTGTTGTTTCTCTGACCCATTGTTGTTATTGTTGTCTATTGTTTGTTGTGCTGCTGCTGCTGCTGCTGCACATAATTAAATGCATCCCGGCTGCCCAAAAGCCCTTGTCCTTGCCCCTTCTTCTCATCTGCTTGCAACTGCAAGTTGCCTGCAATTGTTTTTGGCATATTGGCCATATAAATTACAATTGTGCATGCGCGTTGTGCATGTATGTGTGTGGCTTTATTTTCCATACACACCTACCATAATAATTATGGTTTCCAATTGAACAGGTTTATTGAGACTACTTTAAGTTTAGTAGACTCTTGATAGCTTTAAGCAGCTTATTAGCCAATCATCGCACATCCTTTACTCTTTCCAATCTTTTAAGAGCTTTTGGCTAAAGTTTTGTGGCTTTGCCATTTGGGCCAGTTTAATACTTGTACTAACTGCTTAAGTATTTCTTTGTAAGTACACAGCAAAAAAGTCAGATTAGTATCCACTTCTTATTGGCTCGCTAAATTTATATAAATATATATGTCAAAAAGCCTTTCTTCTTTCTCAAGATACATTAACCAAATTTACATATTCTGTGTTATGGTATGTTATTGTCATGTTGATCACATATTATCAAAATCGGGCGACTGTGTCTTAAAGCTGTCGTAGGAACAATCGCTTTCTTTAGCAACTTTTCATTGTTAATTTAATTTATAAAAAAAAACCAAAACTGATAACTGTTTCGTTTAATGTTTTTCTTGCTGTGTTAGTGCATTGAAGTTACACTCGTTAATCAATGACAATAAAAATAACCAAATGACCACAAGCTCTGCCCACACAACATAATGCTTTGCGGTACGATTGCGGTCAGCTGTGGTCAGCTTGGTCAGGGGTAGGGAAACAGGGGTGTATTGGGGCTTGGAGTCATTTGGGGCAGGCTAATGGCTGCTTTGGCTGGCAGATGTCAATAGCAAATTGGTTTTATTAAACGCAATTCGCAATTTGAATAATGTCAACAGCGTGCACATTAAATTTAAAATGTCAGTTTCAGTTTCGCTATTTAAAGCAGGCACATCCTGGTGCATATCCTTTGCATAGAGCACAAGCCGTTATATATAATTTGGCCATTGCCATAGACAGACAAGCAGACAGGCAGACAGACAGGCAGTCAGACCGAAAGACGGACAGATAGGCAACAACTTAGGCAAGCACCAAAGTTCAATATTTAAATTGTGTGGCATGCAACATGCTTGCTTCAACAAAATGTTTCAAGGTTCAGCATTCCGATTTAGTTTGAAATTTTGTTGCAATGCAATTGATTGCTGTTGCGAAATTTTTATCAGTTTTACGCTCTACAACAAATTGACAAATTACACATAATACAAAAATTTCTCACAGATTGTTTTTAAATTTTGCAGAAATTCGTTGCAGAATTTTAGAATTTTTGTTATATTATGTAAGATTTTAGGCGGATTTGTAATAAGAGAAAAGTTTTATAACTAAAATTGTAAAGTACTTTTGTGTTCAAATACCATTTGCTGTTTTGCATAAACTGAGTGAAACTGGAATAATTATAATAAATCAATAAATTATTAAAATAATTATATTTATCATAATTTGATTGTTGTGAGAAATGGCCTTCAGATCATTGCTCAAGAATCCATAGAACGCTCAGTGTATTGGCTGGTTTATTGCAAGGTTATAAAACTGCAATTTTCTATCAATATGCGGAGTTCAGAAGAGCTTATAATTCCAGCTTGATTGGAATTGAAAATGGGAAGAGCTCTGATATACTCGTTGATATAGCAGCGAATACCAGCAGGTGTTCTCTGTGTAAAAGTTAAAACAATATTATATATATTGGTTTTTTTTAAGCATATTTGCTATTTTCTTAAAATCCAAAAAAATATTAATTTCGAAATGATTCCAAAAATGCAACAACGCAAACGTTTTAGTATGGAATTGAGTCGTTTTTTGCTTTTAAGAAATGCGCAAAATATCGTAGCAGACTTTGACTCTACATGTTGAGTTTGTATTAAAAGATTTGTCAACTTGCAAAGTTTTGGCCATGGCTCGAGGCGACGCTGCTCGTTGGCCAGTTTTGGCCATCTTTTTTGCTAATGTCTTTGTAAGTGCGCGATGCTGATGCTGTTGTTGTTGTTGTTGTTAGCTTTGCTTTTGGGCCAGACCAGACCAGAAAGCAGGACACACAGGACAAGTGCAAAAGTTTGGCAAAGCGCACATTATTTTTTCATCTTTAGTGTGGAGCAAACTGAAAGTAATTTACGCTCGTAAAAGCTGGCGAGCCAAAATGCCAGAGCCGAGAAGCAAACTTTATGAAATTTATATTCGAGCATATCGAAAGCACATGGACGGGGTGATAGAGAGAGTGAGGGGGGTCCCTCTGGTTTGGGGTGTCTGCTGTTGAGCCTATAAAAACTTCGACAGCGCATTATTTTTGCTTGTTTCTCCTTTGACAACAATGCCGGATTGGACCCAGACCAGAGTCCAGAGTTGTTGTAGGGTGCTAGGGGTGGTTAAAGGGCGGTGAGCATTGTGGGGTGGCAGCAATTTACGTGCGCTGCTAAAGTTCAATAAACGAAATATTTCTGGCCATGATCATTATTTGGCAAACGGAGCGCATAATAAACACATAAAATAAACAAAACTTTTCAATAATCGACTTTTATTTTTATATTTTTTTTTTTTTGTCGACAGCGGCCACATCCTACTCCCAATCCAGTCATTGTTTAATGTTTGTTTGTGGCTATGCCGCGCCAGGATCAGCGCCAGGAATCAGGACCAAGTTTCAATGACAAATGAAAAAAGTTCTCAATGTTGTTTTTTTGGCGCTGCTGTTTCTTTTTTTTAAATAAATACGCAGTTTTTATAGGCTAGCAAAGTGGAGTAATGTTTTTAAAGTATGTACACGCGCTAAAGGATGTCTTTAAGGACATGGACTGAAACTATTTACCAATCATTTCTAACTGTACATGCCCAAAAGGGAGTAAAGAGATAGAACACAGAGTTGAAAGATGAGCCGACTACACTTCGGAGATTTTGGGAATTGTATCGCAATTTGCATGCGCCGCACACACACTGAGAGAAAACTCGTGCTAAAACTCTGCCAAAAAGTGTTAACAAAGAGTGTGGGGATAAATGGAGGAGGGGTTGTACAGCTAGCCAAAAGTGTATGCAAATAAAAAGGCAACATTGTAATTGGGGGAAATATATGCAAATTATTCATCATTGCTGATTAGAAGATAGGGGAATGGGATGTTAGGGGAAAGAAGCATGGGGCAGGGAGGTGGAACAAGAGGTAGACAAAAGCCAGGAACAAGAAGCAGCCTTGGAAGAAGGAAGAAGGAACAGAGCAACGCACGCTTGTTAAGCGCAATGCGTTGTGAACAGGAAGTAGTTAAGGACCTTCGACGGGGCAAAGGGGACTCCTCAATTTGCATCCGGGAGAGAAGAAGAAGCTGAAGCTGTCCCTGCAGCGGGGGAGGCGGTTGGCGTGCCAGTTTTAAGGGCAACTGGCAGATTAGTTTTGATTTTTCCGTTGGCCGGAAAATTGCCCTATTGAATCTGTGGCCATAAAGCCGCCAAATTGCAGCGCTCAGCTACTTAGCATATTTGAGTGGCCTAGGCGTATAAAACTCTTTGCTAAGGTTTCGCAGCGGCTCTAAGGATCTAAGGATATGTTAATTTCGAGCCCACACACACACACCACATTACAGAGGTGTCCAAATTGATGTAACACTCGCTGGCAACAATGGACCCAAGTGATTTCCAAAAGCCGCATAAATTTGCACATAACAAAAAATTGAGACCCAGATCTTATGTCAATTTTTGATATGTGTAGATGCTTCACACTTTGCATAAAAATGAGCGAGAATATTGATGAGTATCATTGAAAAGTTTTAAGTTTATTAAAGCTACAAAAATAATTGAAGAGCCTATCGATAGTATCGATTTGCTAGCATCGAAGCTTTTTTAGCCAATAAAACGATAAAAACTATCGAACCAGCAAATTTAAATCAATAATTAAGGTCAATTCTATCGATTGAGGACCTGTTTTCAATAGTGCCAGTAATTAATTTGCCTCTCTATCGAAATTATCGATTATTTATGTTTTCACAATCGATACTATCGAAATGGCTTTTAAGGGTCAATGAGTTCACGTGTCTACATGACAATTCTACAAGTTGGCCAAGTTAGCTTTTATATTTTCTCAAGATTATATCACAGCCATTGCTATGAAATTGAAATGGATAATTTGTATTATTTCAGTTGATTAATGTTAATCGATTATCTATTCATTGATTATTGTTGATAAACTGATTTCAAAAAACTTGTTTTAGTCGATTTTTTTAGATATCTGCTATATAAAGTAGTAACAACTATCCAAAAAGTGCTTACATAAAGACGTATCCTAATAAAACCGATGGTTAATACAGCTCAAAAATATAATTATAAATATATATATATTTGCGTTTGCATTCAGTTTCACCAATTTGAAAAATGTTTTTAATTTGATCAACTTTTAAAATATTTATGTAGTAGGAAATGAAACTATTTAAAGGTTTAATTACACACTTTTTTTTAATTTAAAAAAAAAAAAAGAGTTGTGAAATGTCCGTCTGTCCGTCTGTCTGTATAAACAAGGTTTTTTCCACAGTTTTGAAGCTAGAGCAACCAAACTTGGTATACATGTTGATATATACCGTAGTCAGACAAAGTGTCAAGATCTTTAACTTCTACGTAAAATGTTAATATTTAAGGTCATCCTAAAAGTATGCTTCATACATTGCTGTGAATATGAACCAAAAGAATTTCGGTACAAGCCTGACTAAGTTAGTTTTTTATTTTCAGTTCGATTATTCGCAGCCAACATCCATTAAAATTCGTAAGCAGCAAAAATTGCGAAAATATGATAATTTCAGAAATATTTACATTTCTATTACAAGTATCAATGTTAAACAATCTTATTAAGTACCTTACATAAGTATCGATGTTTAACAATCTTTATGAAGTACTCACCCAGTATTTCGACGGTATGTGTTATTTCGCGTGGCTCCATAGTGGCTATTTGGCAAATATAATCGCCAGCATCCTGTGGAACAGCATCACGTATCTGCAGATTGAAGCCGCTAACCAGACGAACGCGGGGATCGGGTGTGACCTTGACGGATCCTGCGGTCAAAATGGCAATGCCACGTTTCCAGGCAACAACATACGGTTCTAAAGAAAGGAATAATAAGCATATCGAAGTATGGGTTATAAACATGTCTTCCCTAGATGCAACTTAATTGGTAAATGCGGCATGGCAATCACTTAAAATTAAGCTAAAAAGATTGAATCACACACACACAAACGCACATACATATGTACATATGAGTACTCGTAATTGAAAAGTCAGAATTCAAATGACTCAATTACAAGGCATTTCAAAAGATCTAAAAGGCTAGAAATTCAATTTGGCATGGACTCGCGCACAACATCAGAGCAACAAGCACCAAGCACACACCCACACACAGAGACAGTTAGGGGATGCATAAACAGGGGCGGGTGTCTGGCAGCGGCAGATACTCAGTAACACCCACTTGATATCCGCTAATGTGCGGCATTTGCAATCATATGCTAGGCACTCAAAATGGGCAGGACGGGCAAGGAAAAGGATGAAAGGGGAACGGAAATAAAGAAGGGGTCGCGGTAGGAAGGGTAAGGGCAATATGCAGAGGCGAATGCGAATGTGAATGCGAACAGGACGAACAAGGATTCCAGACAGCCAGTCAGACACTCAATGGCGCATTCATCGAACTCATTAATTGTGATTCCTTTTTCAATTTATAAATGTGTGTGTGTGCTTGTGTGTGTGTGTTGCTCCTTGCTGTAAATATCCGTGCAGACGAGCACGTGCTATTGCAATATGGTGCTGCTGTTCGTTGTTCGCTGTTCGCTGTTCGCTCTGTCCACATTCGCACCGGCAATCCCTTGTACGCATATTGAAATTGAAATTGCAAGTTCCCGGATTTGCTACTAATGATGTATGACTTCCGCGAGCGATGCTCATTAAAAATTAAAACAACATTTTCGACGCAAGGGAATATGCTATTTCAGTTGACACTCACATGAACACACACATACATATATGTATTTCGGTAAAATTTGCTCAAAATTAAAGCGTGCATGCTCATTATCGACGCGAATCGCATTACGGCCTATATCCCTTCATAATGATGCACAGAAACATATAAATATGCAAATTAGAAATTTAAAATAAAAAAAACGAGATTTTAAATTTAAATTATATATATTTAAAAATTTGTTAAATAAGATAAAACTGTTAGAGATACGAAAATCATTTTACTACAAAATTCATTAAGATGACAAAACATGATGAAAACGATAATCCGCATGGAAATCGGCTGCAATTTGATACGAGATATGATCGTTGAAAATTTAGGAAGATCGCAGAAAGAAAAAAATTGCTATTTGATTGAAAAATTAACAAAAGCAAATATAAAATCCTGTTCTGCATTCCACTCAATCGAATCGAATCAATTCCATAATAATGTTGGCAGTATACCTTTCTAAAAATTAGACGAGTGTACATGAAAACTGTTGCAAAAAATATGCTAAAGTCTTTTGTGTGGCATGGATTTCAAAACGGAATTCAGAGCTGGTCCGATACTTTTGAAAAAGATATTTTTTACTTATTGTGATGTCCACAATCGATTACAAATAAAAATTCGTTATTATATTCTGTTCTGAATTCTACTTTCGAATCAATTCCATTAAAATATATGAAGCAGACTCTTAGGTCAAGCGAATTCAACCTCAACAAAAGAAGGCTCTTATAATTCTAGTATGCTCTAAAAAGTATGCTACTAACTTTTCTGGAAAAACGATTCGAATGTGGAATTAGGAACAGGCCTGATTAATTTAATTTTGAGTGATTTCTTAAACGTGAGCGCATTGACATACCTATGCTTAAATTTTTAAAAATTGTGTTTTTAGTTGAATAAGTTAAAATGGAATTGAATTTTTAAATTTTTTTTAGTTGTTTAAGCACAAGACGGTCAAACATGTATGAAGATCCACCTCTCTCTATTGCATACAGATAGACTGAAAGAAAGAGAGCAATTGATTTCAACGCAGAGCAGACATTTATGCATGTATGAGTATTTACACGACTCAGGCCACACACACAGCAACACACACACATAACCATACACTTACATAGACGCACATTGAAACTCGGTGGTAATAAAATGCTTATGAAGTCATTTACATGCGCATTCAAAAAGCGTATTTATTTGCAATGAGTTCAACAACATCAACAAGCCAACCAAGCAGGCAGATAGTTGAATAGAGGGGTGTGGAAAGAGGGTGGATGGGGGTAGTGAGGTGGGGGAAAGGGCATGCTAGCAGACGGCGCAGCTGGCAAGCATACTCGTAGAGAGTGTTGTGCAACACTCAGACACAAACTAACACACACACAATCAAATTCAGATTCACATTCACATTCACATTCACAAAAATGAATAAAATAGCGCCACCTGCTGTCGTTAGCGTGCACTACGAACAAGGAGCAGGAACAGGAGCAGAAGCTAAAACTGAATGCCGAGCAAGGAGCTGCCTTTGGAGCGGAAAGCATTATTCGTGGTCTGTTTGATGGGGTTGCAGTAAGGGGACTTAGAGGGGGCTAAAGAGTGCATGCAGCAAGTGTGGGGTGTGTATTACAAAGTTCTAAGTAGTTTGGCTTCTTTTGGTCTGCCAGTTACTTAAAGGCAGCAAACCAGAGAGAAACGACAGACAAAAGGAGCCAACGTTTTGGGCTTTGCAAGCATACAAATTAAGTGCACTCGGAGAGAATTCAGAGTGGAAGTAAGAAACCCTCTAATATAATAATTTCACACGAGTTTTCTAAGTAATGTGAGTATCTAAATGATAAAGTTATTGACTATTAAACCTATATACAATTGTACATTTAGACATGTGTACATTATTAAAATTTTAAAAATTTCAAGTTTTTATTAAAACTTGAGTTCGACATTTTGGGTATTAAAGTAAAGATATGCATATGTCATGCACTTTAAGCATGATTTATGACGAAACGTAACTCACCATGTCCCAAACTATCCTGAATTTCGAATTTTAAGAATTTATGCATAAAATATTCATAATAAATGCATAAGTTATTATAACATGTACATTTAAATGTAAAAATTATGCATAAATAGGCATAAACTATACATAATTATGTAAGAATCTAGTTTTGTAAAGTAGTTATTGTGCAGAAATATGCAAAAATGATGCAAATTCAATCATATATTGTGCATAAAAACCATAAGTTTTGTATAACAAGTCAAATTTATTTCTTAATATGTACAAATTTTGCATTATTATGCATAAATGTGCAAGTTAAGTGCATTATATATCATAAACTTAAGTGAAAATATTTCGACAACCTCAATTAATTTAATAAAACTACAAAAGCTAAGTGAAATTGTAAGCACATCTAATTAAAACAAAATATTTTGCAGACATGCAGACGAAAATTAAGGCTCTCAAAGTTAAACTTGAGCACAAAACAATGATATCATGTAACGTTATTAAAACCATTATATCGTACATATAATCAATCTTCAATTATTGTTAATGTCTTTTGTCATAACTAATACTTCTAAGCAAAATACACATTTCTATAGCAATCAGATTGAATCTATTTTGAGTGGCTTTTGAAATGGAACTTAAGCTTAAGCTATGCTGATTTAATTATAAACATTTTCAAGATATACTCAACAGGCACAACACAAAGGATATTCAATAGTAGTTGAAGCAACAACAAATGAAATCTAACTGAATAATTATTTTGCTATAGTGTTTATGAAAATAAAAAGCAGTCTGAACACGCATATAATAGCAAATAATTAAAAACATTTTAGCACTTGAATGAAAAGCTTAAAACTGCATGGAAAACTAAGATGACTAAGAGACAAGTATTTATTAAAAAAGACTCGTTTTACATGTATGGCATGTCTGTGCTTGTCTGTGCTTGTCTAGTTTTGCAGAGGAGCTTAAAGTGTGGCCAGTCACTTGCAAAATGCACGTAACACAAATAATGCACAGGCACACATAAACTGCAAGTGTGTGTGTGTGTGTGTGTGTGTATAAATGTATGTGTGTTTGTGTATTTTGAGCAGGCAGTAACTAAATAAATTGTTAACTAAAATAACAACAATCTAACGAAAACAAGCAAAACACAAAACGCCTCAATTTCCGGTTTAAGTGTTCTAAACTAAATAGAAGCACACACACACATAAACATTTGCAACACACACACACATACACAAACACGCACGCACACTTACACGCTGGTCAGGATGAGGCTATCCGTTAAGGCGGAAACAGAGTAAAAGCATTTGGGTTTTTGTATGTCAGACTCACATAAACAGGCCCTGTTTCCAGGATCTAAACAAATTGCCGAGCATGGCCAATGTTCTGTGCCTTATTTTGAGGCAGAGCTGAATTTTAGTTTTCTGCACTTCAGACAGACAGAGAGAGCGAGTGATATATAGAAAGAGATAGATAGAAAGCAGAGGCTATTCAAATATGGCTAACATTCGCTTTGTTGTCGAGTGCTCTGTTTGTTTGCGCTGGCCACACGGTGCGTATGCGCAATTTGTGCAGTTGAGGCAAGCAGGCAAGCTGGCTAGCTGGCAAACTTGCAACAAGAGCTTGCCACAGCCCGACAGGCAGACAGACATGTTGTTTGTCTGAGCGCAATTTATTGCATGTCGGAAAGGCCAATATTATAAGATGATGACCCCCGAAGATAAACGATGTTGCGGCTAAGCACCGCACCGCATCCAACCAAAAGGGGCAAGGCGATAAGAGTGATAAGGGGTAAGTATGTTACTACACTTAATATGGCATTATTCTGCAACTTCTTGCACAACTTTTCGTGCATATATATATATATATATATATATATGTGTGTGTGTGTGTGTGTGTGTGTGTGTGTGTTAAGTGTTGTGCACGTACGTAAAAAGCGAAATTAGAACTGTAAATGGCATTAATATTGAAACTTTGTTGCCTGCCACATGCTGCAGCCCTAATCCTGCCCAAACCTATCTAGAGTTGACCGATTGTGTTACTTTGTTACTTTTAAATATCACACACAAATACTTTTTACAATATTTTTCGTTAATCTTGCGCTATTAAATTCAAATTTAAATTCTTTTTACATACAGTTCATGCTTTGACTGTTAACATCGATTTGCACTGTTAATGCGCACTATCTATGTTAACAGCTAGGAATTGTGGCTGTTCAAATCTTGACTGTTACTGTTATCGAGCTGTCGACTGCTAGCACTTTCAATGTTAACAGCTCGGAACTGTGACTGTTAACACCATAGTTGTTACTGCTATCGAAATAGTGACTGTTGGCAAAAATGATACGTACATTTTTCTGAAATGTTACTTTTAATATCAGGACTGTTATTGCGACTCTGCTACTCTCTCATATTCAGACACGGGTACAATGACATTGTGCATGTCTCGCCCTTCCTATGTGCGGTAACGGCAATCGATTGTTTTTACAGCCCTAACTCTAACTGTAACTAGCTCTACTTATATCTGAAATGTGACTGTTAATATCAGAACAGTAATTGCGAAACTGTTACTCTCTGATATGCAGTCGCAGTCAGTCACAGGTACAACAACATTGTCCATGTCTATGATAGTCCGTCCTACTTATATGCAGTACCGTGCTGTTTCTGCTGTTTGCACAACTTCAACTTCTGCGGCACGATTCCATTTCCGCTGCTCGGTAATAGTTTTCAAGCGCCGGCGCTCCATCAAAGCGTAATGAGCATTTTCTGTAACCGCCGTGACCGAGGTTTGTTTGTTTTTGCTTCGTTTTTTGTTTTTAATGCCTTTTTTGCATTTTATTGCATTCGAGTTTGCGAGTTGGCGAGTTGCGCGTTTGCGAGTTGCCACTTTTTGTTGCAAGTTGCAACTAAAGCCGCATGCGGCACTTGGCCATCAGCAGGAAAAGGTCTTATGCGTGTTGACAAGTTAAGCACTGGCCTTTCGGTTTTTGCTTTGTTTGCTTTTCGAAACTACTGCAACAAACAATTAATTATTTGATTCCACTGAGCAATGCAATAAATTTCAAATAAACAACAATTGAAACAAATGTTTGAAAAACAATCATTTATAATTACACTTGACTTGACATAGAATTGTATTTCGAGTTGCTAACTTAACTTTTTTGCAATACTCCGACCTCTTTTGCACTTGCCATAAATTACAAAAAAAAAATACTTAAATCAAATAAACATCATCAGAGTACTTTCCATTTATTTCATAAATTTGTTGAGTGCGAAAATATTCAAATATGCCTCAGGAATTATGTATTAATACTTAAAACCCAGGCATGTGTTCTCCTACTCGTCTAAGCCTTTAAATATGTGCACATTATAAATTTATGTTAAAAAATAAATTAAACCATATAAGTAAAATAACAAAAAACAAACAAATTTGCTTAAGCAAATTCAAGACACTCTTAAGAAAAGGGCTTCATAGGTTTTTATTTTGGGCTCCCACTTTATAATTCAAATGGAGTTTGGCGGAAACAAGATTATGAAGTAATTAAGGCGCTTTGATAAGCAACTCCAATACTTATTAGCAACAAAATATTAAATATAGCACTCGAGGCTGTTTGTGAATTCTTTTTATTTTTATATCTTTTATTTATATATTCAAAATTAAAACTGATTAATATTTAAATTCTGTGCTAACACAATCTGAGTCAAATTATTATACTTTTCGAATACAATTTCTAAAATAGGATTGATTTACTCAAGTAAATGAATAAATTCTATGCAGACTTAAGTCGAATCTAGATTAACTAGAATGTGATTCCAAGTCTAAAAAGTATTCTAGACAATTTACTTCGTAGTTTGATTCGAAAGTGAAATTCAAAACAGGCCTAAACATCCTTTAGACTTTATTAGCCGCAATTGCTAAAAAATGCTATTATTTTAATTGTACATCACTTTAAGCTATTTTTATTTAATTTTCCTTTGCATGTATGTATGTATAGGGTATGTGTAGTGCGGCTATTTGCTTTAGTTAAATCTAACGTCCTTGCGTATGTTTGTCTAAGCGGAATTAGTTTTACGTTGCATAGCCGCGGGCTCCAAGTGCCGACTAGCATACAAACAAAGGAAGGCAAAGGTATGTGGATTGAGAGGGGAGTAGGTAAGGAGGGGGTTAGGTAAAGAAGGGGGTGTAGCCATAGAAGGGTAGACTAGCGTGCGGCTCGCATTGCTATGCACATGGGCAACAAAAAAATTCAAATAACATGATAAAATGATAATGATGAAATGCTTCAATGTTTATTTAGAAAACTCGCTATTCCTGTCTCACACACGCAGCCCCTAACCACTTGAGCTGTGCATGTTTATGTATGTGTGTGTGTAAAAACACACAAGTATGCATGTGTGCTCTTATACATTTTCTGCTTTTTTTATACTTGCCAAGACATAAGATTACTTTCGAAAAGTGCGAAGCACCGCAATAAGTATTTAAAGGAATTTTCATATAAAATGCAAATAAGCACACATCCCCAAACACACACACACACACATACACACGCACACACACACACACATAACATACTTTTAGCTCATTTTCATGTGATTTCCATTCAAATTTTATGGGCTTTCGTCATAAAACGAAATGAAAATGTGCGTAAATTTTGCGTTTTTCTCATCATCACTCACAATACAAGGTATAAACTGTGTTAAATCTCAAGCAGCCCTTTGTTTAGTGTGTGCTCTTAAAAATTCTATCAATTATTTTTTAACTTTATGATCAGCGTAATAAAAAAAAAACAAAATGAGCAACGTTTTTACACTGCGAGTTATGAAACAGGCAATTGCAAATGGAGCTTAGTTTTAATTATTTCAGCTCGAAGGAAAATGAAAATGAAAGAAAAAAAACTCTTATTAAAGTGTCGTATTGGCTACCTCTCTCTTCTCCTTATTAACATTAGATGGCATTAAACTGCACAGGAGACTTTAGAAACTTCAGAGCCGTAACGAAGCATCTATAATATTCTGCTACATTTTTCCAGCTTTCCTTTTACTTTCTTGGAGCTTTCTTTTCTGTTGCTCTTCCTTTTTATTATTACCCCAAATGCCTGTGGCCATAATTCTGTTGCGCAAATTCTGTTCTATGTATCTTGTGTCCTGTCTTACTTGGTCCTGGTCCCATCTTTGGGGCAATGAAGTGCATAAGATATGCCAAAAGAAATGCCATGTTCTTTGTTCACTATGCTAGCTCTAATAAACGAATGATATGACCACAACCACAACTACATATAGTATATGCATACATACACATGCTTACATATGTAAAACTTTCACAAGTGGTCCTTCCTTTTTATGTAGCATTTTCATGCACACACACTTGGCCAAGATGTCCAGACGGCATTTCTCTATGTCCTTGCTCTTATTCGCTGTTGCTTTCGCTAAATTCTAGTTATATCCAAATAATCTCATACACACGACCGCATTTAAATTGAAAAACGTCCATGGCACCACCAATTCGAGTGGGGCAGAAAACCAAAACAAAACAAGTAAGAATGCTCTAGTCGAGTATGCCCGACTACGAGACTCCCTGCTCCCAACTTGCATTTCAAGCAGTTCAGCGGACAGACGGACAGACAGACGAACATGGCTAGTTTGTCTCGGCTGTTGATGCTGATCATCAATATCATCAATATATATAGTTTATATAGTCGGAAATGTCTTCTTCTGCCTGTTACACACATTTGCAGTACTTTATAGCTCCCTTTTTCCCATTTTTAATGGAAACAGGGAGTAATTATGTTAGTCTAGGACTTTAAATTTTGGTCGTAAGCAAATAAAAAGCATTCGTTCGCAAACTTTTGTTGAACTTTTTTTTAATTTGTCTAAGCACCTTAAATTATGCTATAATAATTAATAATAAAAATAAATAATAATTTGGAAATGGAATTCGCTTTTTATATACTTCTATTAAAAGATTCGAAAGTACTGAGCTAATCATTTTTAAAACTTACAGCCGAAAAATGTAGTACACTTTAATGTGTATATACTTTAAATATGGAATCAAAATTGTTTCCTGCTGCCCCATAACACAACACAGGCTCCACTTGATAATGTAGGGTACAGAAAATGAGGATTTCCATTACGTGTATCTTGGACATATGGTCGTCAAATGTTTATCCTATGCATAGCTATAGTTGGGCATGACATTATGGTGAAATGTGGCCCAGGCAAGTCCTTGGATTAATGCATAGTTGCGGTCAGAGTTGGCAGGCAACCCATATAACATAGGGTTAATTATGCTTATATGTATAAGCATGCCATAAGCTTACAGACCGCAACATTTGAATGCCAAGCTGAGTTAAGCATGCGCCAGCACAATACATACTGTTATCCTTATACACATGTTTATATGTATATATATAAAACTTACCCGTATTGGCTACTTCGCAGGGCAGCACTATGATATCTCCAGCAATGAATTTGAATGTCTCCGAACGTGATATGAACATCGGCTCATGCTTGGTCATAAGACCCTGAGCATTTGCTGCAAGCATAAGAACAAGGATAACGACAAAATGTTAAAGAAATTCAAATATAATAACATAAATATGAAATATGAAATTCCTTGTCGGTTTAAAATATCAACAAAATTAGTCTAAATATTATTACACTAACGTGCACATGTCACGCACTTTAAGTTTATGGCTAACAACATAAACCAACATCATCATAATCATCATCATTAAGGATGTTTGCGTGTGTGTGTGTGTGGCTAATTGGTTTAGGGCATTTGAGAAAATTTGTCAAATGTCGCAAAGTTCATAAAGTGCATTTTATTATGCCCAGCTAATGAAAGTTGTCAAATTTGTTTTTGACAGCAGCAGACAAGGATTTCTCCTTCATCTTTCGTCCTTTATCCTGTATCCTGATCTATATCCGCTTACAGCTGCTGCAGCAGCAGCTCGGATATTATTTAGTGCTATTCCTGTTGATTTGCCAATCAATTTTAAATGTCAATATATATATATACACAAAATAACATACACCATACAGTGTGTGCAAATGTAAATGCACACTGGAGTCTCCTGAGCAAAAGTGTTAAAATGCACTTAAATATTAATATCTTGGATCGATGCTCTGCTGAGGTTTAGCATTAATTCAATTGCACAGTTACGCACATAAGTATCTCTAAATTTACATCGATGTGTCTTGTATTTTGTATATTGTATTTTGTTGTCTGTTCTTGTTCTCCGATGTGCTAAACTTAATGTCTCCCAAATTGGCCACATCAAAGCATCGATAATATTTGAATTATTAATTACTTTTGTCAGGCTTGTTGTAACCTGAAATATTTGTAATTTCCTCGTGTGTCTGGGCAATTTTGATTATCCAGCTACAAAGAGTGGCTTGGGTTGACAAATGTGGTTAGCTTTAGTGCTTTATGCCTTCAATATTACCTCAATAAAAGTGTATTTAATTACTTTCAATGTTTTCTGATAGAACACTATGTTGTCCACTTAAACCAAAATTATAAAAAGCTAATCTGCTTGTGTGGAAAATGATAGCTTAAGAGCATTAGAGTATAAGTTTTCGATCATTTACCTTTAAGCTCCTTGCGTAACAAAAAAAAAAGAATCTTAGAATCTTAGATTTCAAACTAAGCACAACAATGTTTCTCATTTTACTTTCCAAACCATTTGTTAAAAAACTATGTAGCATACTTTTTGGATGAGAATAAAATTAAGAAGATTTAAGTGAATTTTTAAGATAGAAAGTGAAACTCAGAACACAGCTGATAGTCTATCGATTGTTTGAAGTCCAAACAAAGGGTATCACTTAAAAGTTTGATTTTTATCAAACTGGTGTTAAACTCTCATATATTTTATACAAAATATTGAAGATTTTGAATACTCGTATGTGTTTGTATTCTCAACTATGCTTTGCTGACGTCAGAGCTCTCCCTCTCTTATTATTTTGTAATTGGGTCATATAATTATACGATAAACAGCTTGAGATTACGAACAATTATATGGCACTCGGATCATTTGTAGCGCCCTTTCTTGTGGTCACCAAATACAAAGCGGAAGCGAAACATATCCGGTTACATGGCTGGCCATGTAATCGATTACATTTGCCGTGTGACAGTGCAAAATGAGCGAAGGACGAAGCTGGGCACACTTCCGCACGCAAACAAAAAAAGCCATCAGGCAGGTCCTTCAACATAGCAAGGAGCAGCAAAAAAAAAGTGCGTATAAATAAAATGCGGGGGCTTTGTTGCTAGCCAGAAGCAAAAAAAAAAAATGTCATATAAAAAAAAAACAACAATAATAACAAAGGCGAGAAGCGATGGCAAACAATTTAATACGTTTAAGCGAATGTGTCAACAGGCCAAGCTGGCTTGAGCCTCGGGCCAAGACCACGAACAGAGAGTCGAGAGTTGAGAGTTGAGAATGGAGAGTCGAGAGTCGAGAGTCGAGAGTCAGAAACGGGGCCAAAAGAATGGCCAAGCACTTTTGACACCATGACAAGAACCTGGTCTTGAACCTGAGGCAGGACCTTCAGCAGCAGAGGAAGGAGACAGAAGCTGAGGCTGGAATTGATTCGATTACGCTGTGGGCACAATAATGAAGTGTCAAATGTTGTATTTATCTGCTGCGAAAACATTCGTGAACAGTGAATAGTGAAAACGGCAGCAGAAAGTAAAAAGCAAAACAAGTAAGAAAATTTCTAAATAAATCTCCCGACAGTGCTCTACTCTGTAAGCAGTTTGTTTACTTTGCAAATATTTTAAACTGTTAAGAAAAAGATTATCTTTCTCATAACAAGTTATTGACTCAAAAGAAAAACGAAAACTACAATTTTTTTAAAGTTTTCCAAACTTAAAGTTGACATAATAGTCAGAATCCATTTTTTTATGGAGAATAATTCTTATAATCATAAAATGTACTTCTTAAAATGAAGTAAGACTGGCTCGTTTATAGTTATTTCTTCTCATTTTCCTATTTGAATCTTGGCTTTTAAAAAACCGAGACCAAAATAATTAAAATACTTTTTACTGAAAGAACTCTTTTCTGAATTTATGCATTTAAGGCATGATTTATGCACAAATGATGTATGAAACCGAACTTATCGTACCGATAGGAAAACATTGGCTTCACAAGCTCAATATGCTCATTTCGCCAACTTGTGAATAGAGTATAAAAAGTAGGTAAGCAAAAGTCGCCAAGGCTCACTTGAGGCCCATTGACATGACTTGACTCGACCCTCCAATTCCAAGTTTTCCGGCATTTTATTTGATTTCGCAAGCAGTGCTGCTTGCCACATGCCGCATGCCTCTGTCCGTTTGCCACTTGCCACTTGCCTATCTATTTGTGTTTTGTTTCGTTCGTTGCCCCTGCACGACAGTAAATATAATTTCTTTTGTATCTGCTGCGCCTCAGTGCGGCTGTCAGCTGTGTTGATGTTGTTCTTGCTGCTCCTTGCGACAATATTTTCACAAGGATAAAGGCGTTGGCAGCACGTGCCTGTGCCTGTGCCTCTGCTACTGACTGCGCCTGTCAATCGAATCCTTGATGCGGATAATAACGAAATAATGTCAACTACAGAAAACTTATTTCTTATGGCATTTTTGCCTTTCTTTTGAAGTTCGCCTTTAGAAGGGTTTCCGGCCATGCGTCTCTGGGATTTCCTTCCCCCTGCCCCTTCTTCTTTCCAACCCTCTGCTGCGACACTCAACTGCTAATAACCCAAATGACTTTCTGTCACTTGGGCACTGATACACGCAGCCAAGGATAAGGCAACACCAGCAACATCCAGACAGACGTGTCCTCCAACAATACTCCCACAACAGAGACATACTAATTGGAAGGACACACACATGTGCTTGAACATTAAATTCAATTCAACGGTTTTTTTAGTTATTTTTCAGGCACACAAAATTACAATTATCTTTCAAATCTGCTAGACAGAAATGTATAATATATCTTATGATCTGAAATTACTTACTACATACTCGCACTCAAATACACACACATACCCAGATTATTTAAATGTTTCTGAAACGCACAGTTTAAATCGAAAATTGAGAAAGATACTCAATCAATACAATCAAACATCAAGAATTTATTTGCATTAATTTCCATTGTGGACATCAAACCAAACAAGATTATTGATTTCAATACTTCTGAGGTCAAGTTTCATAGATATATTTACAATAACCTTTCTCAACCTAATGAATTCTCAATTTATTGAATCTGATGCAATTTCCATACGGAAATTATGATTATACAACAATGTGTTTCTACTTGATAATGGGTGCAGCTGCATCAAAACTTTTGCTTAGGTTTGGCATTCAATTTATAAGTAATTGTTCAATGGGTAAAACAAGTTGCATTTTACTAGTTTTTGAAGGTATTCCGTTTTTGGTAGCCAGGTGGAAATTTTAATCATTTTGGACTAGGACTTGGTAAGCCAACTGGTCAACAATGTGGCTGTTTTTGCTGTATCTATGTGGAACGACTATTCAATTTTAATTTTCAATTCGAAAAGGATGGGGAATGTGCAAAGAAATGGGAAAGGGAATGAGAGCAGGGGCTGGGTACAGGAACTGTGAATGGACTTGGTTGAGATTTTTGTTTTTGCGGTTTGATATTCAAAGTTTTTCCATTAAAGTTATTCGCACAGAATAAGAAAAGTTTCGGCACACCACACAAAAACACACACACACACACACATACACATACATCTACACACAATTGCAAATATTCAATTTGAGTAGAAAATTATCAAACAAGCTCGTTTTTTTTTTTGTTGTATGCACTTTGGCAGTTATTCGGTTTTGGCTTTGCCCACGCTGACCTTCATGGAATTGAAATAGTACGTGGCAGAAAAGTCGACTCGACTCCAGTCGAGTTGAGTCGAGAAAATTGAAACAGTTTTAAGCACGCAAAGTATATAAAATATGAAAATGCTTGCAAGTTGCAATTGCAACGTTGCAACGTTTTTCGCTGCTGCCACCTGCTGTGTGTGCAACGTAAAAACCCTACATAAAAGCCCTGTAAAACCGACAAACATCAACTGCAACCAATGAAGCAGTTGGACTCCCTCAGCTGCCTGAGCATTTGCCTTTAGGGGCAAGGGTTTTTTTTCCGAGGCAGGAAAAAATTTCATTAAATGCCGCAGCCAGTTGAAAAACTAACTAAAAGCAAGCCAAAACTTTAATCCACGCACATTTGCAAAAGACGTTCCTTCGTTCACAGCGTTCTTCTACTCAAAAAGGAAGCAGCGCCAAAAAGTATGCTATGAAAATAAAAATAGAGCAAGTAAAGTGTGTGTGCAGCGAGCAAGTTTATCTCATGCCACTTGCAACACCAACACGTAATTTCTTTTGAGTAGCCACTTAAAAGTGTATCTGTCTCACTCGTTTTCTCAGCCTGCACTGAGAAAAAAACATTGCTCAACATTGGAAAGTTGGCCTAACTGAAAATTTGAAATTTAGAAATTTATCTTTTTAGTTTCGTTTATTAATTAAAAATAAATTACATATTTGGATAAATAGAATTATATTTAACAAATTAAATTCTATTTTTTTTTTAAATTTATAGAATTATTTTTCATTAAAATTGAAAAAATATATAAAGAACGCCAATGAATAGACGAAGTGCAAACGTTTTTATTTTTAGCACCAATTGTTTTGAAATTTTAGAATAAAAGCAAAAAGTAATACAATGCATATTTTAATAAATTAATAATGATGACTTTCGAAAATTTTATGAAATTGTTAACTGCCTTTATCGTGAATTGAATTAAAATGTTTCTCAATTTCAGGACTTAATATTTTTTTGCTCAGTGTAGGTAGTACTGCTACTTGACTAGTTGGCTAGTTGGCTTGGGCAATGGCCATGCCCCAGACGGTTGCATAAATCTCCCATAATTCGGGCAGTCGAAATTCAGTTGAAAAAGGAAAACTGCATCAACTATTAAGGCAGAAGGCAGGAACGACAGGAAAATGAGCCACAAAAAGCAGCGGAATCAAGGATTACCTGCTGCACACACATACACAACCACACATACACACACACATATACATACACTTTGAAAGAGCTTTTCCGGCATGCCACTGGCAAGCGAAATTGAGTGAAAGCCAAAGTTTGTTGTTGCAAGTTTACGTGTGGCAGGGAGAAAAACGACCACCGCAAACACCACAGCGCCGCCCACAACGCGCCCCTACCTTAAACCGACAATGCCACGCCCACACCCATATCCGCCACATGCTAAAACAATCTTAAAAGTTAGCGGGAAAACAATGTGATTGCAAGTGAAATATTCATGAGGTGTTGTACTTCGTACTTCGTACTTGGCTGCTTGCAACGTGGCTAGCTGCGCTGCTTGCAACTGCAGCTGAGTGTGCTTACCCAATGGTTAGCTGCTGCTGTTGCTGCCACAGAATGGGGCAAGCTTCTGCTGCTGCTAATTTCACTGCCTCTCCTTACCTCTCTCTCTCTCTCTCACTCTCTGCTGCATGTGGCAAGAACATTGTGCGCTGTGTAAATTGATAGTAAACTGACTTGTTTTTCACGCTCACATGTGGCCCATAAAATCTGAAGTTATGTCGAAAATTGTTGGCCAACAACAGCTGTCGGCAAAATTTGTTAGCCAAACGTAGCTGCGGCTTTTCCTTTTTAACAACGCGCGATTTTCTTTTTGTCTTGTTTTCTGCTGAAAATCAATAAAAGTTTTGCATGGCTCTCTGAATAAATTGCACATATAACATGTATATATATGTATATATTTTAAATTTTTTTCGTGGGTCGTGACTAGCGTTTAACATGTTACGCATACGCACTGATGAGCAGCCGACACACATACACACATATACAAATATAGAAACGAAGCAAATGGCCAGACAACACACACAAATGCAATGTGTCACCTTTATGGCGACAGGAAAATGAAATCACGTTGTCCCTCACGTGACAAATGTAATGATAGATCTGTGTATGTGTGGGTTGATGTGTATGTGTGCGTGTGTATGTGTCCACTTGGAGCCTGAAGCTGAGCTGATGTTGATGCTGCTGCGGCTGATGCTGCTGCTGAAACTGAAGCCTGGGCAACATGGCAACGAGGCACGTTCCACATCGTAGACGCCAGCGACGACAACACGTAGCGCGTTGCGCATTAAATTGTGAAAAATGGAATTTGTGTCCAAATCAAAAGCGTATTACACAAGACCCAAATAAGTGAGACGCAATGCCGCAAAGTTTCTCAACTTCTTCTTGTTTGGGGTCTACACTGTGCCAAAACAATAGCAAAAGTAGGCATTAACAGTGTCTATAGTATTATACATAACAAACTTTTACTTTCAACTTTAAAAGCGCATAGACGAGTAGAAACTAAGCCTATCGTGACAAAGTCAAAGACTTAGGAAATCGAAAGCAATTTGCAAACTTTGATTTGTGCTGATTTTTCTAGATATAATTAAGAAAACGTACTTTAAAGCTGGCCCAAACGCATGCAAACCCAGCCTGTTATTATTGACTGTGCTGTATATAACAGGTTAAGTTCAAGTTTAATGCTGAAAATGCTTAAATTATTCTTCTAATGTTGCAGCCCATATTTATTTTCGCTCAGTGTAGAAACGTGCAAAGCACCAAAAAAACAAATCAATGTCAATGCTCTGCTGTGCTGTGCTCTGCCCTGATCTGCTTTGCATATGGCGTAACAATGTAACTGTCGTCATGTGATTGACTTGGGCAGTTTCCAAAGCAGCAGTCAAAGTTCTCAGTTCTCAGTTCTCAAATGCCAGTTGCCTTTCTCCTTTTACCCGTTTCCAATACACCAAATCTCAGTCGCAGTTCCCAGCACATGAATATCTCAAAGCATATTTATTGACTTGTCGTCGCCTTTGCCATTGCTTTGCCCTTTGACCCGGCTCATAAGCTGTCAGGGGCATCCTTTGCCAGGCAGGATGTGGCAGTAGGAGTTGGATACATGAAGCACACATGTGGAGCACATGGAGTATGGCCACGGCATTTGACTGCCTGCTCGTGCATTAGTCAAAGGTTATGCTGGGTGACTTTAGGCGCGATATGGACGCGAAGGCGCGGCTCACGCCTTCAACATTTTTCACACTCAATTGCCTGGCAACCTTTTCACAGGATCACGCGTCACGGCAGGCCAGGAAGCCAACCACCCAAACCAAAACACCCACTAGCTACTTAGCGTATGTGTTGCATACAACACAACGCGGCAACAGCACTCGAGTGCTGCCCCCTTTTTTTGTGTGCCACTCTGCACAAAACAAACACGTGTGTGTCTATATCTATGTGTGTGTGTGTGTGTGTATGTGTTAGCGCACATACAAGGACATTGGCGGCGACTGAAGTGCTTTTAGGCAGCGATTTTAGTTTCCTTTTTGCCTTTTCGTGTGCGCCTTTTGTGCAGCGCCTTTTTTTGTGTTCTATATATACATATATATTGTAATTCTGTTTTCTTTTGTTGTTGCTGTTGTATTTTTTGATTGTTGTTGCCGCTTTTGGTGACATTTTTATTCACTCACTGCTTGTGTGTGTGTGTGTGTGTGTGTGTGTGTGTGTGTGTGTTCGCGCCTGCATATCAGATTAGCGCATATATCATACATAATGGTTACCAAATGACGCCAATGATTTCAATTTTGTGATAAAAGCAAAGCAAACACCAAGGAAAACTCAAATATAGAATATACAATATGACGGGGCCTCCACAGAGGCTCTAAGTCTTAAGTTTACACTTTTCTATACTCTGTAGTAATTCAAGGGGGCTTTATTTATTTATCAAATCAGTTTACTTTCTTATTAACTTAACATTTTACTTTGTTTACATTCTTATTAACTCAACATTTTACTTTGCTATGTCATAAGCACATTCATTGCAGAACTGAGATTTTCTAGGAAAAACTTTTCTGCAAGAAGGTCTCTGCATAGCCATAGAATTTTTCAAAATAGCTCGACCAAATTTACCATTTCTGAGTATTATCTTAATATATTTACAAAATTTCAACAAAATTTGACCAGTATATTAAAACTCAACCAAATTCAAAGTTTTTTTTAATTCGTTCTACAAATGTTAACAAAATTTCATTAAAATGGGACTATTATATCTAATATCCATAAAAACAATCAGTTGAAAAATGAGTTTTTGTATAAATAACTTATCTGCTTCTCAACAATCTAACCCAAATTTACCTAGTAAGTATGTTTTTATCATGCTGACCAAATTTGATCCAATTCGGGCTACTATATCTTATAGCTGTCATAGAAAAAGTCGACCAACAATGAAGTTTTCATGTAAACATCTTTTCTACAAGGGTATATGAATTCGGTAACCCGAAAATAACTTTATTTTCTTGTTTTCTGTATATTCCCACAATAGAGTCATAAAAAAAGAATGAGTAATTTGTGCTGCGTAGCTTTGTTGATTTCTGTTACATTATTTAGAGTTGACTTTTTGAGACGGTGCGTATGAGTAATGTGCGCACACGTTTTGTATTTGTTAATGCTGTGCAAGTTCAAGTTGTGCAAGTCAGCAGCTAAAAACAGAAACAGAATTTGAAAATAGTAAAGCGAAAAGACAAAAGTGAAAATGAAAATGATGTGCTCGCAGTGGGCAGTGATTGACGATAATTGAGTGTCGCCAGCATGCGGCATCAATCATGATGTCAAAATGGACAGCAGCATGTAAATTGCATGCGATAAAAAGCGAAATTGAATTCGGCTAACAGAATGATAAAAATCTAGCACTGATAATTTATGCAGTAGTTGCCATTGTGCGAGCATGTATCACAAAAAATATAAAGCCAAAAGAAAAAATAAATAAAATTCAGCAATTCATGCTGTTTGCCAGCTATTTGAATATGATATTCGTACAAGGACATTTCTGTTTTTTTTTTCGCTCTACAGTTGCTAGAATTAAATATTTGTGCGTGTCAAATGAAATTTTGTGAGGCAGCGTCAAATGTAATCTACACAATTTAAGCAAAAAAGAGACGGAGTGAAATACTAAGTTGAAAAATGCAGCATCTAACTAATTTGCCAAGCCAAGAAAATGTTACTAACTTTTTACTCGCTTTCTCTCTAACTTTCTCCTGTGCACTTTATGCTATGCAGTGCTGGGGAATTGCAAAATAAATGTTGCAGAAGCACAAGGAAAATCAAAAAAAAAAAAACAAAAAAGAAGAAGCCTTTGCTTAAATGCTGGACTTGTGGCACACACAATTTTCTGGTTTGCTCTCGAGAGCGGCAAATGCGTCTATGCAAATTTTGCGCAAGCTAGTCGTGAGCTAAAATAAAAAATAACTTGCACTTTTTACACACACAGCAACAAGAACAAAAAAGAGGGAAAAGCGAGTGAAAAAAAAATCACGTTGTTGGCCCAGTTTTTCAGTTTTCAATCGGGGGCTGTCTGCAATGTCCAAAACATGTTTGGCTGAGGGCAAAGGCAAAATGCCTTACACAAATGACAGTTACACACATATGCAGCCTGTAAGGGCTGCTTTCAGTCAAGGGTAGGCAGTTGGTATTGCCAGTGGCAGCAATGGCTTGTGGCATGTTAATTAGGCGGCTTCTGTGCGGCTGAATACCTTTATGGCTACGTTTGCATACATACTCGTATAAGTTAAGGGTACTCTATATACCATACAGATACTTCACAGTAAACATTTATAACAGCTTTAAGGCATATTTCATTGCAATTGAGTCAAAAGGACTATTGTTGTTGCGGTTCTTGTTACTGTTATTACTGCAGTGCATAAAGTGTGAAAAAGCTTCAACAAAAAATTGTCAGCACAAAGGCAAATAAATCCGATTAAGGATGCAATATCGCGTACAAAATGTTTTACGTTCAACAATTTTTTGCATAGACAAATGGTATGTGCTGTTTTCTAAAACACATATGCATACACACTCACACACATCAAAAAACATACACACACAAATGCACAGGCACGCATTAGCGATTTTAGTTATGTGATAGTATTGACTGCGAGTTTGCATGCAGAGCAGTCCCTGGCTAGGGGCAGACTCAGTCCACGTCAATAGAACTTTGTATAGCACATTAACAGGACATGCAAAATTGAGCAGAATCAACTTCGACGCTTTATTCAATGCTTTAACAGCATTGAAGCAGTTTTTCATTTGTATATCCTGTCCGGTTTATCAAAAAGCTTAATATCATTTTTAATATGTTTGATCATTGAAATAATGCTCAAAGAGCAATAATTTTGCTGCCTCCTAATCCGATAACTCTTTAAAAACATTTAGTAGACTTTCCCAAATGAGATGAAAAATCATTTTAGTTACTTGCTTGTATCAAAACGTTGAGATATCTTTCTGAATCTTTGTGAATTTGTTTCCTATCATAAGCCATGAAATGTTTGTTCTACAACTTTTCTGAAAAAACGATAGTTCAACGGGAAAAGCGAGAAGCCAGAAACCAAAAAACCTACAGAAACGTTCTACATATCTTTAAAAAGGTATTTTTGGGAGCTGCTAGGCATATTTTTATTATTTGTTTTCTTTCATTCGGCGTAGTTTTTATATTAAATTGATTACAGCTCATCAGAAAATTTCAAATGAGAAATTTTGGGGACTGATTCGTCACGAGACTTTTGTCTGTAAGTTCACATTTTGAATACATACGCACAAGAACTTGATAACAGTTGCATTTTTGTATACTTTATAAAAGCAACCAATTAAATACTTAAACTTAAGTCTCAAGTCTCAAGAGCAGCTGGAGAAATGCATGCAAAATGCGACAACAGAGAAAAAAATGCGGTGCTGTGGAAAAGGGGGAGAGAGAATTGTAATGCCAAGTCTACTTAAACTCGTAGTAAGAGTATTTAAGTGTGGTGGGGTTGTTGGGTGAAGTGAGGGGAGTGGGGAACATAACTAAGGCGTCTGCTGACATTAAGCTGAAATTAACCTTGTAATGCGACACGGCAAACGGTATGAAAAGCCATAAAAATTTGCCAGAATTATGAGTGGATGGCATGAAGAGAGAGAGAGAGAGAGAGAGAGAGAGAGAGAGGAAGACTAGATAGAGAGAAAGCGAAACTAGAGAACAAGGTATTAGAGAAGCGGGACAGAGAGAGAGAGAAACTACAAATGTGTTGGGATATGATGAGATGAGATGCAAAGTGAGATAAGCAAACAAACAGCCTTGGTGTTAAATTTTAAGTGTTACAAGGACAACAAGCACAAAGCACAAGCACAACAAACACACATACATATACACATACACACACACATACACTCATGTGCAAATGGCAATGTCTGCGACTGAGCCAGAGACAGAGATAGATGTGGAGACAGAGACGGAAGCCGCAAAACCCTGCGGCGGTCGCTTCTGTCGCTGAGTCTCTCTTTGTGTGAGTGTGTGTGTGTGTGTGTGTCCCACTACGCAGTAGTCTTTTGTGGAATATGGTTCTAAAAAGTATGCTTCTGTGTGGCATACTTTTCATGCAGTTTGGGAAGCTACGGCATTTTAATATGGAAAATTATTGAAGAAAAATGAATAACATGAATTTATCTGTCACATTTTGGAACTACTTCCGTCTGCCGAAAACCTGATGACAGAATGCATTCTGTTCTGCTTCCAAGTTCTACTGGGTATCTGTGTCTTCATTTGTAACTGTGGGTATGCTGATGTGTTTGTGTGTATGTCTGTGCGTTGTAATTGTTTACTATTAAGTTAACGGCAACCGCAGCAGCGGCAACAATCGGCGGCGCTTAACTTTGCCACAGTTGCCGCTGAGGCAGCTGCTGCTGTTGCCCTTGTTGTTGTTGCTGATGTGCTGCTGTTGATGAGCTCGTTTTTAATGTAGCCATAGACCTTTGCCTTTGACACTAATACCCTTAACACCAACACATACACACATGCACATACAGCACAGTAAATGCTCTATAAGAAGAATAACTTGGTATCGAGGACAGATCAAAAAAGTGCTCAAAACAATTGATTCGTGTAATTTCTGATTTTTTTTTAAATTCCATCAGTTTCACACAATAAGCTAAAATTATGTTAATTTAAGAAAATAACATAGCAGAGCTTATAAGTTTATTTGAAAATAATAAAAATAAAACACAATATCTGCTAATCAATTGTGTCCTGGAAACCTCTTCCAACCGATTTTTAATTCTAAGCTGTCACAGAATTCTCCAGAAAGTTTGACTGTTGGGTTGTCGGCCGTACAAAAATAATTTTGTCTTATCTTAACTCTCACTTTTGTTATTGTTTTTGATAATTCAATTTGTTAAGATAATTTCTCTCTCTTACTCTTTGTAAGCTTTTAAAGTTTTTAAATTTTTTTTATGATTAAAAAGTAAAATAAAAACAATAATATTTTGTAAAACAAAGTTCAAGTTATCAATTAAGATTAATTGTTACATAAATAGCATGCAAAGCTATTTATATGCAAATTCTAATTAGCTGAAAGTTCTTATTATCGTGTGTCTACTGTAACCCATTATAGTTGTCATAGTGTTGAAACCTGTGCTCTCAGGTAGTTGACTTGCGTGAGTTTATTGGAAATTTTAATTGATTCCATTTACTTAGTATGCGCGTATTCGGCTATGCACAGTCATGCTGAGAGAATGTGTGTGTGCGAATGTGTGTGTACGTGAGTGTGAGAAGAAGAAGATGAACATTCAAAGTGCTATCTTTGATAGACAGTTGCAGGATTGTAATTAAGTGAGCGGCTTTTGCTGCATAATTAAATGCTGCTGTCTTCAAAGCAGATTTCGGTCCAATGCATTTGAGTTGATGTCGATGTTAAAGTCGACATTCTGTCACATTACGTATACGCGGCGTGTGGCGCGCATTAAAATGCCAAGGCAACAACATAAACAACCTGCAACATGCCGCTGTTTACATATTTAATGTGCCACAACGCACCTTGCCCCAAAGACACAACTCACATTCCAAACACAAATCGTGACTCGCCGTAGGACGAATAAAAAGGGTCAAAACATTGTATTCTGGATGGCCACCTTGGCACTGATTTCTTTCTATTACAATTTTAGCTTACGACATGCCTTAGTAAGCCTAAGCCTATGCGTGATGTGGCACACTCTGCTGCCCCTTCTGCCCCTTTTTGCAGTGGCCTGAAACTGATAAAAATGTCAACACACAATTGATTCTCGCACTTTGCCTAGGACCTGGGCCGGGTTCTGGTCCTGCTGCAGGACCTTATGCTGTATCTGTTTCCTGGGGTTGCTTATATGGATAGGCAAAGGCAAAATCAACAGCAAAGGAAACACTCAGCAACTTGGCATCACGTTTGTTGTTTGATTTTATTGAGCCACATTTTTCTTGTTTCAGCTTCAGCTTTGCTTATACTCTTGAACAGAGTTTTGTTATTTTGTCAAGAAAAGAGTGCTTTGAATTGTAATAGATTTTAACTAAAAACGGCCTAGTCAATTTTATACTATTTTGCAAATAAATATATAAATTCTACTTCCGAATCAATTGCATTGAAATATGTAAGGCATACTTTTAGGCTGGTCAAAACGAAGAAACAATGGAATGAAATTTCAACATACGAAAAAGTGCTATACTCTTTTATTTGGAAATATTTTGAAATTAATCAATTTGTTTTACAATTTCCTGCTAAACCTTTAAATCCTTATAAGCATATAAATCTTTTAGCAATTATTTTATAATTTTTATACACGACATCGATACTGTCGATTATTTTATATTATCAAAATAAAATTTTAATTTGATTTGAACTCAAATACAACGACTTCATGACATTTTGAATGACATAATTGTGGTTTCATTAAAATTATTGATAATGTAGACATTTCAAACAGTGTCGAGCATAATTCATGACATTGACACAAAATAAATATTTTCGATTGAGTGGATTTTGATTTCAAAAATATATTGACATTACAATCTGCAATTGTAAGTTGGATTATTTATAAAACCGTTTGTTGAATTAAGCCAATCAGCCCTTTTGTGGGTACAACTATTCAACTCAATATATTTTAAATCAGAAATGAAATGAATATCCATAGTTATGTTGTAAGTTCTTTAAATTTTAAAGTCGAAACAAAAAATAGCATGAAATGTCTGAAATTTTCTACGGATTCAAAAGATGTTCACTAAGAAGACAGTTAATCAGTTATTTAGAGAACTCTATGCTGAATTCGTGCATTCTAGGCATAGTTTATTAAGAAGAACTAATTTCGAATTTCGAATTAATGAAAAACTTATGCATAAAATAGTCATAATGTGTGCATAAATAATTTAAAAATGCATAAGTACATAAAAATAATAAGCACAGTTTATAAATAAATAAGCGAAAACAAAATTGATACATAAAGTGTATCAAAATACTGCCCAATATTTCTCTCCGTGTACAATTTTATTCAGAAATCAGCAAGAGTATGCAAGCTTCAACAGCCCGAATTCGAATTGGTTCTTTCTTGAATTTTTATTAGTTTTGCTGTGCTGCTGTTGTGTGTATTGTTGTTGTGTGCTGCTGTGTGTTGTGTGCTGTTGGTCGTGTGTTTAGATGACCCGAGCAATTGTTTACAGCTCTTGGGCCTGATAGGAGTTGGCTCAAGCCAGATGGCAAGATGGTTTGCATGAAATCACGTCGTCATCGGACTGACATTACGAGTATGAACGAGTATGTATATGTATATGTGTGTATATTGTATGTGTGTCCCTAGGATTAAAGCATCGAAATTGGCACTTTGAATTTATCGCTTAAGTTGCAAAGTGTGATTTTTATTGATGCTCGAATCGAGTTGACTTCGAGTTTGCTATCGTATCGTTTTTAAGACTTGACTCTTAGGCTTTCGCTTTAGCAATAGCTACTTACTAATACATTCTTTATCAACTGTTAACTGTTAAGTGTGTGAAACTTTGTTGTCTTTGGCTCTGTCGCTGGAAAATGTATGCAAATATTAAAGGGAAATAGAAACGCAAAGAAGCTGTGTCTGCACTTTTCATTATCTCAGCCCCAAGGCGGCTGAGTTTGAAGCTTAAAACCTTATTTGCATAAGCCTTGAAAATAATATCAAATATTTTGCATTTAATTATCACATTTATGCAGACAGGCAGAGCATACTAAAGCGTTAAGCAACAACAGCACTAAAATATTCAGACAAGTGGACACCAAAAAAACAAACGACTGAAAAAAAAAAAATTGAATTAAAATTTCCAAGCAAATAAAAGTTTATCTATGTGCAGTTGCAACAGAAATGTGTAGGTAAGTGTGTATGTGTGTGTGAGTGTTAGTGTTAGTTTCCAGGTTGCCGTGTACTATGGCCAACATTTGCATTTTTGTTGCATTAATTGATAAAGCAAAGATAAAGCAAATTAAATGCGCTCAAAATGCTAAATTTTTTCGAAAAAAAAGTTAGTTAAAGTGTAAAATATGAACAGTAAAAAAAGTATCTACTCAAAATGAAATTAAGGACTCAACGTAGTGTACATTTAGGTAGCCCATTGCAACGTTGTTTCAGAAAATTTTTCAAACTGGTGCCTTTACCTCATGTTCTTTATTTGAACAAGAACAAATTTCACATACATTTCAAAAACTTGGGAAATTGGAAAGTATTCTAAAAAAGGAAAGAGCTACTTGCCATTGTAAATAAGAAAAATATTAAAATGTATATCAAATATTAAGCTTAGATTGAAAATAATGTCAATCTAAACCAACTTGAGCTAATAAATATTATAATAGAATCTTATGAACTTTTTTATTTATTCAATGTTAACTAAACACAAGAAGTTGAAAAATAGAAAAGCGTTAAGACTAGAGATCAAATGATTTTATGCAAATTAACTTATTATATTCATGTGAATGTATACATTATCTAGATATGAATGAAATATTACATATATATATATATATATATATTAAAAAGAACTGTTTTTTGTACTGCGAACCCTTAAAAAATAGTTTTTAATGCAACAAACAGCTTTTCATGCGCAGCAGCAATCTGTAAAAGCTGTTATGTTAACATTTCTGGTATGTTAGTTAACAGTTCATGTTGTTCATATACTTTTAAGGGATTGACACATTTAATATGCATTTTGCTCCATAGTACATAGTAGTGTGTCAGGTGGGCATGGCAGCCGCCTCCACACGGCTGCCAAGCTTAATTGCAGCGTAATACGTGCGTAAGTTTGTATATTTTTAGCGTCAATTAAGTTTCAGCTCTCAGATACTGAAGTTGTTGCTGTGGGTGTTGTTGTTGTTGTTGTCGATACTCTTACTTTTACTGTTGTTGTTGCTGCTGTTGTTGCTTGAATCTCTGTTATAGCTGTAGTTGTTGCCGGCTGTTGCTGTCGCAAGTTTTAAAGCAGATTCTCATTACGCGATTGTAAAAGTTTTAATGCTGTTCTTTTGTAAGTTGGCCTTGTGCTGTACCCCTCATCACACCCACTCCCCCCTTTCCCTTAGCTCATTGTTTTTTTTTTTTTTGTTGTGTTGCTGTTGCCAGTCGATGTTGCTGTTGCTGCTGCTGCTGTTGTTGTTGCCTGATTTATGTGATAATTCCAGCTCGACTCCGACTCATATGCGTTCTGGGTACCGGATGCGTGCAGGATATGAGCCACTTTTACAGCCATACTTCGTAGTTGTCGTAGTTGTTGTTGTTGCTGTTGATTTTGCGTGCGTCTTTTTGGTGCTGCAACTTATTTTTATGTTTGCGCTACATGGCAGGAAGTAATCATCTTGATGGCTGTTCAAATTTATAGCACATTTTGTCTCCATATACTCCTCCAAACAAGAACAGCCATCAACCACAGTCTGTCTCAAAAGTCTCCGTCTCTTTCTCTTACTGTGTCTCTCTCTCTCTATGCCTTGTCTATCTGTCTTTCTAATGAACTACAAGGTTTTGACATTAAAGAACGCCTAGCAAAAAAGCTAAACAACAATTGCTAAGCAAATCCAGAGCCCCAAAGGCGGCGACGAAAACCAAATCTCATGTGGGCGTGCCCATTGGCGAAGGCGTGACTTTCAGCTGAATCTCAGGCACACATGTGTGTGTGTGTATATGTGTGTGCATGCCACAGACAGCTTAACACGGCCTTAATGCTGTTTAACTGAACTGTCGCTAACGCTTTTAACCTGAGGTTAAATTTTCAATTTGCTTCTACGTTTGCAGCCCGCATCCCGGTACACACACACACTCCACACACACACACACACACACAAAATACACACGAAATCTCTAACCAGAGCATCCAAACCAAAACCAGACGACAACAATGCTTTTATCTATACACATGTGACTATGCTGGCTCAACTACAGTGGCGTGGCTAAAAGTGGGTAGAGGGGTTTGAAAAAGAGTGTAGACTGCATACATATGTTTGTATTATCTATGCATGCCTGTTTTTGCCAAGCGCCTAAAGCTTTTTGTGTGCCGCGGCAAATTACTCGCAACTTGCTTTTATATACTCTTCTCTAACACAGAAATTTTAGAAACTTTGTCACGATGTTTGTGACAAGAGGAGAAAAATGTTCTCATGCTGTTGTCAGCTGGCAAAATGTAGCAGCAAATAAAATATAGTTTTTCTTGCTGAAAAATATTACCGATCTGCTTGTAACTTGAGTTCTTTCAGAGCTCCCTGCAACATACAGAAGTGTTTCGAAATTCACTTGTGATTAAATTTTACTAATTACTTTCCAGCATACTATTTGGATGAAAATCAAATTAAGAAGCTTAACTTTATCGACGTTTCATTTGTATTCACTTTTGAAAGTTTACCTAACATATTTCAGTGCAGTTGATTCAGAAAGGGAATTCATCCTATTTTTGATTCTGTTTTGGTTTGTTTTGTTGAAAAGTACTTTTTAAAGATTAGATTTGAATATCAAAATCTAATTTTTGATTTGCATACAGAACTGTATGCTTTTTAAGCACATCAATTTGTTACACAGTTTGTTCATTATCAAAGACTATTTCGCTTATATGTAAGTCAAAAATTTAAGAAGTATTGCATGAGAATTCTTACTAGTTCTTCTTATGTGTATGTCTTTTGAAGGCATAACAAATGTAAGTAACAAATTTTAAATTAATTCACATATATTGTACAAATGAATTTAACACATTTTAGAATATTTTAGATTCGGTGTGCTGCACATAGCACAGCTTCCTTTGGTGTTTTTGAATTGGCTTTAGAACCAAGACAAAAATACTCGTCTAAAAGCACGTAGAGATCCCTAACCCAAGCCCAACTCTGAGCCTGAGTCGTGCACTTGACTTTGGCCAGCAAAAATGTAAAATTAAATTAATTCTATTGAATTTTATTAGGTTTTTGCCTAAGCGACGACAATGGCCCTGACTACCAAGCAACAAGGACACACTCAGGCATTTTCAAGCACTTGCCTTCAAAATTCGATAAAATGTTGAAAATATTCGCCCTACATATACATACATATATACAATGCTCTGCATTATGCCATTATAATTCAATTTGTTGCCGACAAAGTTAAAAGTTGTGTAAAGCAACGCATATTTGAAACATTTAAATTAAAGCAATGCCAATTAATATAATCTCACTTGGCCTTATGTACTTACGTTCGGTCAATAGCATAGAAACTGAGTTTAAAAAAGTTTAATTTTCATAAAATTTGCCAAACAAATTGTTGTTGTGCGCAAAAGCAGCAAAAAGTTGCTGTTTGCGGCTTATTCGACTTTTTCTGTAGCATACTTTTTAGCGCGCTTGCAAATACTTCCGCTGCCACTAGAATGTGTGATGTGTGTGTGTGTATGAGTCTTTGTGCGCGTGTGTGTGTGTGACTATTGCAAATGCAAATTTGTGCAAAAGCACAGTTTCACATTTCATCTAATTAAAGCTGATAATAATTGCTTAAGCTGCTTAGCCATTAAGCTGTTAAGCTGTAAAACTGCTCCCCACATGGCTCCTGCCTGTGACCAGTCTCCTTTTTTGTCACAGTTCTTTTATTTGTTTGTTACAGGTTGAAATTGCTGCTGGCTACTGTTTTTTAACACACAGCTGCTGCTGCTGTAACTGATGTTGCTGCTGCGTTAAATGCTGTAAATGACACGAAGTCACGTGTTTGAATTTTTGCGACTTTGGCGCTTGTTAGCGTTTGCCTCTTAGCTACCAACAAGTACAAGCGAGTATAATGCCTAAAACGTATTCTGTGTATGCTGCCAAAGTGATATTTAAGTCTTGCCAAAGATTTCAGAAAAGTACGTCCTCTCACAACGTCTCTGCGAAGTCCAGCACGTGTAGCATGTGCAACAGCGACCAATACAAAAGTCACTAAATCTCAAAAAGGAAAACCAATTACGGCCATTACCACATATGGCAATTACAAGTGAACTTACCAACTTACACCCCCTCTCCCCCTTTAACTGCTGGCCCCCTATGTGCACGCGCCAGAACAGCAAAGTCTCATTAGTTGCCCACAAAACGAAGGACGCAGGACGCGCCACTCACAAAAGCCACAGAAACCAAGGACCTGCCAAAGAACTTTGCACAGCAGTAGAAGAGGGGCGGGGGCAGACTTCCTTTATATGGATATGGATGGCTGGCAATGGTAATGACGCTTAGTATTATGGCCAAAGATGATGGCCAACAACAGTTGCTGATTTAATGGATGGCAGGTGGATTGGCTGCAGCTGAAGCTAATGGAGAATAACCCTTCCTGACATTACCCTTTACTCTGCTTTACCTTTACTCTACTTTTCCTTTTTTGCTTTTTCCGGCAAGCAGGCTGCTCCGTCAATTTAGAGGCTTTTTTTTCTATTTTTTTAAGCTCAGTTGACGCAGTTTTCATTTACCGCAACGCAAGATGTAAAGCAAACATTAAATATGATATATTTTTATAGAGCTTTCCACAGTTTTATACGTGGCGAAATCATTTCACTTCAATTTGTAACGCATCCAAAGAATAATTTATAAAAAACATGCATAAATTACAATAACAGCTGGCACCATTTGTATACCCTGTACTTATAAGAACTATTTCAAATGGATATCGTAACATAAATGTATTTTTGACTATATTGAATATTCGTTGGTATAATCGAAATAAAATTGAGATTATTTTAAAAGATAATGAAAAATAGTAATTTATAAAACAAAATAAAACTTATAAGACATTTGTATATCCAAAAAGATCAGCTGTGTTCTGAATTCCACTTTCAAACTAATTGCATTTCAAAAGCTAAAGCATACTTTTAGGATCAAGTTCAACACACGAAAGGTTTTTATTCGAATCTGCGTCTAGAAGTATGCTACACTCATTTCTGTAGAAATATTTCAAATGTGGAATTTGTAACAATACTGTCTATTTTATATTCTGTGCATATTCCCATAAAAAAGTGTATTCAAAAAGTGAAAAAATGTAGTAGACTTATTCGACACTATATCTATATATATGATCAAAAAATAAAGGATATTTCAAAGTTCAAGCACTTTCAAGTACATAAATTCAAATTTGTTTATTTGTGAGACCATGCTGCATGTGGTTTTTTCTTTATTTTTATAAAATTTCATTTAGCGAATTGTTTGCTTACAGCCGTAAATTTCACAGCAGTAAAAAAAAGCAGTTGTTGCAGAAGGCCATTGAACGCGGGGCTTGCAATGCGTGTGTGGCGTGTTTACAGGGTGAAAAGCAAAAAAAAAAATAAAGCAAAGGACATACAAATTTCATGATATTTCATAGTTTATGCCTGGGAGAGATGATCTATGTTATTCATATACACATATATGTGTGTATATATATTGTAATACTAAAAACACGTATTTCAGCACATGCAAAAACCCATTAACAATGGCACGGCATTGAAGCCAGGACCCAATAGCCAGTAGCCAGTACTCAGTTGCCTTTAGCCAGGACTATGTGAAGCCAGGACATTGTCTCATTAGCATATTGCGTGGCGGGCGCCTATTTGAGAATATCGATAAAGTTCGTTAAAAAGATTGAAATGTGCGATTTGAGTCGATTTACCAAATGTGGCGACAAGGGTAAATGGTGTGAGGGATTTGCATATACTACACTCAAAAAAAAAACTAGTGCTATATCACTGAAAATATGAGCGACAGCACTTAAGTTGTCGAAACATATTTTCTGAAAATAAAAAGTGTTATATCTTAACTCAAAAACATATTTTTAAAGTAAATGCAAATATACCTTCAGCATTTCAAATATACTGTTCGTATATAAGAAATATATTTCAAAAACTTCGAAATTATTTCAAAGTTTGTAGTACAAACAAATCCAAACGCTTGCTGAATTTGAAGGCTATTTTAATGCAGAGTGCTTATTTAAATTTCGTTAAAATCTCTTCTTTTTTTTTTGAGTGTACAATTTGCCAACAAGGGTTGCTCTGTTTTGGGGTTGGGTTGCCTACGCTGTTTTGACACTTGTCACCATTAAGCTAAGCAGCGCCAACAAGCGAACACAGCTAGGGATGTATGTGTACATGTGTGTGTGTGTGTGTGGCTGTGACTGTATTAGTGTGTGTGTGTGTGTTTGCAGGGGTTGGCAATTTTTAGCTTGGGGGGCTTTAAACTCTGCCAAAGCGGTTCCTGTTCGCTTTATATGCTTTTTAAGTCAGTTTTAAGATTTTTCGCCGAAGCCAAGTGACAGCGACTGACAAACGGGGGGCGTGGCACATGTCCTGCCGCCCCCTGCTCCCCTCTCACACAGGCCCCGCTCCGTTTCATTTCTCTTAGTCATTTGGGTGGCAGAACGCGGATTACGTTTTTATCCTTGCGTCCTGAAAACACTTTCACAGCCAATTTTATTATATGCTTCGCGTTTCGTGTTGTTGCCTTTTGTGTTATTATTGCTGTTATTGTTGTTGCTGCTGTTTTTGCTATTGTTGTTTTTGTTGCTGCTATTGTTGTTGCTGTTGTGCATTTTTATGCCGCATATAAATAAATCTGTTAGTTGTGCATGTTTACGACTTTTTAAGCCGGTTTTGGGGTGGTCTGTTGTGCTGTGCTGCTGCTGCGACTGCAAAGGGGGTGGGTGGTGGTTGGTGGGGAGCTGGTGCGACTGTCAACTTGTGCATAAACGTCAATTTTATGCACACTTCGCTGTGTAAATAGCGTAAAATGTTGTTGCAAAGCGCTTCAAAATATATTAAAGTGAACTGAGCCAACAGCTTTCGATTTATGTTAATCTTGCAGTTTCAAACTTGACAAAATACGCTACAAAATAATTACAGTAAAACAACCTCTTATATAACCAGCAACGAATACATTATGTCTTTAAAGCAAACCAAATTTAATTTCAACTAACTAAACGTAGCTAATCATTGCTATTTGATTTGATTAAGTTTAAGTGTTAAACAAAGTTGAGTTAAGAATAAAAGTATTCACTACATATTTGTGTTGCATTGATTTGAAAGTGGAAGGGAAATTGGTATAAAAACAATTGACTTTTTCTAAAACTATTTTCAAAATATTTTCAAATGTTTTAAAATTATTTTGACGTCAATTTAAGTGTTCAACTCCAATCGGATTTTGTGGTTTCGCAAATGGGAATATTGTACTGAGTATGTCATACACGCATTTGTTTTAGAGAAGTCCTACTGTACTAAGATTTGATGAGTTCACTGGAGCTGCAATTGACTGCCAGAGAATACTATCCAAGAGATGAGGGCAGCAGCAGCAGTGTCAATTGGTCAGCAATTCAAAGTTAAGCACCGGTCAACTATAACAGCTGAAAGTACAACCTGAGCTGGATTTAAGAATGTAGTAGTATATGGACAAGGGGCGAAGGTCGGAAGAAGGGTAGGGGGTAGGGAAGCTGCGGGTATGTGTATTTTATGCCCTGCACTTGAGTGCGTAATTTTATGAGGCGCTTTTCGCTTTTATTAGCAGCGCCGACAATAAACTGTTTATGTTTATTATTTGCTGATGACCTACGTGCAAAAGGGCGCTTCTATACAACAAGAACAAAAAAACAGAAACAAAAAATTCGGACCAACAAGAGCCTAAATAGTGCCTGAGCACAAAATGAATCACTTACGGTCATTTGGCAGCAATACAACAACAAGAAGCAGCAACAACAGCAACAAGATGAGGGGCAAAGAAACTCAACAACAACTTGAAGAACAACTTGCACAGCATTCGGAAATAAGTTGAGTAGTAAAACAGGAAAAGGCGCCCGTGGGTAGACTACGTAAATTACAAATTAGCAATCACACTAAAACTGTGGGGGTGATTTGGGGGTTGAGAGGGTGGCGGGTGGAGTGCAATAAATAAAGGCCGAAAACTTTTCATATTCAAAGCGTCAACTCATTAAACTGCTGTCTGAAACTACGCAGCAACAACTGGCATCAAATGAAGCACGAAAAACAAATCAAAGTCAGTCACACATACACACAGAAACATACACACATAAACAGTAGCAGTTACAGCTTCACACACACACACACACACACACAAAGGTGTAATCGCTGTCGGAAACGGATGCGTGTGCGTTGAGCAATTTGAAAACGGAAATCAAAAATTGACCTTAAGCCCGAACGCGGAATGAGCAGAGCAGTGCACAAAAGGGGTAGAGGGGCTGAAAGGGGGATGAAAGGGATGGGAAAAAGGAGGGTTAGGGGCTGGTTGCTCGTGTCTGGGCCATTAAATCGACACCTAGTGCGCCCGATAGCAAAAGGCGAAATAAAGTATAAAAGTAGCAGGAATAATAAAAATTTATTGAGAAATAAAAAACAATTTAATTTATTAGTATTTAGTGTAAAAGGAAATAATCGATGATATAAATTTTTGATGCTAGGCCACTCTGCTTTATATGCCAAGTGCTACCGCTTGTTGTTGTATGTGTGTGTGTGTGCATGTGTGTGTGTGGGAGCACATCGAAAACAAATGAATTGGAATACGAATACACGAAACGTTGGCAGCTCAGCGCCAAAATAAAGCGGATATGCTGCCGGATATGTGTATGTGAATTTATGTCTGTATAAGTGTGTGATTCTATGTGTGTGTGTGTGTGTGTGTGTTGTGCACAGGCGGCAAGTACGTGTCTATTTGTGTGAGTTAGTGTTTTAGAAATTCAGCTCGGATGTTGAGTTCAAACGCTTATCAAGTGTGTAGATCTTACTTATGAGTTTAACGGCCAGGCCAAAAACCAGGACTAGCAGCAGGACGAGGCCAACACCAGCACCAGACCACACAGACACCAAAAGGAAAAGCCTTAGCTGCAAAGTCAGTGCAAAAAGGCAAAGGCAAAGGCAGGAAAGCCCAAATTTGTTGGCAGTCGTAGGTTTGGATAATTTAATTTATTGTTTTCTCTGTTAAATGATGCTCAAGAGTATAATTCGGCTGACTTCGTACGCGACTAATGTGCTCACAAATTGCCACAAAAGTCAAGAGGAAGGCAGCCATATCGATCCGTCTATATCCATCTAAATGACCTTTGATGCGTGCAAGGATATGTTTGTAGCAGCTGCAGCAGCCAAAAACAAAAACCTAAAGGATACGCTGTGTGTCTCTTTGTGTGTGTGTGTGTGTGTGTGTGTGTGCAGCAGTGCAATCACCAAGGCTGCAGGCTGTTTTTAAAGCAAACTAGTTCAAACCAGAAATTGCACTGTTCGCTTAATCTGAACCAAAACTTGAATCAAAACAGCTGCGGAATTGAAGTAAATAAAACGAGTCACTTGTTTGCCTACGATTGATTTTCAATGGGAAAAGAAAACATTTATATACCTACTTAATGCTATGTGCGTAAAAATAAAGAAAGATCATTTTTTATTGAGTTGGAAACTTTGCAAGTCAACATTTTGTTAATTCAGTTCAGTTTGGACAAAGTTTTTGGGTATTGATAATTTAGGAAGGGCATTTTCATGCCTTATAAGTCAAATTTGTTCAGCTTGACCCAAATCGTCTCCAAACCAAAACAGATATGAAAACAGAGCAAACGTTGAAATATTTTCTTTTCATAAAATATGTCGATCAATATTTAATTTGATGGTATTTTCAAATTATAGGTATTTTCGAAAATAGGAAATAATTTTTTTTAATTTTAACAAACTTTAAAGAGTTCACTGATGTCAAAAATCAGGTTCAAGAACCGAAATCACAGCTGAGACACTAGTTTGAAACGCTGACAACATTATGTTTGCTTTGTAGCCATGGCTCGTCACATAAAGTACTCAAGCTGAGAGGCTTTAAAAACACATACAAACACACACACACACACACACAGAACCAAAATATGCAAATGTTGTTTTCCAAACTCTTCGTGAGCGCGCACTGGGCGAAAACAATGCACATTTTAATTTTAGCCTAGTTTGTTGCCACAAAACACGGCACAGCCAGCACAAGCAACAGCAACAGCAACACAAACAAGCAGAAGGAACAGCAGCAGCAGCAGAGGCAGCAGCTGGCAACAACAGCAACAGCAGCCGCAAGGACTGCAGGATATGTGCCAATAAAAAGTTTGGCAAACAAAGTTGGCGTCACAAAACTGTAACTGCAACACTGCAACACACTGCGGCAACAGCAGCAGCAGCAGCCCGAAAAAAAAGTAGTCGGCTCGTATGAACGTTGAGCGCTCTAACAAACCGTGCCACATTTTGTGGCACAACAGCGCAAAGTCTGTTAAAATCAGGAGCACCCAGCCAATTCTCCGACTGCCTTAAACAACAGACTTAATTAAACTTAATTTGCCTGTTTCACAAACGAAAACTTCATTTAAAACGCTCGCAAGTCGAGAATGTGATATCTAGAATCTTAAACTGTCACAGGCAGTCAGCATGTGAAGGAGGGAGGGAAGGTACTGCAGCAACCTAAACTCTATATAAATAATGCAATTTATGTGAACCGCATAAAGAAATGCGCTGTGCCAGACACTAAGGCACTTGTATTATGCATGTCTATATGCATGCACCTTTTTTATTCTTTGCTGCCCCTTCTGCTTAGAGCGCGACTCACGCCAAGGACTGGTACACACACACACACACACATACAGACTAACAGCATTGTGGCACTTCAGTTTGGCTGCCACAAAGGCAGCGAAACGGCAACGCTGACTGCACTTGCCTCTCTGCATAAATCCAACAAAAAAATCTCAGTGCAATGTGCATTGCCCAAAAAAGTAGGCAACGAAAATTTAAACGCCAATTTGTTGCCAAGCTGAAATAAAAACTGAGTTTCAAATGCATTTGTTTGAAGAAGTTTGACTTTTGGACTGAATCAAATTATAATTTAAAAGTTAAAGCATGATAAATTTAAAACATTTTTAAATCTCAAAGTGTTTCAGCTCAAATAAAAGACTGTTTCAATTTGAATTAAAATCAGACATAAACCAAGGTTACATCTACCCGATTTTCACACTCTTTTTAATATGCACAACAATATTTGTGAAAAACAAAATATGTCAAAAAGTGGCATACAATTGAAAGCTCAGTTTGAGCCACCATTTGTGGCATTTGAGTAGCGACACGTGTGCCGCTTATCCGCCACACAGCAGCGAACCCTCAATTGATATTTGTTCAATTCAAACAACAACAATGCTATGTGTGTCCTTCTGTTTGTGTGTGTGTGTGTGTGTGTGTGTTTCAAGTGCTAAGCCCTGCCACGCCCACACTAAAGCCCGCAGAAGGGCAAAAAGCCAAGCTGAGCCGCGCCGAGCCCAGTTATGCACAAGAACCTGTTTAATGCTCAATATGAACTCCATATTTAAATGAAAATGAAAATATTTTCGCTTCATAATATTATTATAATATAGTTTGATACACTTGCAAAGGGTACTATAATATTGTCATGAAATGTGTAGTTCATTAAGCTATCTTATCCAAATTTACCTATTCTGTGTTTTATTAGAATCGAACTCCTTTGTCATATAGCTTTCATAGCAACAATCTTTCAAAAATTCAATTTTTATACGCAAATCTTTTTTAAAAGCGTATATATCTTCGGCTTTCTAAAGACAGCCATACAAATATGTCTTTTTTTTTGGATATTCTACTTTTTTGTTGCGCCTTTGATGATAAAGAGCAGATAGTCAGAGTCGGAGACAGAGACGGAGACGGAGTCAGTTGGGCTTGGCCAGTCGTTGGGTTTAATGCCAACATGCGCACGCATTTTAATTAAGAAATTAAATTAAATACAAACTGATGCGTAACAGATTCCTCGTTACTAATTAAAATTCAATTTCTTGCCATTAAAATGAGCGGCGACAAGAGGCAGCGCAGACTACAACAACATTAACAACAGGGCAACAACAAGAGCAACAACAGCAACAGCGTCAATTACCAGGCAAAACCCTTCGCACCGGAAACACAACAGCCGCAGTAAATGGGGCGTGGCCAAGGCCTCCTTTCTCCCTTCTCCCCTTTCCCCCTTGCTTGCTTTCACCGCACTTTGCCACACAGCGAAAGCAAATTAAGCATGCAAAATTAATACGCAATAAAAAAGCAATAATAAAAGCCAACTCGTGTCTCAACCGAAAACAATTTTCGTTGTCTTCTTAACTTTTATGTACATGTTTCGGTTTTCTATTTCAAAATTGAACGCAAAAGCAAATTGAGTAAAGATATAAATTCAGTTGAATATCTTTAAAGTAAATTCAAAGGACTTTCCTTTCGTAATAGAAGAAACAAAAATGTTCAAAGAAAATAAACCAAAATTGGGTTTTTCCTTTCCGAATAAATTCATTTATTTCAGATTTTAAAAATATTTGCTAAAATCGAAGATGTTTCTTTATTTTATTTAGACTTGTGCACTTAAAGAGCATTCTGTTTGTTTTGGTTTGAAACTTAGCGTCGCGTTGAAACGATGAAAAGAGAACACAAACCATTACACACAATGAAACGATGAGAATGGAACACAAACCATTTTTGCACAAAAATTGAGAATATTTAACAAAATACAAGCTCTAAAAAAAACATAAGAGAAAAGTAACATACACATAAACCTTAAAATGAGCCCTCCATAATTTCTTACAGAACAAGTTCGAATAGAGTGTATAAAAGACGTTTTAAATTGGCAGAAAATTTGATTAAAGAAACGTTTGTTTTGGCAAAGTTGCACAATAATTGGATAATGTGGCAAGTTGGTGCCGTTAAACATTTACTAATTAAAATTTAGATATTGAAGCGCAGGCGTTTGATTGATTCACTTCAAGTTTTAACAAAATGCTGCCAGTGGCTGTTGTTGTTGTTTTTGTTGTCGTTGTTGCAAGAGCGTTGTGGTTTAAGTGGGAAGGTATGGGCACAAAAGGGGCGTGGCCCGGTGAACAATGGACGCAGCTAAAGGCAATCCGACAAACCGGCAAAGCCCGCCGCCAGCCTGAAAAGCAAACAAAAGCTACAAAATACTTGACGCAACTATGCCGAGGATGTTGCCTGCCAGGCTAACAGTTACCCCGCCCCCCTGCCCATTACCCCACCACCCCGCTTTCTACAGAGCCCTCTATCCAAAATCCTTGGCCAGTTCCATGGCGCAACATTGTTCTCCATTTACCAGGCTAAACGCCATAACAAAGCGAAACAGCTGTAGGGGGTGTAACGAGTGAGAGATGGAAATGTAAAGGGGGTGGCAAAAAGGGGGAACTTGACGTGCAAAAGGGGTAGCAAATTACTTAAGAAAACTGTTGTTGGCTTATTGGATTAGGTACAGTGAGAGAGAGAGAGTAAGAGAGCATTTCAGATCTTTCAACGCACAATTACCAGCGGCTCTTTTATAATTTCTTTCTTAACCGTGTCCTGCAGGCCAAAAACGGACAACCAACAGCAAATATCCTTAAAGTTAGCCACATTCAAGCCAAGTTTTTCTGTCATTTTCCCAGCCATTCCAAATATATCCATTGCCCATTCTCGGTGGTTTTTTTTTTTATTGTAACGACCACGTCAAGCTGCGAGTAGTATTTGCATTTGCATTTCTTTTTATACTCTAACAGAGGATATTGTTGAAATGTCATAAAATATGTAACACATTAAAGTTGGAGTGTTCGATCTATTATTTTTTATAGAATATATATTTTGCTTAGCTTTCAATAAAATCTGACTACCATACTATATTATATAACTGCCATTCAAACCAAAAATTAAACTTTGTATTAAACACTTATTTATTTGTGCAGAAAACTCAATCAAACTCAACATATGCCACTCTTATTAACATAATTAAATGAAGTATGATAAAAAATAAGTAGACAATATCATAACGCTGCCATAGGAACGCTTTAAGAAATTTAGTTTTTATATACAAATAACTTTTTTCTTTGTAACTTTTCTAGGGTATTAAATTTGTGAGCTTTTTAAATTTAACTTTTTTTACTTGTTGTATTTGTATTGTGTGTTTTTTAGCTGCCTAAAACTCGAACCGCTTTTCATTTGATATTTATTTTTTTTGTTGATTGTATGTGGCGCTTAGACAAAAACGTCGCGTCGCATTCATCCCTGAGGCGAGTTTTCGGCGTATTGTTACACAATTTTGTTGAAATTTATTTACAGAGTTTATGCCACACAGAATCAACATTGAAAGTTGGCACAATGGCAAAAGAGCCATGCGGACCAATATATCGGGGCCAGAACACACTGCGCCAAGTTATGCTTCTAAATTTCCTATCCCCAGAGTAGGGAAAGTTGCCTCGCGCCTCCCTTGCCACATGCCACATGCCTCGTGCCACATAGTACCCACTACACCATGCCTCGTGCTCTGCATGCTAAACAGCAGCAAAGGCAGGCAGGAGGTCGTTTCATGACGTCGGGTCAGAGATTGGGTGTGGCATAAAGCACAAACAAGATAATAAGTTCATAAGTATTATTTGCAACATAATCTCAAGTTCTCTTTCTCTTTCCACCGCTCTTTCTCTCTCTCTCTCTCTCTCTCTCTCTCTCTCTCTCTCTCTCTCTCTCTCTCTCTCTCACTCTCAGTCTGCTTAACTTGCACTCGATTTGATTTTAAAATTTGCAAAGTTTTCTCTTGACTCGGAAAGTTGTCCAGGGGATTGGCAAAGGATTTTACTGGACATTCAAAGTTAATTGGTTAGACTTGTGTCAAACTCTGCTCAAATATGAAATCAACTTCTAACTAAGCTTCAACTAGCTTAAACGCTCTTTATTATTGTTGTATTATTATAATGGGAGATTGGCAGTGCAACTTTTTCTTTCCTTGGAGCCTTCAAATTTTCCATTTTGTAATAAGTTTTATAAGCAGAAAAGCTTTAAATCGCTTCAACATCGAATCGTGTCTAAGCTGAAATTATTGTTCTCTTGAACAAAACCTTCAACCAAGCCGGATATGAAAAAAATTGGATTCCTAACTCAAAGCAAACCATGTTTATACCCTTGCAGAGGATATTATAATTTTGTCACGAAATATGTAACGCATTGAAGGAAACGTCTCAGAAAAATAAAATTTATATATTCGTGATAAGCACCAACAGATGAGTCATGTTCGTCATGTCCGTCTGTCTATCCGTCTGTTTATGTGCGTTTTTCAAGACTTTGTTCTAGAAATATCTTGATGAAACACAGATGCTTCTTCTTTCTGCAGGTAGTACCTATAGTTGAATTGGCCAGATCGGACCACTATAACAAATGGCTGTTTTTTTTTGTTTTTCAATAACTACATATATTTTTGATAACTTAACCAAACTCACTTAACCTAAGTTTGAGGACAGTTTAAACATGATGACAAAATGTCTTGAAAATCGGACGAGTATATCGTATAGCTGCCATAGGAACGATCGGTTGAAAATAAATTTCTGTATGAAAAACCTTTGTGTTTATCAAAATATTTCGACCGAACTGAATATATCTAAATTATAGCACGTTCTGCACATTTTGACCAAATTGTATCAAAATCGGATCACCATAACTTATAATTGCCATAGAAACAATCAGTTGAAAATTAAGTTTTCTTATGCAAATCTTTTTCTTTCTTGTTATTGATCAAGCTACCTATAGTGTCAGGACTCACAGAAATTTGTGCACCGTGTGCTGATAACAAGTTCATTATTCACAAGGATGATTCACATTATGATCCTGACATAAGGTCAGAGAGCCCAGCAGAATGTTTATGATTAAGTCACGCTCAATTTGCTAGCACAGAGGAGAACTTGTCAGGCAGGCAGAGAACTAGCAGAGAGAGCAGGACTCCTTTGGCACATTTGGCTGCTTAGGTCCTTTGGCTAATTAATCACGCCAAGTTAAGTAAACAGCAGCTGCCTATTTAGTGCAACTGCTGCTAATAGCATTTCGTACTTTCACTTGGCCAACTTGACTAACTTGGCTAACACAGCGCGTTCAGCCTTCAACTCGTCCCCTCCCTTCTCTATCTACTCTTGCTTCTCAAGCAGTCCACAAACTTTGACTGCCCAGGCAGAAGCTTCTAAGTGCAATTTATGAGTGCAATGGGCAACGCGGCGGCAACTGAGCGAAATTTGTTTACAACTTAGGCGTTAATTGACACAGCCACAGCTATAACCATAGCAACAACAGCAACAACAATACAACAACACAACAGGACAACAGGGTCAAACAAAACCAGGATCCCAAAACCAAAGCAAAGCAAACCAAACCAACTTGGTTACACAATTGGCTACACAAAATGCACAGGGCCAAGAATATTTTTGCAACTGTGTTGCATTACAAGACCCTAGAGACAGAACGAGACAGAGTGAGCAAAAGTGAGCGAGAGAGACAGCTTGAGTTCCGAAAAACTTTTCAAATGAAATTCAACACCTTTGCCCAGGTTGCTTTTACACTTTTTAAATACTTTTCATAAGCTCGCCAGCTGCAGAGAGTAACTCCTCCTTCACAACAGCTTCAACAGCTCCCAAAAACTTGGTGGCCTCCACAGTTAATGAGACCTTGCCACAGCCTGTTGCACTCTCTGTGCCAATTAGTTGGCATGACAGAGATATCTGCTCTGCTATTCGCTAAAAATTAAGAAAACCAAACAGTTTTCTTATTCTCTCTGCACGCAACTCAAATACACTTCAAGAATTTTAATTTATATTGTTGCTAACCTAGATTAGACTTATCTTAATTGAAATAGCGTGATGAAGAAATCAAAATTGGATCAGTTACAAGTATTAATATCTTATATTCTAAAAACTTCTTCGTAATTCTGCTTTGAAGACATCCATTAAATTTTCAGTTCCGTTTCTTATCAAAGTTTAGAATAAACAAAATACTCTGTTATAAAGCTACACTGACTAGTTAACATAAAACAGTCCTATTAAATAACATACTAATTAACACATATTCCTAACCTGATCAAATATATATATATATATATATATATATATATGCTTAATAATAATAATAAGTTAATGCTTCAATAATGCGTTATGCATTTCCAGATAAAATTAAATTGCTTTCAGCAAGGGCATATACTTAGTACGAGTATAAAAATCGAAGCATAGCGATAAAAAAAAGTAAATCCCGAAAGCGTAGTAAATCAATGTCGCAATAATCCGCACATAAGGCACTTTATCAATCAATGCAGAAAGGATTTAGTCTGAGTTTCTTTTATGTCAACGCCTTTTCAGCCGAAAGGGGATGGTTTGAGTCTGAGAGTATGACAAAGCACACTCAAATACACACACATACAGTTACACACACATACAAAGTAATAAGCGGTAAAACAAAGTAAGACTAAATAATACAGTAAATCACAGGCTAATGCCTCACACACACACACACACTTTGGCACTTGGCAGGCATTGAAGCAATCAAATTAAATCCCAATCGCACACTTAGATAGACATACTCGCAGACGGGGAGAGGACAGGAGAGGATAGATAGACTATGTTATATCGTGGGTAACAACGACAAAACGGCGATAAAGCGTTATGGTTCATTAGGCCCATCGAGTTGCGAGGTGAGCCAAGCGACAACAACAAGGATAACAACAACAACAACAACAACAACAACAGCCACAACAACAGCAGCAATGACTATGACAATGACAATGTTAAATTTACAATCGATGCGTACATTTCAAGTCCCTTGCCACATGCACCTACGCTGAGGGGTAGCCCGACATGCAGCTTAAGGGTTGCAAATCAAATATCATTAAATCTATGCCTACCATATGCTAAGATGACCCACCACCAACAACAACACCAACAGCAGCACCACTTCAACTCGCTGCAATTGTCACCCATTTCGAATCTATCACAGCTCTGATCTGAGCTGACACTTGGCAAATATTTGCTGCAACAAATTGCTAAGCTAAACATGGGTTAAGCGCTGCTCTTCGGGGAGCGATACAAATAAATAAAACATGCTGCGTATTTTGTCAAATCTGTTGCAATTGACCAATGCCACAGGACTTCACTGATCCTGGGCCCAAATATATGCACGCACACGTTTTATTTGCTCATTTCAGTTCAATTGTGGCTGGGGCAAACAAATTTGACAGCGGTTCAATTCATGGTTCAAAACAATGTCTCAACGATGGGTACGGCTTGTGAACATCGCTTTAGAAGGTTTGGTTCGAGTTTAGTTTGAATAGGGCTATGTCCTTTCTTCAACTTGTCAAGCTCCCAAGAACATCTAAATGGAATTCCTAAAATATCAACTACCATAACTCTGTCAAAACTGAACAAATTTCTCATTCATTGTTTTGAATAATTTTAGAAAAAATATTAGTTCAACATTTTAAGCTTAGACATGTTAAACTTAGACATAGTGAGTTTGGTTGAGTTATATTGAAGAGCAAAAAAGTTTTTCATACAAAAACTTATTTTCAACCAAACGGTCCTATGGCAGCTATATGTTATAGTGGTCCGATCTGGACGATTCTGAAATATGTACTGCTCGCAGACAGAATAAGCATCTGTGCCAAGTTTCATCACAATAGTTTTAAAACTGAGGGACTAGTTCGCATATAACCAGACGAACAGACGGACTAGTTGGCATACAAACAGACGGACAGACGGATATGACGCGGCTGTTTCTTCTTCAATGCGTTACACATTTCGTGACAAAATTGCAGCCTCTTGATGTTAAATCAAGTTTCATTTAACCTGCAGATACTCCTATGTCTAATTCAGTTGAGTTGAAATGTGTCTGAGGCATGGAAAATTAACACCTGCGTGCCGTATTAATGCAATGATGAAATTAAACGAAACTTTTATGAAGGAGTTAAGAGGCGCTGGACAACAGAAAGGCAGAGACAGAGGCAGACAGCGAGGCAGAGCGTAGCAGAGAAACTAATAATGAGCTTTCAATGTTAATAAGCCGAGGCAAACTTTGGCAACGCTGACAATGTCGAAAAGGCGACAGCTGCAGTTGTCGCCTTCAGTCAGCTTGGTGAGGTAAGAGTTGGGGTGGGAGTTGGGATTGGGATTTTGCAGACGCACTCAAAAAAGGACACTGACAAAATCCCTTTTTATACGTAATTTCATTTTCGCCGCCTGTCCCACTCAAAAAGTAATTTAAAAACTTTGTTAGGCATTTTTAAAGTCATTTATGGTGTATATAGACCAACAACAAAAAATGTATATAAAAAACAGAACAAAAAGCCAAAAAATACAGAATACCAACAAAAAATGTAGACGGCTTTGTTGATGAGCCACTGATGAGGCATCCATCCGCTCCACTTTCAGCAATAGCGTGGAGCAGGTCGGTGTCGATTTCAGTACATCAACAACAGCCCCAAAAAAAAAAGTTTAGATTCTTCTTTTGTTTTTTGTCTATCGCAGCTAACTTGAGAAATAATGAAATAAAAAACCAAAATGTTAGAAAATTAAGTTTTGCTTGACTAAAAGATACCCCATTTTCATAAGCAGCGTGTGGAAGATGAAACTCTTGCTTGAAATAAACTTTCGGCAATTTCCTTTTTCAAAATATCTCATCTTTTAAACAGTTCTGTCTATAGAGCTGAATATATTTCCACACATTTATGTAAGTTTATTATACCATATCTATCATTATATGGACACTTACCAATGTTAACTAATGTCTTGAATACCATCGTTTTATGTTCCTTTATCTAAACAAATCTTTGTTAATAGCAAACAAATTGTCACATCTTTCAGCAATCTGCTCATAAATCAATCCATAAATATTCAAAAAGCAAATACAATCCTTAGCTAATAAGTAACTGTTTACTGCAAATCACCGCATTTATAAAAAATCATCTAACAAATCCATCCATAAATATGAACAAATAATTTCTTGCTTTTTCATAGAGTTCCAAAGTATTATAATGATGAAAAGAATATCTCCTGAATATGAAATGAAGCAGCTGAACAAATGTCGACTGGCGCGACCAGGACTTGCCTCAGCCTGCCGCAGTTCTCAGCTTGCCTCAGATTGCCACAGCTTGCCTCAGCTTGCCTCAGCTTGCCACAGCCTGCCTGCCACCCAAAACGCGCCTCAGTCTGAACTGGGTCCTTGCTGCCCATTGCCACTTTTGCGCGAAGGATAATAATAATAAAGTCGCCTCGCCTTAACGCTGGACACAGCTGCGAGTTCTACTTGGTTGCCCCTGATAACCAACCCGCCACCCATCCGCCTTGTTTGTGAGCATTGTGCGACAGCTGGCGTTGAACTTAAATTAGCCTGTACACACAATCCGCTTTTCACAAACTTCTTATCAGCGAATTTATCTTTCATATGGCAATGCGCAACTTTTGAATGTTGAGTGCTGAGTGGCGAGTGGAATGTGAAATGTGAAATGTGGCGAGTGGAGACTGAAGAATGAATGGTAAGGAGTGGCAAGTGGCAAGTGGCAAGCAGCGAGTGGCATGTAACAAGTGTTTGTGGGCGCTTATCACAGTTCAACTGCACAACAACGATCTCAAAGCTCAGTGAATAGTATTTGTTAAAGGAAAAGTTTGTTAAAGTAAACAAGTAAGAATGCTCTAGTCGAGTTTGTCCGACTACGAGACTCCCTGCTTGTCCAGTGCCTGTCAAACTGTTGTTTCTGCCTGCTGAGACGGGGGTAATAGATTCTTCCATAACTTTATTGTTATTTATCCGACCGTACTGAAATTCACGCAACTGATCAACATTGATAAAACAATTATTCGAAATTTCAAATAAACTTGATCTGCGTATGGTATACAGGAATCTGCATGACAACTTTGGTGTCTCTAGCTCTTGAGTCTCCGAGATCTGCGTGTTCATACAGACGGACAGACGGACATGGCTAATTTGACTCGGCTGTTGATGCTGATCAAGAATATATATACTTTATATAGTCGGAAACTCCTCCTTCTGCCTGTTACATACATTTGTAGTACTTTATAGCTCCCTTCTTCCCATTATTTATGGGAATATATAAAACACTTTAAATCGCATTATAGAAAACATGTGTTTTAAAAGGTTTATTGTAGAGACGCTTGACTGTACTTGGCAAAATTATGATTGCAACCACAAAAGCGGCGATTGAGTGTTTGAGACTGTCGCACCAAAGAATAAACATTTTATCATAAAGAGATTAAATGCCGATAAGTTGAGACTCAGCGTTGATTTATGTTGTTGTGTTTATTGTGCTTGTTGCTGCTATTGTTGTTGCTGTTCCTGCTGTTGCATGCCCCCAGAAAAACACAATTCCAAGCAATTTCCGCATGCGGTGAAATTAATTTCGAAGCATTTGCCAGTTGCACAAAAGAGTCCACTTCCACTCGAAAAAGCTGAGACAACTGCAGCTGTCTCCTTTCAACTTTCAACTGTGCAAACTTAAGGGGCAGCCACAAAATGGCCACTTCCCATGGGCCACACTCGACGCAGGATAGTACAAAAATGAAGGTAATCTATTTGCCTGCTGCCCCTGTGGGCCCTCTGGAAGCAAAAGGGTAAAGGGGGTGCAGCATGGGGCAAGGTGCACTCAATGTCAGTTAAAATCCCGACGCTGCTTTACGACAAAAACTCTCAGCCAGCTCTCCACTCAACTCACCTCGACAAATGTCTAAAGATAAAGCTGCAAAAATATTTTAACATCCTTTGGCAACATGCCGGGCCAGAATTATACCCACATCCCCACCCACGCTTCCTCCAACCCCCTCCCCCGCATACCCAGAACCACAGATGCAGTGCATCTGTTGTTGTTGCTGTTGTTTGCTTGCTTGGTGGGTTGGTGGGTTGCTGGGTTGATGGGTTGGTTGCTAAGTGGGTCCAGCAGCCGCAGCTCAACCTACACTAAACAAAGTCTTTGTGTGAGAAATTTTCATATTTTATGCACGAGAGTTGAGAGCTGACCAGAAAAAATAATACATACATAAGTGGGAGGAAAAACGCGCACAAAAACATTAGCCACAAAATTGTTGTAGTTCTTATACTCTGTACACATTTCAGCTGAGTAAAAAGGGTATCATAAATTTATGTAAATGTAAATAACTGGCAGAAGCATGCAGCTATACTGTATTTTTATTAGATGTGAAAATTTGTACCCATATAAATAAATTGCTATTACGATCTTGGGCGAAAGCCGAACATCGATTGAACAGCTTATAACATAAATAATTTTACAATGCATCATTTTTTACTTTTCTTTACTTAAGATATTTACATAGAAGGTAACTTCTTTTAAAGTTTAACTTCATTTTACAATCGCAATTTAACTACAATGTTAAATTGCAAATTCGAAACATTTATCATGATTTACATTCTTATTTTCTAATTTCAAATATGCTCTTTTGTTCAAAATTTTCAATTTATTATCGAAACAACGCATTCCAATTCCCAAAATTAACCAAATTAAATATTTTTTTCATATTACCGAAGCCAACCAAATCGTAAACAAAACTATTGTAACCACAATTTCAAAGATATAGAAGCCGGTATAAAACCGAATGAACTCAGAACAGTTTACGTACTAGTGTTCTAATTTCCGATCGAAATGGTTTTGATTTCACTTTTTCGAAACCGAGTTCGAACCCCAGTTTTGAAGCAATGAGTCTATTTAGTTTTCATCGACAACAGTCACACTTTTGCTTGCACTTAGTCATTTATAAAGGTAACTCGACTTCAATCTAACGAATAATTCGATTCTTAATTGTATGAATAATAGTATGAATAGTAAATGAAAATTGAGTTTAAGAAATTGGTTTTTCAATTTCTTGTGTAAGTGGCAAATCTTAAGAACGTAAAAACGTAGTTTTAGATGATTTCAGATAAGCAATCAATTCCGTTTCCGCAAGTTTTGATTCAGAACAGACCTGATAGTCTTGAGCTTATCTTTTTATCAAAATTTATAAAGATTGATAGCTGAGTATCATGTAGTCGATCACTCCCACTTATTTATTATTTGTGGTTACTGTCGTTTTGGTCTGGCTAGTCGCAGTACTTCAAAGAGTGTGAGACAGTAGAGTACTCTGAAGAGCTGACAAAATCCAATGATAATGTGCTGCAAATTAAAATTACTATGCCCTTGGCCAGCTGGCATTAAGAGACATCGTTGTCGTTGCGGCTGTCGTTGTAGTTGTAGTTGTCGTTGTCGTTGTAGTCGTTGTTAGTTACTTAGTTAGTTAGGGCCGCATTGAAGCCAAAGTCGAGGCTTGTAATGAAATGGCTTTTGCAGCAGTTGACTAAAATAGGCCAAAAGTCTGCACTCTGAGCTGAAAACAAAATGAAATTGCTCAACGCTCAGAAAAATTCAAATGAATTGCTGCTGCGGCTGCTGCTGCAGTTCGTCATTCAGTCAATTTGACAGCCAAATGTTTCTCTGTGAGTAACTTGATTTTATTAACAACTTTGCTGTCCAAGCCTTTACACACGAACCATATTTAGCTGTTGTGTGGCGGCTGCTGTTGAGCACAAATTCAATTAGCCCAGTTAATTGATCGAGATAACACAATTTAAGCATTTCAACCACTGAATTATGCATTGAACAAGCTTAACTCATTTTCCTAGCTAATGTGATCCAAAAAATGTGTTGAGAGGTTAGTTTAGAAAACACATTTGCTTAAAACGGCTTTTAAGAGAAAACAAAAGTATGCAGAACGTGTTCTGGTTTCCATTTTCATAAAATTTGAATTATTGTTGATGAGCTACACAACACATCAGCAACTTTTTTCAATCCTTGTTCACATTCATGTGAACTCAATCCCCAAAATCTTATCAGGGGGAAAATGGAAACATTTAAGGAAATTCACTTTTGCAATTCCTTGCCAAAAGTTAAAGCCCCAATCCGAATCAAACGAGTTCATTAAGTTATTAAAGTAGAAAAAGTTAAAGAAAATTGCTGAAAACTTGGTTAAAGTTTTTAAGTCTTTTAAGAAATATTGCTTAAAAGAAAATTTCCTGTAAAATATCAATCAGCCCTTTTCTTATTTTCATTTTCCCTTAATAGCTCAAGGTCCAATGAAGTTAATTATTTCTCAATGACCACTTGAGAATGGTTCTAGCAAACTCTGTACAAAATCTTGATAAAATTGAAATTGGAAGCACACCTGAAAATAGTTAGTAGCTACTATTAAATGGCTGTTAACTGTTAATGGCAGACAAGAAACTTCGATCAGAAACAATTTGAAGCAATTTGGAAAACGAATTGGTACACAAAATTGAAGTGGCCATCAATCTAAGCGCCGAACTTAATAAACATACCTCGTCATTAAGGCTGGAAGCAAGGATTTGACAGTGACAGGCTGACAGGACGAGTTAAAAGAAAGGAAAGGCAAGGAGCGCAACGAAAAGAATAGAGTGGTACATCAAAGCTGCGGTCAGGAGCAAGGACTAAAGACCAAAGGACTACTTAGCAAGCAGGCTGATGGGTCAGCTGTCCTGTCCTGTTGCCTAGTAGCCGCAAAGCTGCTTTGACCAAGTTCTTGTCTATTGCATGGCAAAATATTCGCCTGGCTTTTTTGGGCGAATAGGCAGAGGGCCAAAAGGGCCAAAGGGCCAAAAAGCAGCATTGCCTGTTGAATTCAGCCATAAACTTGAATCAGACAGAGCGAAGCAACTCATAGCAAATCATGAGACTTATGTCAAGTCTTAAAATTCAGGGCAATAAAATTGTTTCTTATAGCGTGTTAAAATGCATATATCCCTTGTCCTATATTACTCTTCTCTAAACGGATGTCCTTAGTAGACTTGTGCGGCTTGTGTTTAATGCTTATGCTTTAATTGTCAATAAAATAATCATTTGCAAAACATTCTTTTGCCACTGCAACCGCAGCACGTGCCGAATAAACAAGCTGCCAAGTATGTAAAACGGCAAATTTTTATCAATAAATGATTGAGGACTGAAGCAGACAGGACCTTCAAATTGAAGAGACTACACTGAGAAAAAAAATAATGTGGAATAGTCGACAATTTCGTTCTTGTGCATATTGCAGAAAGTTCAAAATGCTCGAAAGTATAAATTTAAACATTTCACTTTGATCTTTAAAATATCTTTTGAATTTGTTTAAAACATTTTTGCTAAGAGATTTGAATTTAGTTATTTAGTTTTTTTTTTTCAAATTTAAAAAGGAAAAGGCTCATACAGTTTAATATCATATTTTATATATAAAGATAAAATATTAATTTGATTGATTATAGTAAGAAAAATTAGTTTAATTTAGTATATTTGTTTTAATATTTAAGAAATAAAAAATTTCATAAATTTAAAATCAATATTTTTCAATTTTAAGAAAAAATATTTATAAAATCAATTGTTTTATGTTACATTTTTTAAGATTTAAATAATTATTTTATTATTTCAGTAACTGAACAAATGCATTTAAACTTATCTATTAAATATCAAAGACTTTTAGGCTTACAATATTTACTTACCTAATATGTTAATCAATTTAGGGAAAAGTAATTTGTAGAAATGTATAGCTTTTATGCAATTTCAACTAATTTTGATAAATGTGAAGATGATCTCAACATGTAATTTATATCAAAATAATATCTTTTAACCATATCATATTTATATTGATCTATTTGTTTGCTGAGTGTAGAAAAGAGGTACAAGCCACAGACAGCTCGTAAGAGTTGAGCTGGCAACAGAACTATGAGCCTGGATCCTTGAGCAGGGAAGCCAGTCGAAGCAAGGAGAAGCCAGTGAAGTTTGGGTAGGCGGAGCAGGAAGAGGTGCAGTCGAATCTGAAGGACTGCTCTTCAAGTTATTGACGAGATAAAGTTGAAGATTTTTGTGTGCATTTTGTGAAGTGGCAGACGAAGACCATAATGATTACAGGACCTAGTCAGTGAGACGAGGAGTCGAGGAGTTGAGAGAAGAGCAGAGCAGACGTGGCCGGAGATGATGACGTTGATGTTGGCACCAAGGATGTTGAGAGTTTTGATGGAAGCAGCACAGGACAACCACAGGATGCCAAGGGCTTAAGGCTGAGCCTTTCACAGAAAAAATGGTATACATATGTGTGTGATTGTGTGTGTGTGTGTTGGCAGGTCTAGTTTATTTGCTCAAATGCCGCTCGTTTGCTCATGACACCAGCCAACAGCTAAAATAAAAATGAAAAAAAAAGGAGGAGGAAAGAAAAGAAAAGCAATAAAAAGCCATGCGAAGCGGAAAAAGAAAACATTGTGGCCAAACAACAATGCCAACAGCGCGACGCACACTTTACACACACATGCACAGAAATACACCCACACAGTCAAACACACACAGTCACACACACACAATCATACACACAATCCACACACAGCTCATCGATTTTCACTTGAGCGAGAAAAACGCTGCCGCGCAATTCTCCGAAGTCGTACAAACAAATGCGCGTAAATTTTGCTTAGCGCAAGTGCAAATACTTGACACAGCCGCACCTACAACAAGTTTGTGGCAATTGCTACACATTGCTAGCACTTAGAGATACCCTGTAAGCAGCGTTAAGATAGCTCGAATCGATTGGAAGTCACGCAAGCTCAGTTCAAAACTAAAATGGCCTTCAAATCGATGTTAAGCGAACTCAAGTGCAGTGTATTTCACACTAGCAGATACCCTACAAATATACCCTACCCATGTAAGTAGCTCTAAGATAGTCGAAAGTCATATAAGATCAACCCACAACTGATGACTTTGCAATCGATGTTAATCGTTCTTATGAAACGTTTATGTTAAAAAAGCAGATACCCTGTAAGCAAAGTAAAAATGTTCAACTTAAACATAGCCACAATTCGAATAATACACAGACAAAACGCTCCAAAAGTATTTGCACTCTCAGATGCAAACACAAGATCTCTGCTGCTGAGAGCGTGAAATTTTTAAGATTTTAAGGTAAACGAAATACCCGAAACACTGTATTTACCTTGTTTTTGAAGCTATGTGCCCACTGTGCTTAAAAGCCTTTTCATTTACATTTGTTGGCATTTCAGTCATATGTCAATATCCTTTTTTTTTCGGGCGTAACTTGAACGGTTGACTTGGCTTATCGTCCTTATAGTCCTTGCTCAACCACGCCTTCGCAAAAGTTTCAAGTTTATCATATTTTGGGTTTGTTTCTTTTTTGCTTGTGCTGATTTATTTGAAAGAAGTTAATAAATTTACATTGAGTTGTTATCTCAGACAGACATGGAAAGTTTTTCCAAAAATCGAAAGTTTTTAACAAAAGTTTTGTCAGGTAAGTTTCCATACCTGTGTCAAGTTGATTAGTTAAGGTAGACAGCTTATAAGCAAAGCAAAACTAACAACAATTTTTCGGGTTATCAGGCCCTTAAGGGGACTTGAGATAAACTATTCGTGTGATTTGTGACACAAATACATGTTTAAAGAAAGAATTTAGTTAGATTAGCTCTGTGGCACTTTGTATTCATAAAACGATTTGCACTTCATCACAGGCAAATAATAAAGCCAAGAGAAGGGAAGCTGTGGCCAGTGAGAAGGGGCTGGGTGCGGGAACAACCGCAAATGCAAATATTTGAAGCATCAGCAAAAAGCAGCGGGTAAAAGAATATAAAAAAAAAACGTATATATAGAAGGAAACTCAACTCAACTAACTACAAACCGAAATAATTGTTACTGACACTGACACAAGCTGCAGCTACACTCAACCAAAAAGGGGCTAAGATTAGTGAAACCAGAAACATTAAGATTTAGAAGCAATGTTTTCAAATATTGAAAAAAAAATTTTTGAGTTATATCTAAACATTACCGAAATTTTTGGTCAAATTTTTAAATATTTAAAAAACAACATACATTTTTACAATCAAGAGAACTTTTTACATTTTGGAGAACTTTGTAATACTACATTCGAAAAAAATATTAATATTTTTAACATTTTAAAGATAAGTTTTCATTCAACTGTCTCAAAAGCCATTGGAACAGCTTATAATTTCGATTTCGAATGTTTTCATTGAATTCGGAAACGCGAATTGTTCAAGCCTGGATATTAGAACAACAAAAGCGTTGCTTTATGAAATATACTTCAAGGCTTCGAAAGCAGTTATATTTTCTAAATGCTAGATCACACTTTTCTTTGAGTGCGCTGTTGCAGTTGCTGTAGTTGCTGATGTTGCTGTTGTTGCTGCTATTGCTGCTGTTGCTGCTGTTGCTGTTGCTGCTGGCTGATAGCGCAGACAAACGTCCCGCAGCAATTGAAACAACAGCAAGAGGCGGGTATACTCTTAGTTGGATTTGGTTAGAAAAGGATGCTGATGGGTGCCAATGGGTGGTACAAAGAGTGTTGTGGATGGGGGGTGTTGCATTGTGGTGGTTTGCTGTGCAAAGTTGCCAACACAAAGTAAAGTTATTTGCGGTTCATTATTCACTTTTGGATTTTATTTTCAGACAGCGACAGCATCAGGATTGAAGCCCCGTTGATGGAGAGCAGATTGAAGCCCGGTTTCGAAAGCACGTCGACGTTTGTTAACTTTACTTTTACCCCCAAACAGCGAATGGCGAATGGTGGTGCACAACTGCATGCAAAATGACTTGGCAAATGATTTGGTGGTGCAGCAAGCGTATACGGAACAGAGGCGGAGTAGAGTTGAAAGAGAGCGACATTTAAATAGAAAATTGTACTTGGCATTGCATTGCAGTCGAAGGAACATTTTTGCTCTTTGCTTATTCATCTTGCAAGTTGAAAAATAAATTAATAATGCGTTCTTGCCACTGACAGCAGCTGCAACCGCATGCGAAAACGCAAAGCAAAAAAACTGCTTGGGGAGATAGCGAGCAGAATAAAAGAAAAACTAAAAAAAAAAAAATATAAATTAACGAATTTTAAATGCTCTACAAAAAACAAAACACTAAAATAAAATTAACCTTTGGTTGTTTCGATGTTTATTAGAGGCTCGCAAGAATGCATTTCGAATTGTATTCAAAATTCTAACATATTTTAAATTTATTTTGTATATATTCATATCTATTTTATGATAGAGGTTTCTTATAAAAATAAATTTATGTATATAGTGCAACCCTTGATTGAACAGTTTCCAAAATAGTTTTTCATAAATCAGGTTAATCTTCTCCCTACAATATTCATAACAGTTTACAGTTAAATTATGATCCAATCTGATACAACAGAAAAGAAAAAAGTGTCTGGCAAATCTGTTTAAAATATCCCATTAAACAATTTTCAAAACAATCAGAAAAGTGATTTTTGAAGTGACTCAATTCAGACGGTTTTCTGTTTATATCTTTCGTAAAAAATTAATATATTCATACATAAAGAACTGTTAATTCCTTCAAATGAGATTCTTTTAATACTTCAAATTAAGATTCTCAGTGTTGTTCTACTTTAATACAAAAAAGCCATCATTTAGTACTCTTTTTAAAGATCATCTAAAACAACAATTGTTATTCAATGCATCACTTGTTTTACTAAAAATTACAAATTATATTTTATACAAAATATTATGGTCATTATCGAAATAAATAGCTTAAAGAATGAAAGATTTTCATTGCATAAATGGAAATGTACTTAACGATACAGCCGCTAATCAGATAAACGTATCTAAAAGTTTTAAAAATTGTCTTTTGAATGAGATACTTGCAACATGAAAAAGTTGAAGTACCTTAGCAAGGATATAAGGATAGTGTCCTGGGTTGAAGAACTCGAATGTTCGTTTCGTAGCGTTGCTGCCTTTTGCCCCTTGTCCTAAAATTTAATTGCATCTTTTTCAGCAATTCTGGCACGAAATGAAAATGCATGCAAACGCTGAGCAAAGGGTCTTAAAAAACCGAACGAAACCCCTGAACCCCAAACCAAACCATAGCCCTCCATCTACAAGAACAGAACCTCCTCCCCCCCGCCAGTCCAAGCAGAGCAGTTTAAGCTTTCAGTTTAGTTCAGTCAAGATATGAATACTAATAGCCACTGGAATGTTTGAGTAGCCAAAGGACATTGCACTGTCTGTGAAGTAGGGGTGAGAACGGGGGGGAGTTGAGGGAAAGAGAGTTCCCAAGATGATCCTTGCTGTGGGTTCGTTGTCTGTTCGCTGTTTGTACGTTCATTCCTTCGTTTATAGTATGGCTGGCAATGTCATTACTCTTATTTGATTCCGTGGACATTCGCATAAATGTCAGATTGAGTTTTGTGCGGCGGCAAAGTTGAGTCCTTGAATTGCAGCAGCAGCAGCAGAAGCAGAAGCAGAGGCAGCAGCAGCAACAACTGGCAAAATGCATTTGAATGCTAAACTCGCAAAGGACGATTCTCCTCCTTTGCCCTGCCCAATCTTGAAACAAAAACGAAGCGAAGAAAAGCAATTAGCGAAATTAATTGCTTAAGTTTCGCTTTTGAAATATTTATCTACAAGACTGAGTTTAATTCAACGGCCCATGGACAAGGATACTATTTTTGCCCACGATATGCTGCCAAGCACAATTTGCTGGCTTGTCAATTCAATTGGCTTAGCGGTTTTGTGCCTCTCACTTTACTCCATTCCACTTGCTGATTGGTGGACCCCGAGGGGAACAACTGTAGGTAACAGTTACCTGATTTTTAGTGCACAGTGTAAAAAAACAGAATCTTGTTCATACTATTTGGATATTACCAAAAACAAGAAATGTAAAATAAGAATTCGACATTAAACATCGAAGAAAGTATAAAAATTAGGCATTTCCAAAGAATTTAAAATTATGTAATATTTATAAAGTACTAAAAACAACGTTTACTTTTTAAAATAAATTAATCAATAATAATTTACTATTTATAAATTTTAAAAATATTATTTGAAGACACTTTTCTTAATATTTCGTTTTTTCAAATATATAGACTTGCTTTGACAACAATTCTTCAGTTAAATTTCAAAGTACTTTGTTTTTTTCTCAGTGTAGTAACTGAACTGTTGAGGTAGTATAGTTCGAGTATTGTATTTCAATCTGTGGTTGACTTACCGCTCTCCCAGTGCTGTGATAGCAGCAACATCAATGCGATGACAATGGGCCAAGCACTGGGCAGGATCTGAGGCATGATTGTCCTGTTCCTGGTCGGGATATGTCTTCGGTTGTCTTTGTATTGGCTAATTGTAGGCAATGGTCTGTGTTTCGCCATTTTGCTGCTGCTGCTGCTGCTGCTGCTGCTCTGCTCGTTGTGGAGTTGGTTAGTTAGTTGGTTGTATTTGTTGTAATATTTGATGTTGTTGTTTAAGTCGTTATTTTTGTTTTCTTGTTATTGTGGCTGTTGCACTCAATTGAATTTGCAAGAGTTTCGTTGAGTATTCAGTTGCATTGAATTAATTATTTCATTGTTTTTGTTGTTTTTGCACACACACAAACACACGTTATTGCCGCAGATTGTTGCACAAGTGTTTGCTGTTGCTCTTGTTGTTTTTGTTATTGCCTGCCGTCTTGCAGCAGCACTTACGGTATTTTAATTATTCAAAATAGGTTTTTAGCACAGCGCTACGGAGTCCAACCGACCGACTCAGGACTCGTTGCCAGGACTCCCAACACAACTCTTTCTCTTTCTCTCTCTCTATTTCTTTTTCTCTTTCACTCCTTGTTTTAATTGCTTGTTCTGCTGCAATGCATTTTCCTGGGGCCGTTGCAAATTTATAGCTGTAAAATAGAAGTAAAAACGATATGCGTTAGTTTTCTGCATAACCACAGAGTACTCTAAAGTGTATATGTATATGTATATTTGTATGCATTTATTTATACACCCTATGCCCATGCCTAAGAGGGTGTTATAAGGTGCAACAAAAGTATGTAGCAGGCAAAAGTAGACATCTGCTAGCATATTTAAAAAATAATCCCCAGTTGAAAACCAATTTGCAGTGACAATTTTCAATGTATGTCTTTTATTTTAAATGTGAATGCTTCTTAGCCCACTATTGATCTGCTGTTTAAATTTCATAACGATTGAATAATAAACACCAAAGTAATGCAAGAAACTACAATATATTTACTTGACCAAGCAGTTAAATGTTGAAGGGCTCTGCTTGCTGGAGCTGCTGCTGAACTGCTTTGTACTGCACTGCTTGCTGAGTGTATTTCAGAGCTGGCAAAACATTGATTATATCGACAGTTAGTTTAGTTCTCTTTACCATCGATGTTTTCTTATTTGTTTTTGCTTATATAATTTTTTTCAGGAAGATTATTTTTCTCAAAAATCGGAATCAGAAATGGGAACATACCTGGTATTATAGTTTTATTTATATATTTTAATAAAGTCAATTTGTTTAAGAATTGCCGCTGTGGGTACAGGGTGTTTTGCCGTCATGCACACATGTCCATATCTGTCTAACTTGTTATTTATATATATATATATATGTTTATCTGTGTGTATTTGTGTGTTGTGTAATGCTGCTAAACCGTCCTGCCCAAATACATAATTCCTATGCAAATAAGCGTAGAGCCCAAACCCTGTAATTTATGTGCGAGCTGCGTTTTGCATAACTGCACATAGCTTGTGGGCGGGAGGGGTAGTCACAGACTGCAGGGCAGCTGCACTTCTTTATTTAACTATTTTCTATTTTGTTTTGCTTTTTTTTTCTTTTTGGCAAAAAGTGCCACACGAATAAAACTCAAGTAAAGCGTAAAAAAAGGACGACCGACTCGCAAAAAACACATACCCAGGACACGCTGCCAAATTAACAGAAAATTTTGGAACGTAGTGCCATATTTTTTTGTGTGCCAACAGAGCATAGAAAAGGACGCCTCCCTTAAATTCCAAAGCCCTCTTTTTAGCTATCTCTTCCCTTCCCTACTCTATCTCTGGCTCTGTCTATGTGCAGTCAACGGCAAGCCAACTGAAATAATCCTGAAAAATATTGTTGGCTTTGATTTGGCGCGGCTTTTCGCTCGGTGTTTTCTTTTTTCTTTTATTCGTTAGTTGCTGCCCTGCATTTTCCATATTCTTTTTCTTTTTTCTTTTTTTTTTGTAACAACCTCTCCATTTAATATGACATGGCAGCTTTCCATGCATGACACACAAAATGGAGCAAACAGCAAAGCAACAAGAATCAAAAAAGTTAGCTGCATACCGGAAAATTGACACCCTTACAGAGATGATAATAAAACTGCATCTATTTTTGCTTCCTTGTAGAGATGTTAATCGTACAAAAACTCAATGTTTGAACAGTTGCTACAAATATATAAAAAAGTCAACTGTCTATTGTCAAATATAAATCGACTTCATAAAGTAAACAAATGGTTTAGTCGATTTTGCCCGACTACAAAACTCCCTGCAACCAACTTTGCAAATCACTAGTTAATTTTTGTATTCGGTACACATACAAGCAGTGCAATATAAGCATTACATCAACTGTTCTTCAAGCAGTTCAGCGGCAACGTAAGCAAGTAGCGCAGTTAATCGAAGCAGTATCCGTAACGATAGCTCATCGGTTTTATCGATTAATCGATTTTTTTTACCCTTAATGGCAATCATAAAATACAATAATCCAAAACAACGGTGAATGCTACTTTGTTGCCCTTAAAACACTATAATACCCTCTGTAAGGGTATACAAAAACTAACTGCGCATCATTTGCGCCGCAACGCCCCTTTAGGCACCTCCACCCCAACAGCCTCTAGGCATCGTGCATAGCAGCATCCCCTGCTGCCCATATGCGGCCCATAAACAATTCTATTAAAATTAATGTTGCATATTTTTATAAGGAAAAAACTTAAATGTTTTACAAATTGATTCAAATTTGTTATATGTTGGCGTCATGGTGCAAAAACTGAGTTCAAATGGCAGTCAGGATACCCTGTAGTAAATGAAAGTAGATCATAAAAATGCTTTAACTAAATCTTAAGCACATTTCATACAGAGCCTGATGAAAACTTAAACCACAGAAACAGGGAAGACAAACGTAGCAACAAATTGAAGCGTAAGTAAACAAAAAAGCATTAAAAGGAAACAACGAAAAAAGTTAGGATCTCTTTCAAAAAAGAAAATAGCCAAGAAATATGATTGATTTTATGTGTTTGAGCTGTGTGCAGGATGAAGTCTGAACTCTGATGTCTGAAGTCTGTGGCAATGACAAGCGTTGGGGCTCAAGGATATGGCCGGAAATATGCAAGAATACACTGGGATATTACTTATGCTCATATAAGGACATGCAGACGTTTTTTATGTGCAAGGAAATAAGCAAGCAGCCAATTCTGCCAAAAACCCAAAAGGGAAAAATCGAAAAGCACAAACCACAACAACAGCAACAACAAGTAAAACCACACACAGACAGGATACAAAGGATACACAGCATATACGCAAAGGCATGCGTATGAGAGAGAAAATTTGTGTATTTGCCATAAAATAATTTATCAATTGGAAAAATTTTTAGACAGGCTCGAGCAGCGAGCAGAAGGATGTGGAAAAGGAAGAAAAGCACTTTATAAGCGCGTGTGTATGTGCGTGTGTGTGTGTGTGTATTTGAGGGTAAAATTATGACAGGAGGAAATAAAAAAGCATAAATTTATTACTGGGCAAACGATGACTACTAAAACTTGGCCACAGGCTCCGTTGGGACGAAGTGCGACGCTGCAAGCGAGCATCATAAATAATCGAAGGGGCGACAATATTGGAGAATGTGCCAGCACGCAGAACAATGGCAAAAGGCAGAGGATAAGGAGGAGCAGAAGGGGCAAAAAGGTGGCAAAGTGTGTGCGGCAGACAGAGCAGCTGATGGCGAATGCACTGACGTCCTATGAAACAGCATAAACACACATAAATGCGATTCGATTGCAGGTTGGTAGGGGTGAAAAGTGGTAGAGTGGTAGAGGGAGGGGGGTGAGGGGTGAGGCGAGGGCGAGAGGCAAGTAACGCCACACGCAATGGCAGCAAAAATAATTGTACGAGTACATACAACAATTTGCCATAACAAGGATATCAAATTTGTGCTGTATTGAAGGAAAGGCAGTGCGGAGTAAAAATAAAAAGGATAACGAGCACAATAAAAGAAATGAAATCGTAACCCAAACTGTTACTAATTGGACAAAGCAGCCAAACAAAATACAAAATAAAACCAAAAGAAAAAAGAAAGAAGAATAATAGAAATGAAAACCAAAAGCAGCGACAACAAGAGAATACACACAATATATATATGTGTGTGTGTGTGTGTGTGTGTGTTTGGCCCTCAAACATTGGCTGCTGTCTGATATTCAAATTTCGCCACAGCATACAAAAAAAATATTAAAAGAATGAAAAGAAAAGAGAAGAAAATTGGCTTAGTTAAGTCTAATTTTGCAGGCAGACAAAGTGCTTAAAAAATAATTACGCGCTGGCAATCAAGAAGGCGTCGTTATCGTTGTCGCTACAGGAAACCGGAAACGGATGTGCATGTGCGCGATGTCAGCATCCGGCAGACATGGGGCGTGCTGCATGCCACCAGCCAACACTCATTGCCACACTTGCCACCCATTCAGATGTACCAGCAGTTTGCAACACAAATGTACCATTTCTGTGCTCAAAGTGTACCAATTTTTATTTTTTGTTTAGCTTCAAAACAAGCATATTAAGTCCTTAAATAAAATTCAAAAATCGTTTGTTGGAATTTTTTTTGTAATTAAAAATTTCCATTAATTTTCGACTACCTAAAGTTTGTCAAAACTATACCAATTTTTCTTGTGAAATGTCTTTTTGGAAATCAATTATTTGTTAGTTTGGTTTAGCATTGAATTTGACTGATTTTCTACGTTTTCCAAATTGAACATCGCGAAATTTCAATTTTAATTGATAACAAATTTTAACACAAACATCATTAATTCATTTTGATGAAAATTTGGTGTAAATGAAATTTTTATTAAAATATAATTGATTTGAATTGAAATTTGATTTGTTTCCTAAAGAATTATCAAAACGTGTTTTAATTTATTTCATAATAAAACAATTATTTAAAAATATCTTCTGATTCCGAAAGCATGATAAAATTTTGACTACCTTCTTTTTCTGACAAAAAACAATTAGATTTGGCTGTTAGTTCAATAGAATTCAACATATGTGACTTCATTCCAGTTTTATGTTTTTATAAAATGGTTGAAGCGAAAAATTGTATATGTTAATTCATTTTGACTTTAAAAAAAAAATAAAACGATTGTTTTCTGAAAATAAATATAGAACGCTTTTAAAACTTTTTTGAGTCAATTCATTTTTCAGTCTTCAATCACTTCAATAAATGTTTTTTATTGACAAGTAAAGTTTTGATAGATTTCAAACTTACAAAACTGATTAAAACTGAGCCAATTTCAATGTCTAAAGATTTTTTTTTTTTCTTTATATAATTTATTTTTAAATTATATTTAATTAATTTTGTAAAATAATACATTATGTTTTTATTATAACTTTTCTATATGAAATCAAAACTTTTCTTAAAAAATAAAAACTGGTTTGAAACTGGCTTAATACCGCATTCAGATCAAGCTGAGCTTCACAGAATGATATTCCTGCTTCAAACCGTTTCCAACAAATTAATAATGTACCTGCAAGTTTCGGTACATTTGTGCCACATGTGGTAACCATGGCCACAACTACTAGAGCAAGTACTAGAGCAATTACTAGAGCAACTACTACAGCTACTGCTACTACTACAGTTACTGTTACTGCTACAGCAACACCAAGAACTACTGCAACAGTTGCTGCCCCCGCTGCAGCTCGAATTGACCACAGTGTGGCAGCAAATTCAATTTGGATGTGCTGCAGGACGAACGCCTTGCCACAAATTCGCCAACTTACAAGTAATTAGGCAGCTGCCCCAAAACCCCCAATTTCCACTCCCCAAAAAACACACACACATAGAGGGCTCAAGGATGCTGAGAGAGACAAAGGATATACGCGTTGTCAGCCGCTTGGCGCCAGTTGCCGTCTGTTTTCTGGTTTCTGTTGCTGCCTTTTGCCTTTTGCTTGATTGTCAACTGCAACTCAGTTTGGCTAATTGCAACATGTAGCATGCAGCATGCCACGCGACGCTTGCCTCGTTTTCTTTTACGTGTTTGAGTTGCACTTTCGGAGCGGGGCTAATTACCAATTTGAGGCGCCAATTTGGCTCTGTTGCTGCTGGCCAGCAAAAATTTAATTAGTTTGACAACCAAATGTCACGCTATCTCTATCTCTATCAATCTCTGTCTCTTTCACTCCCTCTCCCTCGCTCTCTGTCTCTTTTTGTGTGTTTGCGGAATACACAAAAAACATCAATTCGTTGCTGGCCGCAGGCGCCTCGCAATTATGACCAATCTCGCAGCTATCTCTTTGACCCTTTGACCCCTTGTAATCTCTTTAACGACAACAACTTGAACACAATCGCACAATCATTCAGTCATTTAGTCATTCAAGCTCTCGCTCTCACACTCAATCTGAATGCCTGGCAATTTTAATTTACTTTACAAGTGTTCGTCAATTAATTTAATTTAAGCCCTGCGCACAAAGCTGTCTTCTTTGACACTTTGACAACGTCCAAAATTAAGCCGGAAGCAGCTCAAAATGCCTTTTACCAAATTTTACCAAATTTGCTAGCATTCAATTTAATTATTAAAAGTGCACACTTTGCGGCTATAATTAAGCCAATAATTAATTTTTCTTTTTTTTTGACTTTTGCACCTTTTTTAGAAATCATCAACAAATATTCAAAAAATGTATCCAATTTATGGAAAATATGTCCCAAATATGATGAACGTATGACGAATATACGAGTACCTCGTTCAATACAAGTTCAAAGGAAAGAACGTCCTTATCCCACGAATTTCGATTATTCAATCTGAACTGTCATTGCAATTCAGCGGATTCATGACTACCAATAAATCGCAAGGACAATTGATAAAAATCTGTGGGACTAATCTAGAATTGCCATGTTGGGAAACCGTCTTCGTTGTTTGTTAATGCGCCGGAAAACAATTCGAAAAATATTGTTTATCATATCGCTCTATACTGATTCAATTCCATTTAAGTAAATCACATTGAAATTTGGGCTATCTATGTTTTGTTATAACTCGGGAGTTTATCTCAAGTTGTAAAGTTGGGGCAAGGCGAAGTTCGCTGAGTCCGCTAACTTATAATAAAATGTGTAAAACATTGGTATAAGTACAACAAATAATGTAATAAATTGCTAAGTAAATACTTAGGTAAAAAATGCAACAAAATGATTTAAGCCAATCGATTATGGACTATACAAATTATCGAGAAAGCCACTATCGTTAGCTCTTGAGTAGCAAAGGCTACTGCTGAAGACCCCTAATTAAATTCTATAAAATTGAATTGAGTTCAATAAAAGTCTAAAGCTTATTTGCTCCGCTTTGAATTATGCACATTTTTCTAGCTGCAGGCTGAGTGGATAAACGCTATGCGCACACATACACACACAGATGCATACACACATACAGACATAGTTGCTATTGCAGCTGTAGTCAATTTCAAGGACACTCAATGGGGCAGCAGCTGGCTCATCCGTTGCAGGATGCTGTTGATGCTGCTGCTGCTGTCGAGCCGGAAGAGCTCTTCACAGTTTATAGCTTCAAGTGGCAGTTGGCAAGTGCAAGTGGAAAATTCTAGAGCGTCAACTGCTTGCAGTTTGTTTTCAATGCAAGCACATCCAATCACACATATACATACACATAGACACACACATAGAAACATGCACAGGATATTGGCCAGGCGCTGGAAATGAGCTCAAATTGATTAAGTTGACACGCACACATCGAAAGAAATTCAAATTGATAGACGAAAAATTTGATTAAACTTAACTGAAACTGAATTGTGCTTGCAATATGCAGAGTGAATTTTTGCACAAGGAGGGCATTTTTAATTTGATTAAATTCAAACAGCAGCTGCTAATTAAACTCAACAACTAACTAACTAACGGGAAGCCATTGAATGGACACGACAGCACATGCCAAGGACTAATTAAGATTTTGTCAATTACTTATGGCAAATGCTGCCACGCCCCTTCAAAGCAGCAGCTGACGCAGCGCAAAACTGCACAGCCTGCCCCCCTTTCACTACCTTTTCCTGTTTAAGGATATCTCTGTATAAGTGTGTGCTGGAGAGAGAGAAAGAGAGAGAGAGAAAGAGAGAGTAACTGTGTGCAATCATTAAAATTAATTTATTGGTTTCATTAACTCGGCTGGCGAGTCTTTAGCAGGCTACGAGGACATTAGCTCTTGTTGTCCTTGCGCCGTAAAGTAAGCTGCAATATTTTGCTTTTTTTTTCGTATATATGTATGTCGATTCCAAATGACACCATGGAGGACATTTCTCTGCGGCATCCTGGCCAAAATCCGTTGAAAGCATAAGGCAGCCAAAAAAAAAAAAAAAAAACACACAACGGCTCGGCCCAAAGCCAAAGCCAAAGCTAAAGCCAAAGCCAAAGCCATTTCGCTTGGCTGCCCAACAATGAAAATGTAATGTTGTCCTCGCTAACAGGACTAAAAGCGGGGCAAGGGGTTGGCTGGGTCATCCTGGCAGCAACAAAAGCGTAGCTCGCTAAATGGGAATGGACAAGAAATAATCATCATTAGGCACGACTCTTGGAGTACCACCTTTTTGACCAGGCTTTAAGCAACAAGTTCTCGCAAAATTGTTTTGCACACCTCTCTAGACACAGGCTATCCAATTATGTGCAGTTAATTTTGACTTGGCTTTTAAATTTTTCTTTGGAAAACTCACAACAACTTTTGCCCCTTTTTGTCTGTCAGACGAACAGTCGCAAAAGTTTTTGAGTTAAAACAAACTCTCAACGCGTGCACAGAAAACTTATTTAATAAACTCGGCAAGGAACGTCAGATAAAAAATGATAAAAAAATAACAAAAATTATGTAATACAAATCATGTATGTTATGTATAAATTTCAAAGCCTAAATTCAATAATTGTTTTTTTTGAAAATTGTTAACGTGCTTCCAAAAAACAAGCAATTTAAATTCGTGTCAGGTGAGAGAGTAAGAGTTAGATTGCGATAAGAAAATGCACCAAATTTCTGCATGAATGATTTTTATACAAAAAATTAAAATTGTGTACAAATCTAAAATACCAAATTTATTTTAAAAAAAATGCAACGATCTTTTGAGCCCAATGCTGTTTTAATTAAAATTTTATGTATGAATATATCTTGGCTTAGAATATTTAAAAATATAGTAAAGCTTATAAATAAAGTAAAATAGAAATTTTTTAAAAATACTTGAAAACTTTTAATTAATTATTTTTAATTATTTATTTACTGAATTTTAATTGTTTAATAAAGAAAGGTTGTTCGTATGAAAACTTAATTTTTGACCAATTGTTCCTATGACAGCTTTAAGATATAGTCGCCCGATTTTGATAAAATTTAGTCAGAATGAAAAAATATACCAAAACGCAGAATGGATAAATTTGGTTAAGTTAACTTGAGTAATAAAAAAGTTTTAAAAACATCTTTAGGACTGAGAGACTAGTTCACATTCAAATAGATGGACAGGCAAACAGACAGACAAACAGACGGACAAACATATGGACAAACAGACGGACAAACAGACGGACAAACAGACGGACAAACGGACGGACAAACAGACAGGAAAACAGACGGACAAACAGAAGGACAAGCAAAGTGACGGGCGGCGATGACTAGTTCGACTTGTCAATTGCCTGATCAACAATATATATTTCTACTTTATAAAGTCGGAGACTTCCCTTTCGATTGTGTCATATTTCTAGACAAAATTATAATACCCGCTGCAAGGTTACAAAAAGGTTGCAATTGTTAAACAAATTGAATATAGCTGAATGCTTAGAAGTTTAATAATAAAAGAACTCTTTAGTAATATTTGCCACAAATCTGTTTGTTTCAAATATACTAAACTACAACGGACCGTGGATCATTCGTATGACAGTTTGGAAAAGCTGATTAGCTATCAGACGACAGACGAGTGAGTTTTATGCATCGAATGTTGCATTTGTCATATATAACTGTCATTGGTGTCTATATAAGTATAAGTACTCGTACTATATAAGCATAACAGCTACCACCCACAAAAATATGCCACCCGTTTGATGCATTGCTATACACTTTGCCGCATCGCTGCTGACTGCTGCTGACTGCGACGGCGACGGCGACTGCGACGCGAGCGAAGTGCATTTGGCAAATAAGAAAAATTGCATAAATTTCATTAAATTCGAAATGTCAAGCAACTGTCGTGGCACCCACTGAACTGACTTTCAACCCCTATATTACAGCCTGTATGTATGTGTATGTGTGTGTGTGTGTGGTTTTACATCAGCAATGACGTCGTCTGGCTGAAAAAACATTTCCAGTTGCCGCCGTGTTCAGCTCGCAGCAATATTAAAAATTGTGCACCAAAATCCCCAAAGTAATTTATTAAGATACTTCATGACTGTTTTACGCGCCGTTGACTTCACGCCATTAAAAGCCACGTCACAACCTACCAACCAACACACAGACACAACATACAACACAACACACACAACAACAACACACACACAGCAAACACACATTTTACATGCAAAAGCTGCATAAATTTTCACCACAGCAACAGCAGCAAGAAGCACAACAACAACAATGTGACACTTTTGCTGGCTGCCTCATTGGAGTTGCGGCTTGTTTAGAAGGCAGCAGCAACAACAACAACAACATCAACAGCAACAGCAAACAGCAGCAACTAATGCAACTGCAACGCTGTCTTGAGAGCTATGGCAACAGCAGCAACACTTGGAGGCAGCAGCAACAGCAGCAGCAACACTCTCGAAAACAACAACAGCAGCAGGAGTAATGCAACTGCCGCTGCTTGAGGCATCTATCGTTAGATTCTTGACATTTATATGGGATTTCTGGCTTTTGGCCTTAGCCATTTGGCTTTGATTGCAGCTTCGAGTTTTTGCGGCTAGCGCATTGTCATAAATTACTTGGCAATGCTTTTGCCTTCTATTTCTTCGCATTTTCTATATATGTATAAATGTATGCGTGTGTGTGTGTGTGTGTGTGTGCATCTGAAAATCGTAAATCAACTTGGCACACATTTAGTAGCTATAGCTCTGACTTTTACTCCACCTCGTAGCATATACCACATACACTGCGTATGTGTGATATTTCATAGCACGTGTCATGAATTCTAATTACCTTCTTCATTTTTTTGTTTTTTTTTTTTGCTTTACTCGACTGTTGTTAGCATTTTTATATTTTATGTGCACATAATTCATAAATTTCAAAACATTTTAAATTACATTTTAACAATTTTCAAACAAATTAAATTTCAACCAAATTTTTGCCAATGCATAAACACCAAATTTCATAAATTTGTATAATAAAACAGTACAACTTTTCTATAACACGTTTTTTTCCTATTACAAAAATTTGTTGATGTAAACTGTTTTTTTGGACTCTGTTAGACAGACTTTGATACAATTTTGGTATATTTTTTAGATCGAAATATTTAGAGCTGTTCTTTTAAATTTTATATATTTTGTTTGACATGTTTACAGTCTCATTGCAAATCAATAGTTTATGTTTAAAGTCGCAAATATTGTTGTCTTTATATTTTGATGACAAAGTTCTTATGAAAATAAAACTTTACTTCATTTCCCAATTCAAACTGTTTCTTTAAGCTGTTCCGTTTTCCTCCTAATGAAGAACCACTGTACTACAAACTAAACAGCTATCAAAATCTCAATCAAAAATTACTACCTATTGCTAATAATTAATTTCAAAAAAATATAAAAATAGAAATATATTATAAAACGACAGTAGTTGAATTTGGATGTAAATTTAATCCATTCTATAAACTACAATATTTACTATATATAGAATTCTATACATAATTCTTTTATTAGCATTATTTCAGCAGGCTATTCATTTATTCATTTTCATGTTAATATAATAATCAGCGTTATGCAGTTTAGCGTATCAATTACGACGCCATTCAGCCACATGCAGGAAAAGCCCTATAAATAAATTATTATTACCCCTAGGGGAGAAAGAATATAAGCGAAAATGAAAGCAAAAATTAAATGCAATTCACACAAAAATATACAAAAAAGAAACTGCAATTCAAACAATTTTTTTATAATTGCATTGTCCTTCATCAAATGTGTTGCGCTTTGCAAAAACTGTGGAACTGTATAACTGTAAAACTGCCAAATCAAAAATTGATTTGAATGGCAATACGGTAAGTAAAGTTGAGCATTGAATTATTTAAAACTGGCCCAGCATACAACAACAAACAACAACAATAACAACAACAAAAGCGCCAAATGACGACGACATGAAAAATTCATTAAATGCGTCAAGCCGCAAAAAATCATTGTAACTATATTCGCATATATGTATAATGTGTGTGTGTGTGTGTGTGTGTGTGTGTGTGTGTGCGGTCATTTTATAATACATAAAAAGCACGTTAAATATGCGCACATGTTTTTGCATAGAAAACTGTTTTGATGCACATTTATGTCAAGTGAAAGATTAAATTTCAACTAATTTAAGCTAATTTTTTGTCGATTAGCTTTTTAACATATGTAAATAAAATGATATAAAATGCAAATGCCCAAAAGCCCATCAAATATTGCTATTGGAATACAAATGCATTTTAAATACCCCTTTGTGTCCGATAGAATAACAAATCTTTTCAAATTTCACATCATTTTTAGCTAATAACATATCATTAAAATGTTGTCAAAAGCCAGCAAAACTTTGGTTTATGTTTCCAAATTTAAAATTTATTCCTTAGATTTTAAATAACAACATAAATTCAGAGAAATTTTGGATAGTGTTTGCATTTTATTTTTGTACAAAAAGCTTTTTTATTTTACTGTTTCCGGAAATCTTTTAAGTCCAATATCCAGCTAAAGATAATACCTGTTAAAAGCTTTCTCAACATCATTATGAGCAATCGGCTTACAGATGTTACAAAGTTTTTTTGATGTCTTAAATTAATTTTAAACATTTATTTAAATTGATTAACTTTCAGAAATTCAAGAAATTTCAACCAAAGCCTGTAAGGCATTTCTAAATAATTTAAATAAAATTTTAATTAATTTTAAATTAAATATTTTTTAACAAAAATAAATCAAAAGCGTTTTGTGAAGCACCTTAGGCCGATAAACAATTCAATTGTATTAACCAAAGGTTCCAGTAAATAATTTAAGTAATTAGCTTAACTTTATCAAATTAAAATATTTAATTATTTACCTTTTGGTTTTTCCCACTGCCTTTTGAACTAAAACATATCTGGGAACACACGCATATGGGACATGGAATATTTGGTATATTTAACACTGATTTGTAGACTATGATGGAGAGTTTCGAGGGTGCTATTCAAATATTTGTAGATGCCGTTAGCATTGTTTGGCTTAGTTAATAAATGAGTAAAATGTTTTAGTTGGTCAACAGGCGACAGGCGTCAGGCAACAGGAGTCAGGAGTTACGAGCAGGGACATGGGTAACAGGCGACAGGCGACAGGCGAGAGGCAAACAGGCAACAGGCGCGACAACAACTATGATAATTTAATTTTAAAATGCATTTCTCGTGCCACGTTTTGGTTGCAAGCGACAGCTGCAACAACAGGCAACTAACAACATGCAGAAATACCAAAAATTATGTTATAGATCCATTAAAATTAGCAACGCGTGTGTGATAAACATTGTCGACAAGCTACGTGCATGTGTGTGTGTGCACTGAGAGAAATAGTTTGCAGTATTTATGATTAGCAATTGTAGCTAATTATACATTTTGTTAGTGCAAATGCAATATTAAACAGTTTTCTTACTTAGCTTAGGCATAAATTAGAGTTTAGACAGTTGTTTGGCAGCTATGCACTATATGCATCAATTATGCATAGAAATGCATAGATTGTGTACTAAATGCATAGCAACTTATGACTAACTAAATGAAATGTATATTTGATGCTTATTTACACATCATTTTTTATTTTTTATTCAGAATATATGATTAATTTTGCATTAAGTTTGTATAGCAATGCACAATATCTTATTATTAACGCATAATTTTTACATTTGAATGCATAATTTATGCTTATTTATGAAAAAAAAAATATTCTTATGCGCAATATATGATTAAAATTGTATAACTTTTACATATTTAAGCACAATTTTGTTTTTAAATCCTATAAAAACGTTTTATGTATAATTTATGCTTACTTATTAATAGTTTTTACATTTTAATATACATTTAATGATTAGTTATGTATAAATTACTTCTAAATTCGAAACTCATTATACATAATTCTAGCTTCAATTTCAAGTAAGTTTTGTGCATAAACCATGCCTTAAAGTTGTTTTAGGTTCGAGCAAAGAATGTAATACCTGCATAGATTTCTCTAAGTGTATGGCTATATGGTTTTATTCTAAATATTTTCTAACAGGCATAACATGCAGGCAACTACATATTTGTATGTGAATATATAGTATATATATCCACCCATACATTCGCACATACCTATATAGAGGAATCTACTCAAATAGGGGCATCTAGGCACGCGATTGTTGCTGGGTTCTGTTGCTGGTTCTGTTTCTGGTTCTGGTTCTGGTTTTCTGGCTGTCGCTCGTTGACGTTGCAATAAATTTTCGCGTATATTTATTATTTTGTGGCACGTCACTGATAATTAAAAATAAATCAATTTTTAATGGCTCTTTTGAAAGCTGAGTCTACAATGCGTGGGTTGTGCGGCTTGTTTCTGTGGGTGTTGTGTTTCTGCTTGTGCTTTTATTTATATTTGTATTTGTGTGTGTGTGTGTGTGTGTGTGAGTGGGTGTTGAGTCTATGTTGTTTTGGGCTTAAAGCAATTAGCGCCCAAATTAGTAACGTCAAATTGTTGTGTGCTTTTTCTTTTTTTTTTGTAGTCCCGAATTCAATAAGGCGCCAAAGGCCCAAAAATTCAATAAACAAACTTGGCGAGTTGCATGCAAAACACGTAAACAAAATTGGCAAGTGCCAGACGCGCCTTTGCGAATAAGCAAATCAGTTTATGATCCATAAACAATACTTCATCAAGCTGCCAAACACACACACATAGACATTCATACACAGATAGAGTCAGAACATAGAACACATAGTACCCAAAGAACGCACATGTTTGCCAAACAGCCAACAATAAAGATCAGCACAAATGCAATACGAAAAGAATATTAGGGCTAAGCGAAAAAAAATACAAATGGAAAAGAGCGCAAAGAGAACGACTGACGGCTACCCTGTACTATTCCATATTTTTTAATATTTCTTAAATTGTGCAGAACTAAAAACCAATACTAAGTTGAATTATTTTATGTCTGTCAATTTTAAAGTAAATATATATTAACGAAATATCATTCATTTTAGAAAAATGTGTTAAAAAATTGAAAGTTGACACTGATGCTATTTGGAAATGATCCAATTTCAGAGAGTTTTTAAAAGCTTTTCCGATTTTATCTACCAATTTCTTAATGAAAAAGCTATCGTTGCACCATTTTAAACATAAGTTCGGATTCTTTTCATTCCACTGTCTCAAAAACAATACTTATTAAGCCAAACTTTCCATTGATATGCAGAGCAGCGAACAGGGTTATAATTTATATATTTTTTAACACAAAAGAACACCTAAAAGTCTTTAATTGGGTATATGAGAAAGTATAGATATGTATAAAAGTAGGATCGCTCAAAAAAAAGGTACCCTTAGATCTAAGCTCGGGCATAGTTTGACTGTAAAAACATATCTGCTGTTTATCTATATTTTAGCTCAAGATTTACTTGAATATCCTGAAAACATATACCTCTAAACCATTATGATGAGCATAGGGTATACAAATACCCAAGCGTCACGTTGCTGCAATCATTAGGCAAAGACAGACAGTTAGATAGACAAACGGAGTGTAAGTCCTAGTGTGTGTGTGCGTATGTGTGTATGTGTGTGTGTGTGTGTTTGGAATCAGCAAATACAATGCTCGTAGCCGTACATATGTCACAGATTGAGTGCGCGTGCAATTGTCAGACGAGCTATGAGGATAGAGATACAGATATATATATTTGTATATAAGTCGACACAGCTTTGGAAATTGATGCGGCTAGCAAATCGTCAGCAATTGTTCTGGCCAATTGTTAGACATGGTATCTCTCTCTTGGCCACTTTATGACGAATGCGTGCCAGGAACTTTCTCCCAAGCTGCCAATCTGCCCAAGTTGCCCAAGTTCCACAAGCTGGCTGACCGAGCATGATTGAAGGTCGCTTCAATTACGCAATGAACTCTTTGGTGGCTGCACTGAGCAAAATGCCATATTTGTTTTACTTGAAATCAGATAGATAATGTAGCCCGGTAAATAAACTTTGTCAATGGCAACCATTGGATCAAAATGTGGTCCTGTTCAAACGTTTCTTTTCTCTCCCAATGTATATAAAATGCATGATCAGATTCCAAAAAGACTTTCACTCATACAAGCTAGCCATCAGATTTTTCACCCAAGGGAGCGAATTTTCCTAAATTGTTGAAATATGTGTCAACTGATTTTGTTCATTCAACAGCTTTTCTCTTAGTTTTCATACTTTTCAATGCATTTAAAAATAAAAAGAGTGTAGCTTATACTTTGTCAACGATTGGCAACAATTTGACATACAATTTGATCGTATTCAAAGGATTCTTTTTTTCTGCCAGTGTATATACATATTTAAATATTTTGTCATGTGGCAAAGGCAAAGGCAGTTTATAGAGCAACAACAACGTAAATCTAATAATATAAACCCGCATACAGAGCCACACGTTATTTATATGCACGCATAAATATCAACAACAACAACCACAATAAGAATTACAACAACAATAAGAACAACAACAAGAACAGCAACAATTGTCTGACCAGAGTTAGCTTGGTAACCGCAGCAAATGGCATAAAAGTCAACATGTTGAACGGCCGCTGAAAAAATATATAGCCTCAGTTATTATGCGTGTGTGTGTGTGTTTGTGTGACTTTTCATATCTTGGTAGGCTATAAAGTATAAATTACGGCAAATGTGTTACGACAACAGGGCGAAAAGCAAGAACCACACGCACAACTAACTAACAACTATTAAGCCTCTGTCTCTTTGGTTTCTGGTTTCTTGTTTCTGGTTTCTGGATCTTGTTCTTGGATGTTCATGGTTTTCAGTTCTCAGTTCTGGTCTCTGTTAAAAGACAAGTAATCAACATGCGTGGCAGTGGCACGTCGTATACGTAATATTGTGTGCATTTTACACAGATACACACACACAGACACACATGCGTTCGTTCCTTCCATTTTTCCGGTGATTAAGTGTTGATAAGTCTATAAATTAACTCGCACACAACACGACAGGCAAACAGCAGCCAAATTTAACAAAACTCCATCTATATACAGCAGCTTATATATATACAGTTGAGCAACTGTATAACGAACGTTTGTATAACTAACTTTGCTCTGCTGCGAACTGTGCCAAAAATACTGAATTTTGTTGTGTATTTTGAACTTTTTCTAGATTTAAGCTCATTTTATATCTTTATCCATATTAACATCTATATATATAGATACTAGTAAATCTATATCTATTTCGATACCTATAATTGAATCCCTTAAAAATTCAAATTTTCATGTTCATTGACCTATTGAATTGAATCGTATCTTAATCCTAAATCACATTCATATGAATTCAAGCCGCTAAAATGGGAGCATATAGAGCAAATTTATTCGCACAAAAACTCGCCAAACTGAAACCAGATCCATTCTGTGAATAAAATATATTTTTAATGGATTTAATTTGTCAAAACTAATGTACGCTATTTACAACTTTACGTCTAAAAACCATTCAATAAAGTTAATTGATTTAAAACTAACTATTTTATGTATTATAATGAAAACAAGTAAGAATACTCTAGTCGAGTGTGCCCGACTTCGAGACTCCCTGCTTCCAACTTGCAACACAAGCAAGCAGCGCACTTAACTTGTCCAGTGCCTGTCAAACTGTTGTTACTGCCTGCTGAGACAGGGGTAATAGCCTCTTCCATAACTTTGGTACTATTTATCCGATCGTGTTGAAATTTACACAGCTGAGCAACATTGATACAACATATATGTGTACCAAAAATCTTTAAAAAAGCTTTATCTTTGAAATTGTGGCTGTGGGAGTCTTTTGCGATTTGCAGGCGTGCGGGGGGGTGCGTTCGAAATTTGAAATAAACTTGATCTGCGTATGGTATACAGGAACCTGCATGCCAAGTTTGGTGTCTCTAGCTCTTATGGTCTCCGAGATCTGTGTGTTCATACGGGCAGACGGACAGACGGACAGACAGACGGACATGGCTAGTTCGTCACGGCAGTTGATGCTGGTCAAGAATATATGTATATACTTTATATAGTCGGAAAGCCTCCTTCTGCCTGTTACACACATTTGCAGTACTTTATAACTCCCTTTTTCCCATTTTTAATGGGAACAGGGAGTAATAATAAAATTATATACAAAATTATAATACATTTTAATACCCATCGATGTACTTATAACGAAGTTCAACTGTACTGTATATACATATACATATACATATACATATATGTTACACATCTATGAACTGAAAGCATATTAATCATGCTGCAAAAGCGTTTACAAGCACATATGCGTCAAGTGTGTGTGGAAAACAATTGCCTACTTATTGGGGCAGCAAAAGGCACTTAAAGCACTGACAACACGTATTCATTAATGAGCTGGCCAACATTAAAAGCCTACGCATATACATACACACACATACTACTAGCCCAGTTAAGCACACTTTACTGGAAAATCGATTAACTGTGTTACCATGCCAGTTAATAGACTATTAAATAATTTATTCAGATGTAGCTCATTTAGTTCAGTCTTCTGTCTGTTTATCATAGGCGTTTCTCATTAATATTACATACGAATGTATGTACTTGTATAAATATCACTTTGCATAGTTTCTTTGAATTGCCGACAAAGAACTTTCATTTTAAATAAATAAGTATTTAATTGTGTGAAACGCACATATTCGATATTTTCACAAAGGTCTCACAAAGCTTATAGCATTATAAATAAATAAAATAACACGGGTATTATAATTGTGTCACGCATTGTAGGAGACGTTTACGACTCAACTAAGTTTTTGTATGAAAAATGCTGTTGTTTCTCCAGATATCTTAACCAAATTCAAGATGTTCTTGTCATGATAAATAAATTTTATCAAAATCGGGCGACTATATCATATAGCTGTCAACAATCGGTTAACAATTGAAACTCATAAAGTGATAAAAAAAAAAAATAAGTTTTTATTGTAAACTTTTTACTTAATTTTGACATACAAAGTCGGTTTAAAAGAACTTCTTTAATTATTTGGCCCACGCAGTGCTAGTTAAAGCTAACAAAACTCAATTTAAACTGAAGAAAATTAATTGCGTAAACTACCCATTCAATTGATTTACACAAATTTACCAAAGACAACATCAACATCAGCATCAACATCAACATGAAAATCAACAAGAAATCGGTTTTAATTGCGGTTAAGCCAAGAGCAAAGACAGCCCAGACACAAGACGCAAGTTCAAAGTGTTGCCTCGAGGTCCACAAAATGTTGCCGACGCTTTGATGTGCAGGCAACAGCAGCAGCTACAACGTCTGTGGCAGCCAAGCAAGACACAAATTGGGTCTCTACTCAACGGCAACTGCCCCAAACAATACTATATGTATATATTAGCATAAAATGCGTGGCAAAGTGACAACAAGCTTCATACTTAATGCAGCCTCTGCCCCAAATTAATCTGCATGTTGGTCAACGAAAATCGAGTATAACTAAGAGATTCAAATGGAGTTTCGTAGCATTTTCAGACGGCTTTTAACACAACTTTCACTTGGCCAATACGCAGTCAGGCAAAAAAAAACTGTTGCCTACATTTGGGCGCCAAATTGTAATTCACACAAAAAGCGAAAGAAAAACGAAGTGAACACAACACGCATATGTAATACATTTGCCCTCTGGCAGACAACATATGAGAGCAAAAGAGTAGGCGCATGTGTGAGTGAGACAGCAAATAGCAGTCACTGTTGCGACACGCGTAGACACATTAAATCAAATTAAAAGCGCGCTAAGTGCGAAGTGTGTGTGTGTGTGTTGTGTATGTTTGTGTGTGTTTGTGTTTGTGTATGTGTGTGCAAAGTGAGAAAACCCCAGGTAAAACCCCATTTTAAATACAAATAGCAAAATGCTTGTGCCCCTGCGGCGGCAAATACCGTTGACAGTCCTCTTTATTGTAGCGGTGGGCGTGGCAGAGGCAGTGGCAGTCTCTAGCTGTGCCATGCCCCACTGTTGCTGCTACGTTTTGTGGCACACATTTTCTTCCTTTTTTTTCAGAGCTTAGCGGCACCGCTTATGTAATCTTAGTTTAAGTTGATTGTAGCAAACTCAGACAAGCCACAAAAAAAAGAGATGTTAAAAAAATAAAAATAGAAATATACAAATGATAAGGTGCAGCGTGAAGGACTATAAGATACCCTTTATAAGATAAATATGTAAGCAATTTTATCATAATTCAATAAACCATTTAAATATACTAATCGATATTTTAAAGGACTAACACATTTTTGTATATTTATGAGAAATCATTCCATGGTTTATTTTCGTAAGTTTTGTTACAAAATAAACTAATTAATGAATTGGAGAATCACTGCGGCATTGAATTAAAAATTATTATTTGTTGAAAACGTGATATAAATTCTAATATGATTTCATGCCAAGTGATTTGTTTTGAAATTGTATTTAATTTTTAATGAATTTAAGACATAGGACTCAAAAGAAATTAATTAAACTTAAAATTTGTTTTCATTTCGAAAGAATACTAAAATTTAGATTGTATTCTTTTACTCAAAAAAAAAAAAATGATTGCAAAGAAATAAGTATCTTAAAAATATCATTAAAATTCAACTTGAAAAAAATGTATTTAAAATTTGATTTCCGCTCTAATTGACTTAAATTTAAAAATGTTTACAACTCTGTTTCAAAACAAGATTTTTTCGAAAAGTATTTACAAACAATTAAGCTTTTTTTAAAACATTTTTAATTTCTATCAAAATGAAATGTTTTAGTTAGTTTATTGGATTTAATAATTTTGGCCATATTTTCCAATTCATTGTTCCGGTATTTACTTTATTTATCATCCATTATCGCTAAGCTTTACTGTGAAGGACTTCAAGATACTTTATGCCTAGAGTAGGTACAATAAAGGTTGTGTATATACAATAATCTTGATATAAGTGTATTGTGAGCAGCTCAGACAAGTACAAAAAAGTGAATAATAGAATATGTGTAAGAGACTACAAGACACTCCACACAAACTTTAAAATATTTTTTAAAAAATATCGAGAGTCTTTTTCGGAATTTGATTCAACGGCTGCTCAGAACTGAAAAAAAAAAGCTTTTATGTTTTTTATCCTGTGGGAATTTTAGCACAAATATACCCTTTGCTTGCCTAAGTCATTGTGTATGTGTGTGTGTGTGTGTATCTATGTGTGTGTCTGGGCAACTCTTTGTGTATGGCAAATTGCGGCGGCAAAGAAGAAGACTCTGTCTGACTCAGTGGTTTTCTGGTTGCTCTGTGCTGTGTCCCGTTTGCTCGTTCTAACGTGCTTCTTTCGTTTACTGTTATTTTCGTATTTCTCAATTGCTTTTAGCGTAATTGCGATTATTCCCACAGGTAGGCCAAATAACTGTAGAGTGTTTCAAACTCGCGTCCTTTTCCGAGGCCTAACCGCAGCAATATTTGCCAGTTGCCGCTTTCAATTAAGCTGCCCTGCATTTTGATTAGTTTTTAACATTTCGGCCTATAGCAACGAGAGCTACACACTCAAACACTCAGTGCACACAAGCGCACTTGAACTCAATCAATCAATTAATCAATAAAAAAAATTCAATCAACATCAATCGCAGGCAGTCAGCAAACAAAAAGGTAAAGTTAAGAGACTCAAAAAAAGGGGAAAAAAAAAGAAGAAAACTGAAGCAACACCAGGACAAACAGCTTCAATTCATTAACTCAAACAGTTTTGCCAATGCTGAAAATTGCAAATCTGCAAAACGAGCGCTGCTACACTGCGAAAAAAAAGCACTAAAAAGAAAATTGTTAAAGCTGCAAGACATAACTCTGCCGCATATTGAATAACTTTTTAGAACCAAGTTTAATAAAGCAAAATATATCAATTTAATACAAAAAAATAATAGAAATAAGGGTTCGATTTCCAGTTTTACAAAACTACAATCGATATTATTTCCACTAATCGTGTAAAATAAATTAATTAAGCGATGTGTCAAAAAGATGTTTGTTTAAATATGGATTATTTAAATTTAAAAAAAAAACTTGGTTTTTGTATGGTTTTATTAAAAATTAAACAGGTTTTTTCTTGAACAGAATTAAGAGTCTTTCGAAATATTTAAAAAATTAAAATGTACACAAAACTAAGGTAAGAAATGTTTTGTGTTTTGTTTTGTAAAACATATCGATGATCGATAATCATGGCACATAAAAAGAATCGATTCTAAGTTATCATTTTGTAGTTTGATTTTGATGAAATCAAACCCTAATTACGCTCAGTGTAGAGGTGCAGGAATAACTACACATTCTCGCATGCACAAATACATACACATACACATACATAAGGCTAACCCTAAATGCTGCCAACTGTTTTTTATCCAGGCATAAAACTTGTTTTCTTTTCACTGTACTCGTACTCGTATGTAGTACTTTACGGTGACCGGTAAAATGGAAGGAGATGAAGGACTAAGAGTATGGGAATGGAAAGGACAGGAAAGCCAGCGGTGAGACTGTGAGTTAAGCAAGTGTCGACTGCTTGTATTATTTTTATGTTAGCGTGTAAAAATCACTTTTTAAAGCAGTTTTTATTTCGTATACGTATTTTTGTTGTTTTGGTCTGACGACAGTTGACGAGATACACGCATTGAAGCGTGCGCACTTTTGCGTTTTCCATTCCAATTCCAGGCAACAAACCAAGCAGCCAACCAAGAACCAAACCAACCAAACCAAACCAAACCAGAACAACCAGTCAAGTCAGGATCTGAGGGACAGGGAAACTGAAACTGAGCAGAGTCAGAAACGTACCAAACATTTATTTTATTTCAACTCGTTCTGGCAGTGCATAAAACAGTTTTTAACATGCTGTTTGTTGTTGTTGTGCTTACTTTTGTTTGTATTTTTCCTTTTTTTTTCTTGTATACAGAGCGAGAGTCCTTTTTATGCCAAATGTAAGCGATCTGCGCAGCCTGGCACAGTCAAATCTGTGGGGCAAAGAGGGACTAGGACAACAGCAGAGTGGGGTAACGGAAAGAAGAGGCGGTTGGACAAGCAGATTTAAACCGTTACGGTTTACCTGACACCAGCCAGATACACAGTTACATATCCATATATAAATATATACATATACATATATACATATATATATATATATATATATATATAGGTATATATATTTATATTGCATACACATACATATATATGTTTACGTACATGTGTTTAAATAAAACGTTTTTGCACCAAGCAGGACATCGCCGCACTTTACAAAATCACAGACAGCCAGGCAGTTGGGGCAGCTGGGGCATGCTGCAAAGGCTGCTGTGGCAGGGGCAAGGCAAGGGTTCGAGGGGCTTTCGAGGGGCAGATAAGGCAACTGACTACACGCAGCTCACATTGATTTCAACACAACACTCTGTAGAAAAATGTACATAAAAGCTGTTCCGGCAAGCAGCTTAAAATTATAAAGAGAATCAAAATAAAGCAGCGAGAAAATAAGCAAATAATGCTTTTTATTTCAAAAGAAACGGTTATCGAAATACCCTAACTTTTAAAATAAAGCAATTAAAATATCTTTTGTAGCTTTGCTTATGTAAAAAAACTTAATTAAATTGAGTTACACTTTGTAATCAGTGTAAAACTGTAGCATACTTTTTGTAGTTGAATATAATTGAAAGCTTGCGTATTTCAGGCCAAATAAATATTTCACTTCCAATAACTATTTGTAAAAGTTTTCAAAAATTTCGGTTTTTGACACAGTTTATTATTTTGTTCTTTTTAATTTTTTAAATTTATATCTTAAGTTGGAAATTAATAGAACTCAAAAATATACACTCCTCTTTCTTATTCCAATGAAAATATTTAAATTCGTATTTTGTAGCTTTTCTGTTTTTCGAATACAAATCTATTATTAAATGATTTTATATTTGGTCAATGGAATGAGAAGCTTAGAAGAAAAGTAAAAGTAGCAGAAACGCATGCAATTTCAATCAAAAACACGAACAGAAAATCAAATAAGAATCGTAATAAAAAGTTTATCGAAACGGAGAACAGACTTGATAAAAGTATACTATTTCTTTTTAACATTTGCTCATTTACAAACCTAACATTTTATTGAAAATATTATAATTAACGATTCAAGAAGGATTAGCCAAAGATTTAACAAATCCTAAGTTTGCAATGAACTAAAATATTCTTATAATATTTGGCTATTAAACAAAAAGGTATTATCAATTACCATATGAAAAATATTTTCACATTATATTATTATTTATTTAAATTGATTAATTTATTGTTTATTGATTGAATTCAACAGATCTTAGATTAGAAATAGATTAATCTAACTAATGTAAAATTATTTAAAAATATGTGCTGTACGTAATCGTAAACCTTTTCTTATCATTAATTCATGTTCATCAAAGACATTTAAATTCAGGGACACACTTTAGCTCGCCTGTTACAAACAGCATGATAAGGACATGTTGCTCGATGTTAGTTCTGTGATAAACCTTAGCAAGTGCCGCCATTTGGCCGCTTCAAAGGCCGAAATGCTCGTACTCTCGCAAGTTACATAAAATGCTTTTGCATTCACCGGAAATGGCAGAGCTCTGCATTTTATTTACATTCAAGCAACGAGCGACATCTAAGCGAAAAAAGCAAGCATTAAGAAATTGCATAGCAATTGAAAATGTTGCTGTCAAATAAGGGACATGCACTAAAAGGGTGATTGGTGGGTAAGGGTGGAGGGACATGAGGCAGGACATGTCATACATTTAATTAAAATCGAGTGCAGCTTTGATGTCAACCGCTATACAGTCTCCTCAGTATGAATGCACATCAGAGTCATATCAGCTGGCCAAATGGTTCACAGCGGACACAACTCGACATTGATTTATGCGATGGACATCATGAAAAGAGTATCAGCTGGCAAAGGATTGAATGTGGAAGTGGAAAGTGGAAAGTGGGAGAGCTCCAGGGGCATAACAGATATGTCCCAGGTAGCTGAAGTTAGCAAAAGTTAAGTTCGATTAGGCTAAGCGAAAATAAATTAGACAATATTGCGCCTAAATGGCTTCCAAAACTGTTTGCATGACGTTGTGAAATAAAGCTGTACCAAATCGCTTTGAATAAGTTCGACAGAACGAAAGGTGGTTTACTATTTATATTACTATTACATTTTTCTTTGGATTTTTTTCACAAATTATTCCTATGACAGATATAAGACTTTATCGATTAACGCAACTCGTGCATTAACAAAACACCCGAAATCCTAACATTGTAGTATCTTTAAACGCAACTTTATTAGAAAATCTTAAGTCCACTGAAAATAAAATAAATATAGTGGACATTTCAACTGCTAGATAAAGCTAAAGAAAATTCACATCAAAACAGTTCGCATCAAAGTCAATCTAATATAAACGAAATCACAAGGAGTAAAAGTTAGATTAGATTGTCACTTGTAATTCTCAAATGGTTTAAGCAAACACTGGGTGTAGTGACCGACTGATTCCGTTCTCTTTCATCATCTTATTTCAATATATTCTTACTATATCAATATCGTCGAATGTATAATCGAAACGGTCAGGCGAAAGTGTAGCGATGGCTGAACTCTTTTGCTAAAATCACCTTATTTCATACATCTCATTTTAAATATTCATATATTCATATTCAGATACTATTGTGTTTGAATTGGTTCATTAATTTCTTTAACTGCTGTGTGATGAGCAGCGTTTGTGCAGTCGCCATCAAACCTTTGGTATGATAAAAAAAAAATAGTTCATATTACTTATTTGCATTGTATCCAATGTTGTTTTAACCCAATAAAATTCATTCAAAATACTTACAAAAAACTATCATTAAGCATCCATACAGTAAAATATATTAAGTGTTTTACTTCTTAATGACGTTTGGCATATGTTATTATCACTAGGTGATAAATTATATATTAATACTAATCATTTTTAAGCCAATTTTCAATCGCTTTTAAGCATTTGAGTAATTTCACTAGCTAACTAGTTCCTTCAATGTAATTACCAGGTACAACTCTAGTGTGCCGCAGCTTACATCCGCAGGGAGTGTGCAATTTGTTTCCAGCCAGATACATTTACACACACACACAGACATTTACACGTAAACAACATTAGATTGTAATGCCCACGGGAGGGGTAAAGCCTGCAAAGTTTCAAGCAGTAATCAATCATCAATTACGATTAAATCCATCAGGAATTATGCGTTAAATTGATTGAAAGTCAGTTCGCACATTTTAGCGAGGCGTTGCCGTTGAATTATGGCATAAAATCAATTCACAGCACAAAATCAATAAAACTGTTGCGCACGGACACCAACTCCAACTATAACTTCAACTCAGACTAAGCAGTAAGGATCTAAGCAGGACTACCAGGACTACGTAACCAACTCTGCGAACAGTTGAAGCATTAGCTGACGCCGTCAGTCAAAGTCAGTCGAGTGGGTGAAGTGGGTGGTGTTGGGTGTATTGGGTTGTTTGGTTTGGGTTCAGTTGTCTGCCGCTCCATGCTAATGTTCCTCGACCTGAACTTAAATCCCAGCCAGCGGCTCAATTGACGGCTAAAAACTTAAGACCAGGCTAACAGCGTACAGACCAACAACCAAATGGGGCACCACTGAGTTGTCCGGATGCTGCGACAAACGACTTTTAGACTCAATATTTACCGCCGTTGCTAAGAAATACAAATATTTATCCTAAAGCGCTACGAAATTGCAAAAATAACAAGCTGCCATGATTTGGCCAAGTGTGCTCAACTAGCTGATACCCTGTTAACATTACTGAGCACTTAGAAGAAAAAATGCTTTATTCAATGCTTTACATTTGATCCTTATAAAATGTTCAATACCGAAAAACAAAATATTTAAACATTTGAAAACCAAAAATTGTAGCTTAATCTGTAAAATTGTGGTTAACTTAAGTTAACATCGAATTGCAGGCATGTTCTGGTTTTCATTTTCGGTATGGTATACCGTGATGCATTCCCTTTAAATGATTCCATTTTCACTTATAATAAGATATTTTGGATTTATTTGTCTTGTATTTGAAAATAGAAAGAATAAAATTGCTATTGAAGTAGTATTCAATTCAATAGCTCAGCTACAATAAAGAAAATTTCTACATTTTTCGAAATTTCCGAAACTGATAGTCAGAAAAGGTCTGATAAAGTTTAGAACAATTTGACTATTAATTCTAGTCAATAAGATATAATTATATACCTTATAGAAAGCTTCATTTTTATACTCCGTTTACCTACCTTTACTCAAATTAATCACTCCTATTTCAACAATGTGGTGCTGCAGGGTATAACAATACAACACAAAAAAAGCATTTTTGCCATCTGCTTTTCTATCCTTGTCCCCGTACTTTCGTCCTTTAGACTAAGTTTTCTCTTGGCTCGTCTTTCGCAACAGCAGCGCGTCCAGCTTCAATTGACTGCAATAATTCTAAGTATAGTGTAAAGTGCAAGTGCGAATGCTGCCTCTCCACCCTATCCCACATCCCATCCCCTCAGCTCCTCAGCCCACTTGTCTGCCAGGCTGGCAAGTAATTTATTTATCAAGTTTCAAGCTGCAGCTTGAAAACTTAATACCAGCACCAAATTGAATGCAATGCCGAGACAGGTCCTAAGATAGCAACGGCAACTGCAACGGTAACTGCAGCTTTTGCATTTCTAGACACACCATACACCCATACACCCATACACCCATACACCCCATGCCCAATACCCCATACCCCATACCCCGTACCATATCAACTAAGTAAGCACAAAGCAGAACTGAAGCTAACTCTAATCAAGCCACGCAGATCGCAGATAGAACGCAAGAGAGCAACAAAAAACAAACAGACCTTAAGGCTCTGATTATATTTAAAGCTAAGAATTACACAATAAATTTACTTTCCTTGCATTTAAAACCATATGGTTGAGTAAACTTCAAAACACAATTGTATTTATAATTTTCAATAGATGGAATTTTGTCACGAAATGTGTTACGTTTTGAACGAGACGTCTCCGACTCAATAAAGTATATATATACTCATGATAAGCACGACCAAACTTTCCAATTCTAATTATTAGCATTACCTTAAAATTCTCCCAAAATTTCATCAAAATCGATCGAACATCAAGTTTTTATATGAACAACTTCTCTGCACGCCGGAAATTAACTTTTCTTTGATTGAATAAGAAAGTAAATAGACTAATAAACTACATTAGATAATATTTCATATTTGGTTTTCAGACTTGACCATGATTTGCTCAGATTAAATATCAAGCATTGCTCTGCCTTCGACATGCTCCAAAGTGCGGTCTGCAACAACTCAATATTTATGCATAAAAAACAAAATAAATAAGGGGAACATCTCTTTGATATTTCACCTACGTGCAAATATTTGTAAAGCATCGCCGAACTGTGGCAATCAATTGCAATTGCATTGCATGCAACACATAGATGTTGTCGTTGTTGTTGTTGTTGCAGTTGTTGCTATTGCTGCTACCACTCTTGTTCTCTATTCAATGTCATTGTATGCTATTCATTCATTTAGAGCACACATACGCCCCACTGCTCTTATGAATGCCATATGAAAGTAGTCTAATCGAAAGCAACAAATTGAATATAAATAATTGATGCGCATTTTTTTTGCTGTCGTGCAACAGCAGCAGCAACAACAGTCGTGTGTGTGGCAACACCAAATGGCAACAATAACATATAACTGTCACAACGACAATGCAGCACAATACACCCTCGACATAGATATATGTGTGTGTGAGTGTAAACACACATTGATTGATTTGCCTTTTTGCTGTTGCTGTTGAAATTCTATTGAGTTTGCGGCAAATGCAATTTCAAGGTTGCTGTTGCTGATACTCCAACTGCTGCTGTTGCTGCTGCTGCTGTTGCTGTTGCTGCTGTTGTTCACAGCAATATAAAAAGGCATTGCATACTTCTGAGGGCACAGGCTCAATTAAAATTTTACGCCCATTTGCATTTTCAGCACATGTGGCACACACACTTATTGCAATACCACATCTGTGTATATGTGTGTGTATGCGTATTACTTAGAGGCCGACAGCACTTAACAAGCAGTTGGTGTTCTGGTTCTTGTTGTTGTTGCTGTTGTTGCTGCTACTTTTGCTGCTGTTGTTGCTAGGCGGCTGCTGGGTAAAAGTTGAGCTGCCGTTTTTGTTCAACAACTTTAAGCGATTAAGTGCCATTGCTCAGGGGCATTTGTGAGTTGGTGTGTGTGTGTGTGTGTGTGTGCTCTCTGGTGTTTGTGTATGCATGTGTATGTGCAAGTGGCAGTGGCGTACGCATTGGGGGTTGGTCAGTATTAAACCTGCACAAAGTGTTCATTTTAATCGTATTGTGTGAACTTCATTTAGAAAAGAACAACTTTAAAAATAAAGAAAAAAATGCAAGATTGAAAAAGGATTTTGGAATAAGATTACTTAATAATTTAAAAAAAAGAGCGTGAATTAAATAAATTATATAACTAATATCGTTAACTGATTTGATTGATCTATTATCTTATAATTATTTTCCGAATAGGTTCAAAACTAAGGAAATCTGTAGGTTCGGTTCTTTTCGGGCTTAAGAACCCAAACCGAGCGGTTCGGTACAGAAGCTGTTTGCAGCCTTGTTACTTACAACCCACCACACACCCCTCTCAAAAGTAAATCTGGCTACGCCACTGAAGTGTGGCATGAGTATAAGTTTTGAAGTGTGGCCGTGTGGAAGTGTGGAAAGTAGATTTAATGAAACGGAACCTATTGCATAATTGAGTCAATGCTGCCATGGCGACCCTTAGTTAGGAGTTAGGCTTAAATGTGGCTAAAACTGAGCTGCATTCAGTTTTGGTTTTGGCCAACAGGGCCTTTTGAGTCTCCTCTCCATTTTTCCGTAAGCCATAAAAGCTTTTAGGGCTTACTAGCTAAATACTTATTCTTTGAGTTTGGCACTAAGTTTTCGCAATAGATTCCTTAAGTGTCAGGCTGCTATATTGAAACAGTGCCAGAATTTGTAATTGCTATTTTAAGTTATTTTTTATATTATTTGCTGTCTCTCTGTGCGTGTGTGTATGTGTGTGTGAGTGTGTGTTGCTCGCCCGCATGTGCAATTTATTTTTTATTAGCACTTTTGTCTGCCGTTTTCCACGCAACACAACAAAAAAAAAAAAATAAAACAAACAAAATGTACATGCAAAATATGTTGCATATTTTACAGAGTGCCAACAACAATTGTAGCAGCAACAGCAGCAACAACAATAACAGTAACAACAACAATGGCAATAACTAAAAGGCGCAAAATGAAATATGCAACAAAAGAGCGTAAAACATGAAAATAAATTGAAAAACAGCAAAGCGCGCAATAAAAACTAAAAAAACTAAAAAAAAAAAGTGAAAAACGAAAAGAAAATAAATAAATAAAAGAACAACATATAGTCGGTTAACAAATTGCAACAGATATTAGAACTGAAGTCTAATGCAACAGCAACAGACAGAGCAGCAACAGCTATAACAACAGCAGCAACATCTACAACAGCAACAAACACAACAGCACCAACAGACAGATAGACAGATAGACAATGGTCCCGTATTTCTGACAACGAAATTAAACAAAATCCAACTGGATATACTACGAGCAAAGCACAAGCACACACATAAATATATATTCGTAAAAAGAGTATATGGAGTATGTGCTTTTCACTCTGCTTACTGCAAATGCAATGAAGTGCAACAGGACCCACAACAACAAAATAGCAACACAAAATTAAACAAGGGTTACATAAAAATGCAGCAGCTAAAAATGCACGACTTGAAGATATACATATATATGGGGAAAATGTTAAGATGAGCCAAAAGAGCACAGGCTGCAAAATTCTTTATTGAATGCAGTTATTTAACAAAATACAAGATTTTCAAATTTAAGTTTGGCTTTTTTTTTAAATCGTTCCGTTTGAGTTACATCATTTCTGAACATGGCTAAAAATGTAACACTATTAATTTCGAAAAAAGGTTAAAAGTTATTATAGATTAGAGTTGGCACCGGGATGGAAATTAGTTGATAATCCCGCCCATCCATAAAAGATGTTTTCCATTTCGATCCTGAACATTTCGTTGGTTCCGAATCCGACTTGTCGGAAACCCAGAAAAGTGTTGGAACCCAAAATGTTTGTGCCTAATTGGTTTTTACACATACCCTTTAATTTTTATAAAACTAACAAATTTTTAATAAATTCATACTCAATTTTTTTTTTACAATCATACATATTCAACAATAATATAACTTAAACTTTCAGGATGCAAAAAAAACATTCAAGTGTATTTTTTTTTTTTTTTCAATAAAACCAAGTTTATGCCAAAAATTTGGTAATTTATTTCAAATCAAATCATATAGCATATAAATAAACAATAAACAAAAGTTACCAAAATAGAAAGCTAAAGAAACTTTTATAAAAGTATTTCAAAAGTCGATGCTAAGTTATTCGAAAACAAACTCGTAGCTCGGAATTATATTATATATAGGGTACAAAGAAAAGTAACTTTTGCAGCTTGCATCGATTTTGTGCAGCATCGAAAAAGAAGATGTTGATGATGTGCAGCAGCCAAAGATACTCTGTGTGTGTGTGTGTGTTTATGTGTGTATCGGTGTGTTGATGTTGAGGCAAAGCGTAGTGGAGCATGTTGTAGTATTACGCAGCTTGTAGGATACAGGAGAGGGTGGTGAAGAGCGGGGATCTTTGCTGGTGCTTTCATATTTCCGGCTGCCTCTTCAGCTAGGACAATTTTTAAAAATTCAATTTTGTTGAACATCGAATCGCTTGACTGCGACTGTGTGTGTGTGTGTGTGTGTGTGTGTGTGTGTGTGTATGTGTTTGTGTGTGAGTCTGTGAATTGTCTAATATAAAAGATGCAACTACGAAAATTGCCTTTTTGCGGCGCTTGTCGAGCTCCTCCTTTTTCTGTAGCTGTAGAACCTTGTACTCTTACATTGAGTTCTCTTCGACACAACATAAAACAAAATAAACCAAAAGAAAATATATATTGTACTTACATGTAGCGTATAGAAAAGATGGCCTAACTGTACAAATACATATATATTGTTCATGCTCTGGGCTACTCCAATATGCGATTTAAGCTGTGAGCATTAAAGTTGAGTTTAGCAAAAGAAAATTGCACAAAATGCAATTGAAATACGAAATAGTATGGAGACACATTTGGACAACAATTTGCGATATGATATATGTATAAGCTGAATATGCCAGTATTGTGCAAACACACACAGCGTGTTTGTGTGTGTGTGTGTGTGCGAGCTGCTTATAAAGGATGCGCAGCTGTGGCTTTCACTCTCTCTCTCTCGCTGATGATTTCTAATCCTTAATATCAAATCTATACAATCAATTTGTTGGCTGGCAAGCAGCGCACACACATAACACGTGACAGCGCATTATTATTGCGAAAATACCCACAGTACAGCAGGAACACACTGAGAAAAAATGGACAATATATAATATTTTTTTTATAAGTTTCTTTTTAGTAAACAGCAAAATATAAGCCCTATTATAACGACAACAAAATAAGAACTCTCCTTCTCCAACAAAGCATATTGGAATTCATTTCATAAATATTATAGAATTTTGCTTAAATTGAAAAAAGTTAGACATTGGCTACACTGAGAGAACTCTATTCATGCTTTTTTGGCATGATTTATGCACAAGTTTTTGCGGTTTGTGGGGTTTTTGCAGTTTGTGGGGGAAGGGGTGGGGGTGAGATCTTGACACTTTGTCTGCCTATGGTATATACCAACATGTACACCAAGTTTGTTTGTTTAGATTCAAAACTGTGGAAAAAACTGCATTCATACGGACGGACGGACAACATTTTAACGTTGTTTATAGATTTTGAAAAAAAATGTGTAAAAATTATACATTACTAATCATAATTTGTGCATTCAAAATCAGAAACTGAGTTTGAATAAGCATAAATTATGCATTTAAATGTTACAATATTAGTTTTGTCCGAACTCAAACCTAAATTACAATCGATGGTGTTTCGATTTTTATAATTTTCTAAAAATATCTAAAAATAGATGGATCGATTTAATCATTAAGTTTATATTTTTTAAAATTCTATTACATGTGAATGATTGAATTCACTCTTCGCTAAGCACTTATTTTGCTAAGTGTAAAAATCGTAAATGGATTGTATCGCATATGGAATTCAATTTTCTGCATAGATAAGTCTAACACACACACATACACATCACACATAGCACATAGCACACTCATGTGAATAACTGCAACTGCGAATAAAATGAAAGTCACCTTTAGGGCACAGTAATACATCATTGTGTGCGAGCCGTCATATCAAATGAAATGCATAGTCATGGCCCCAACATTTCAACATAGCCAGAATACAGAATAGAGAATACAGAATATAAAATCCAGAATCCAGAACCCAGAATACAGTATTCAGAGCCCAAAAACTCAGTCCAGCCTTCTAATAAACAGAGCCACAGAGCCAACACAGCAAAGAGAACAACAAACAAATAACGCAGTATTTTTGACATCAGCGCCATGTCCTGGGCTATAATCTGCGTATGTGCACACACACACACACATAGAGAAAGGCTCGTCCTCGGACTGCGTTCAGCTGGCGTCTGATGTATATAGCACCAGGTCAAGAGTCAAGAGCCAGAGAAATGGTTAGAAAAATGAGCGTACCAAATGCCTGCCATATGTCAGCGCATAAAATAAATAACATAAATTGCACAGGACTAACAGGCGGCCTTATTGTTCTTTTTGTTGTTGTTGTTGTCCTGCCCATGGGCGTGTAACCTCCACCATGGCAGTTGATTTGCAAGCAACTCGCCAGAACTTGACCCGCTGAACCTTCAACTTGGCCTATGCGTCCCTTGTTGCATGCTGCATGTCATCAATTGACTCAAAAAAAAGAGTATAAGAATAATGAATTATCGGAGTTAGCCCAGGGCTATAGAATATAGCTATTTAGGAAATTTATGCAACTATTGAAAGCATAGATAAACTTCGTATTCAACATAAAAGGTTTTAACGAAATTTTGAAAAAATGGAAAACAAAATATACAGGCTTTCACTGAAATCTCTTCAAACTAATTTCCGACCGAATTTCATCTCTTAGGTGTCACAGAGATCTCTAGAGATTTTGATTTAAGCGTTGCCACCACACAGAAAAAAGTTTGTCTTAAATTTATTCGCCCTTTTATTATTCTTTTTAAAAATTAATTTATTAAGATAATTATTTTTTAAAGTATTAGAACACTAACTTATTTTTGCCATAAATATTTTGAACTTTTAAGTAAAACACTTCTAAACGAAAAACGATAGTATCGATAGTGATTCAAAAATAAACCATCGATACTATCGATGATTTACCAACGATCTGGACAGTAATGATAGTTGAACTTAAATATCATTAATAATATAAATTAATAATGTCCCTAAAAAACCATCGATACTATCGATAGTCCAATCGATTATTATGCAGCTCTACTTAGTCCGTTGCATTACTTGAAATTAAAGGCAATCAGTTGAGCATCGCGTGTCTTTAAGTATTATATATTTGAATACAGCGACAGTTGGCCAGATTTAACGATGAAGCGAGAGCGTTAAAAAGGATTTACGCAAGGATGAATCAGAATCAGAATCGGAAGCAGCAGAAAGGAGCCGAGATAATGTCAATATTAGTCGCCTGCATAATGTACAATAAATGGCAAAATAATACAAAAGAAGCGCGCAGTTAAAGGCACAAAATGAAAAGGAACCAAAAGGCACCAAAAAGGACAAAAGGCATGAGAAATCAATAGCTACCAAAGCCAAAAGGCAAAGCAGCACAATGAAAAGGCATATCCTTACACAAAGCAGAACACCCTATATATACACATATACATAAAGTGTATGCGAAAATATTTCAACATTAAGCCGGATGTCAAATAAAATATAAATTTGTCAGTTATGGCTTCAGCGTTGTGTTTGTGTTGTGTATTAAATCAAAAAAGAAAAACCAAAAAAAAAACAAGTAAGAACGTTGCAGTCAAGCTCACCCGACTGCGATATACTCTGTTTTCTGTTTACTGGGGCGGGGGTGGGCGTGTCAAAATTTTTTTCTCCAAACTATCGATGAGATCAAAAGTATTCATACTGCAAAATTTGGGGTTTCTAGCTATAAGGGTGTAGGAGATACAGATTTTGCTCATTTGCAGGGGCGGTAGTGGGCGTGGCATTTTTTTTTTTTACAGATCGGTCGAGAATGTCATCAGTAGTCTTCATGCCAAATTTGGTGACTCTTGCTGCAAAACTACAGAAGATATAGATTTTTGCGGTTTGTGGGGGAAGGGTTGGGGTTGGGGGGGAAATCTTGACACTTTGTCTGCCTATGGTATATACCAACATGTACACCAAGTTTGGTTGCTCTAGCTTTAAAACTGTGGAAAAAACCTGCGTTCATACGGACAGACGGACAGACGGACAGACGGACGGACAGACGGACAGACGGACATTTCACAAACCCAATATACTCTTTTTTTCCATTTTGGAAAACAGAGTATAAAAAGAAAGCGCAGACAAAGCGCATTTTTTGCACAAATTAATCAGTTTTTAATGTATATCCAAACATTTTACAAAAATTAAAAAGCCAACAACAAAAACGTATTATTACATTTAAAAAATGTAACCAAATATGCGCACAACATAAATTTACCAAAAAGGGCAATAAATAAAATGAAATAATAACATTTTTATTGCCGCACATTGATGTGTGTGTTAGCTGTGTGTGTGTGTGCGTGTGTGTGTGTGCCTTCAAAGTACCCAAACAGGACTTTACTTTAGCTTTCAATACTTTCGTATGGCAAAAGTTTACTTTCTTTCTTTTTGTCCGGGCTTTGCGCTTTAATGATGCCATCATAAATTATTAGATTGCTATTTTGTTTTTTATTGTTTCACCCGCGATTGAGCAACGGCTTTTACAGGTTGAAAGGTTCAAAGATTGAAGGTTGGAGTTTGAGGGCTGCCAACGAGCCTAAACGCAATTATTATTACTTTAAAAGCATTTCTTTTATGTGCTCCCTTTTACTGGCCACACGATTTTCCTATTAACAAAACCCAACAATCCAGCATTCAAATAAGAAATGAGCGATATTTATTTATATATTTTTCAGTCACAGTTACAATTGTAACTGTTACTTTTCAAATACCAATAACTGAGTTGATGTTCTTTCTTTTTATTCTAATGTATGAAGATTTAAATTTTTAAGAACTGTCATTGATATGCGCAATGATTTATTAAGAAGTAAAATATGGGAAACATAATTTCAAGCCGATAAGAAATATTCTAAATTTTGTCGTTCTTCAGTTTTTTATCGGTACTTTGTTCGTGGAAATAGATAGCTACAAGATCTTCCGGCTACAATGGAACTCAGTTTATTCCGTTAAGATCAATATCTGCACTGTACACTGAGAGAGCTCTTTGCTTAAATCATGCATTTTGGGCATAAGCTATGCATAAGTTAAGTATGTAATTGTAACTTTTCATAAGTTAATTTATAAAGCCTAACTCTAGTAGAGTCATAATTCACTCGTAAATATTCATAAATTTTGCATTAAGAGAAAGAAATATATCCAACGACATTGTGCATCTGAGCATATAACTTATGCCCTGTTATGCACAAATCATCAGTAGAAAGTACACAAAAAAAAACATTAATTGTAACATTTTCGCTAGCGGAGGGATATCCATTTAGTTAACTCATATCGTAATAAAAAAACTAAATAAAATGAGATGTTGCTTCTTACGAAAAAAATAAGAAGTGGAGCAGCTGAAAACTGTCAAAATTGCAAAAACTGAATAAACAGAAAGATGTTGTAGAATTTAATGTTAAAAAAATAAGAATAAATAAAATGAGATGTTGTTGCTTGAGTAGAACTAGTAGAAGACTAACTGCAAATTTGTTGGGCTTTTAAAAAAGGCTACTTTGATACGATTTAATTTTGAAATGAAATAGCCTGCTTTGTCTCAAGTTAAAATAAGCTTAAATACTTCCTAACACTTCACTGCGTGTCATAGTTAATATCTGAACTTATTCGTCTCAATATTCAGTCACGGTATTGGTCAGTCACAGTGACTCAGTCACATTTAACGTAGATATTGCTCATTTCTAATAGAATGACTTTGGCAATCTTGGCATCGAAATACGCGTGCAGTTTATTATGATTTTTATGAATATTTTAATAAAAGGCATGGGGCAAAACGACATTTTGTGCCACGTGCCACACGCCACTTGCTACTTGCTACTTGCCACTCTCCACTTGCCACTTTCCACTTGCCTCTGGCCACACTCTCAGTACACTCTGAGCAGCTGTAGTTGAAGTTGTAGCCGGAACATCACCTGTGCGATTGAAGCTGTCTCAGCATATTCTGTGGCCTTGCCAGCGGCAGCTGCTGGTCATGTTGCGGTGGGTGGTTGGGTGGTGAGGTTGGTTGGTGGGGCGGAAATTGTTAAAACTGTAATTGCTAAACGAATTTTAATGAGCTCATTAATTTGATAAAGGGATTTACACCGTGTTGCGGTTCTGAGCGCCGCTGACGTCGTCCTTCGTCGCCTCGCGTCGCGTCGCGTCCTTCTGACCAAATGTTGTTGTTGTAATGTGGTCGACAACGCCAACGGCTGGTCAGGACAGCAGCAACCCCCAAGCCCCCCAACTGTATGTTTGCCTTGAGGTGCTGGGGCGTTTAGAGGGTGTATTAATTAAAATTTGCTTCAAATAATTTTCAAGCGTTTTTTGCACAGCTGTTGTTTAATCAAATTCGTTCGTCGCTGCCAAATGTCTGTTTTTAACTTTTAGCCCTGCAGATATACAGAACGGAAATACACAATATGGTAGGGGGTTGCAAGGGAGTTGCCACAAAAAAACAAACACACACAAAAAGATATGCGCAAAAATTAAATAAACGAAGCGTAAGAGATACGCAATACCAACAAACAGGATGCAGCTGGTTTTTGGACTGGCCACACACAGCACAGTCAGAGTTACAGTTACAGATATGGTCACACTGATAGCTCAGGGCATAAACAATGAACACACACACACACACACACTTTCAAAGAAACATTCGTGTGTAAACTGAGAATGATAGCAAAAGTTGTTCTCCTTTTTTTTGCCCCCCCAGACTGACAGACACGTTTACATTTCGAGTGGCCGCCAGGATCTGTATCCTTGTTTTTTTCATTCAGCACATTGGCCCAGTTCATCACGTGTTGGGCCAGTTGAAAAGCATCAACAATAACAACAATGAGCTTGAAAAAGTGTTGGCCAAGACAATCAAATGTCAGCTAGTATTTCGGCAATTCAGCGCGTTCTTGTTGCCAGTTTTTCTCCCAACACTCCTCCCCTTTTATCCTCCCTGCACAGCAGCAACAACAATTGTAAACGTGTTGATAAGCGCACGAAAAGCTAATTGGATTTCATTTAATTGAAAACTGAGCACTGCACAACACAATCATGTGCCATACATTGTGGTAGACATGTTGCAGAGACAAGTAATAGAGCAACTTTTAATCATATTTTGATTATAATCCTATAATTATAAGAAATAACACTAATGAAACTGACCCCTAAAGATAAAATAATCAGATAAGACCTGCTGATTTCTGCTAAAATAAGCTACCATACTTTTTAAATAATGAATGCCTTTTTTTTTAATTGTTTATTCAATAATTTATTTCGGAAACTTGGTTTTTCACCATTCATTTTCAGTGTGCATATTGAAAACTCATCAGAAACATATTTTACCGATTTTCGAAAACACCCATCATGCTCATTTCCATCTGTATCCTTAAACTCATCTTCATCTTTACATTCTTCGCCCACGTTCGGAAAAGTTCAAATACTTTGCCGGGCAACGCCGGGACCATATGCTAGTGTCATTATGTATTAATATATATTCAACTTACGCACTTGATAGAAATTCTGAACCAAATCTTGCGCAAAACAAGCTTACCTGTAAAGAAATAGACCAAATATATTAATTTTTAAATTCTTGGAATACTCCAGCTAAAATAAGGAAATGTAGAAATGTTTTATAACAATGTAAAACTTGTCATAAATTTAAAATTATCAAATTTAAAGACATACAAATACTTCTCAAACTATTTACACAATCATTACTTATGAACTGAACACTCATCGTTCTTGAGCTGATATACATTTCCATATAACATAACTTCAAGGTTGCAAATTAAGCAACTTTTGGGCATTATTAATTCTAAAACATTACTTAACTGTAGTTATGCTTATAAATATCTATAGAAATCTTTGTATCTATTGACGTCAATAACTTTTCCACAGCTAACTCTAAGCCAAAATAGAACAGTGACTTTTTTTGATAAAAAGCAACAACAGCAACATTTACACATTTAAACAAAACAAATATTGTAGATATTCAGAGTTGCTTTGGGGAAAACCAAATAATACGAGTACAATTTTCACTCAGCGGAGTCGTAAAACCATTTAAATTCATACAGCAGCAGCAGCAGATAGAAGATACGTTTTATCAGCAACCTGCAACAACAACAACAACTGGAACAACAGCAACAACAACCTACGCAGCTCCGGAACGACAATAGTGTGCAAATTGTTGACGCTGTTTAAGCAAATGTTGCCCAAGAAAATAAGTAACGAAAATAAAATGAAATACAAAAAGTAAAAAGCAAAAAAAAAGAAGCTCACTTCGTAACAATTGTCACTGTAAAACTTCCAAGCGACGAGCAGGTGTGCCAGCAACAACAACAACAACAATAGCAACACAAACAATAACAATAATAATAATAACAACAACGGCAATATGAAAATGAAAACAAAAAATAATAAACATAATATTTACACAGGCAGCCTGGCAGTTTTGTTAATGAATGTACTGAAAATTTTGCAATTGCATAAATGTGTTTTCCAGCAACAACAATATCGTATAAATATTGCAATTGCAATATGGATATATTTAAAGAGTCCAAACATTTAATGAGAGCGTCGGAAAAAGGACCTTAAGACTGTTATAAAATGACGAAAAAAGGATTTTCGAGAAAATTACTCTGCCAAATGTTGCCATGGCGCCAAGTCAAACGATAAAATATTCAACAAGCGCACAACAACAACAACAACAACAGCAGCAGCAACAACAACAATGAAAACATTAGTAACATTTGTTTGAATTAAAATGAAAACGTTGACAATCTTTGTGACTTTGAAACCCAAAGGCAGCAGCTGTATCTGTGTGTGCGTTTAAATAGAATTAACATTCGTCTTGCCAGCAGCAACAGCAGCAAAGGCAACAGCAGCAACATGCCTTGTAACCCCGCAGCCAGCAAGGTCCTGGGAACCTTTTCGCTTACAGCAGCAACAACAATAACATGACAGCAGATTTGCTTGGCAGCTCATTCATTTTGCGCTGGATGCTGTCAGGCTAACTGCCCCAACACCACCCTCTCAGCAAGGTCCTGCCATTTTCATTTGTATTCGAAACATTGTGTCCTGCTGAACATTCTTAATTATGTTAAATCTACTGTGTCGCACACTCTACTCACAAAGGGATACATAACCGGATGCGAAGTTGTCCTTTCTATCCTAGGTACGCACTACAGTCATAAACTGTGTATATGTGTGTGTGAGATGTGTGTGCTTCGGTTGTGCCATTCAGCATAATTTAGTTGCGACTCTCTCATATTTGCAATTTAAATCCCGGAAATGAAACAATTACAAAACTTTATCGGCTACAATCAGCCTGAGAAAGGCTGCTGCCCGCATGCTGCTGGGAGAGCAGGGTAGTAGCGGAGAGGGATGTTGCAAAGGGTGGCAGTTACAACACTTAATGACAACATGTGCCCATAGCACATGTAAAACAAAAGGACAAAGCACAAAGCAGCAAGGACACTTTACAATGCGACACATGTGTGTGTGTGTGTATGTTCTGTATCGGAATCGAGTTGAATATGTTTAGTTTAAAAGTCGCAGATAGAGATAGATAATATCAATTGAATCTCAATAAGTCCGATAGTTTGTTGCAAGTGTTTTATGTTTTCTTAGTTTTTTAAATGTTTTTTTGATAATGCGAAAATTTCAAGTAAAGAATTCTTGATAAATCAGAAATTTTATTTGTTATTTTGAAGTGTGTTTTCAGAATATTATTCTTAAGTCAAGTATAAAATCAAGTTAAATATTACTAAAAAAGATTACTCCGTAATGAAGAGAGGTACAAGCAGTAACATATATTGCTGACTCAGCTGTCTTACAGAACGGCTTTGCGAGGAACCTAGGGTTCGAATCATATCGACACCAAATGGTAAAAAACTTTAAATATTTTTTCTTAAGTTATGGTTGTAAGATCCACTTATAAGCTCCGGGATTATTATTTTTAATCAGGTTTAAGAAAATACAAGCTAATCGAAGTTTTGACACCTTTTCAGCTTGAGTTTAGAACAAAAATTTTAATAAGAAAAACCAATCGATACTATTGATTTCAGCATTAATAAAGCGAAATTTGACAGAGCCACTGCAATGTGCTTTACTATTAAATAATTTTCGGACTACCCCGAACCCTGTATTATAAATGAACTGAAATTTAATTAAGCTTCTCCCCGTGCTCATATTTCATATTTTGGGCAAACAAATATTAGAATTTTGACGCACACGTTCGCCGTTGCTGATGAGCAGCCAGCAGATCATAATCATTATCGTCATTATCATCATCATCAGCAACATGCCACAACATCACGAACAACCTTTACGTCACAAACTGAGAACAGCATAAAGTAAAGGAGCCAGAACTTTGGGACTTTTCGGTCTCCGGGACTCCAGAACCATTTTGTAAACTAAATTTTGTAACGCATGGGACGGTATACAAAACCCATAGACGAGGCGAGGGGTTGGGTAAACTTCAAATTCAGTGGAATGTTAGACGGCAAGCCACAATAAGTGGCACTTGTGGCATAAACAAGCAGCGACTCACGCGAATCCCGTTGCCAAATATCGTGCAAAGACCAACCCCCCATCAACCTTCCTGTGCTAGACCCATTTCCCACCCTCTCTCCTTCCCAACGCGCTTACTGCTTGTTTTGCCTGTCGTCGCGTTCGTCCTTTTTTTTCTATTTCTTGTCTATTTTTTTCGCTCATGCCAAGGTCCTTTGCCCAAATTGAATTTCATATTTTCATCCTGGACAATGCACCGTGGGGCCTTATTGCAAAAGTCTCAAAAAAAAGGCAAGCACAACTCACTACATATATCGGGCAGTGTATTGTTTTCAACTTGAAAAACAAATAAGTTTCCTTTGTTAAAAGTTGATTAAATTGTTATGTCGAGTCGAGCTAATCAAAGTTTCTAAAGCTTTTCAATTGGCTAGACACATGCAATTTTTTTAATTTCTTTATTAAATTTCTAAGTTTTAAAAAACGTGCAGTTGAGCTAAAATTTATCTATTTTGAAAATTTTGGTTGAAAAATGTGCAAGGTTCTTGGAAAACTGTTCTATGAAACGTTTTTAATTAAGCATCCGATCAGGTTCAAACTCATTTTCCAAGATCTATTGATCGTTGATTTAAGCTACGAATTTATAATCTTAATTTTTGGATTTGAAATATAAAATTCAGTTTAAATTTCGAAAATTTATGAAAAATATCGGTCATTTAGATTATTTTGTACCTGCAAAGTCATACTCAACTTTTTTTATTAAGAACATCAAGTAGCTAAACACGAGCTTTATTTGGTCAGCATGAAAAAATCATTTTTATTGTCGATTTGAATCCACTGTGCAAGCATCGGCTTTTGAGCCAGAGCCAACAGTTAAGCGCAGGAACTCAAGAACAGAGCTGAGCTGAGCTATTTTGCTGGAATTGATATATTTTTTTTTATTCTTTCTGTAAGGCCACTTTTTGAAGAAATATAATTTTGTTATTTGCCGCTCATATTTCAATGGAAGCTCGTGACCGGGTCAAATATACACACACATACACATTGAAATTGCCTGGGTAAAAAAAGTTTGAGTTGACATTTTTGAGTGACAGTTTGGGTCACCTGATGGGCCACACACACGTGCATCATAAGTCTATGTCAGAGTGCTAGCAAATTTCCCTTTTTAAATCGAATCAAAAACTCATTTCAGTTGCAGTTGTTGTTGCTGTTGTTGTTGTTGCTGTTTTTATTATTGCCATATACGTTGATCCAGTTAAACGTAGACATCTCTACAGACTTCTGCCCCTGTCGATGCTTATTTTTATTGCTTTACTAGCAGAAAATCTGTTTTATTAGTTCGCCTTTATTGTTGGCACGAGTAATTTAATGTCTATTGCATTTAAGCTAATATTTGAGCTGTTGTTGTTGATGTTTTTGTTGTTATTGTTATCGTTGTTGCTGCTGCTACTCCTCTGTTTGAATGTTGTTTTTGTACGGCTTTTACGAGCTTTTTATTGCCCGTTTTTAATGCCCGAACCAAGCGGCTGGTCACTTGTAGGACTACAGTACTGTTTAGCAGTACTCGAACACCCCTGTTGACGCGAACAGAGCAGTTGGAATTCGTATTGCGTTAACAATATTTATACCCTTATTGAGGGTGCTATTATTTTGTCAACAAATGTGTAAGGTATCTCTGAACATACGAGGTATTTATAGTATTTATATTTGATAAGGAAAACAAGTTGAGTGGATATAGCCAAGTCTGGCATTCTGTTCTATGGTTGCTTATTGTTGAAACTTGGTAAAGACACTTTTTATTAATGCATAAAGGACGTGTTTGCCGAAACAGACTGGCACAGATAACTACTCTATCACTTAACAGCCAATATGAACAATCGATTGTGAGCTAAGTTCATATGAGAAACCTTTTTATTATCAAATATTCTGAAAATAAATTGAATTATGAGCTCTGCAAGGGTAACAACACTTCGTTAACCCAAAGCTAGCTTTTCTATGTAGTTTGGATTACTTTATTGCACTAATTTTGAGCCATTAAAGCAACACGCACAGCCTTTTCATGCCGCACGCGGCGTATACGCAATGCGCTGTCTGCTGCCACCATTTTAATTATTTGTGTAGCATAATTCTTTTTTGGGAGGCGCTGCGTGCCTGAATTTCTCTTAATGTGTGTTAACAAGCACACACACACATACACACACTCACATGCACATATTGGCACACATGTGTATGTGTTTATAGTATATATTAACTCTTTGATTTACTTTTGTGCATTAGACACACTTGGTTGCTTTTACTTTGTCTTTAAGTTATTTCTCTTATTAAGCCTCTATACAGCTCATTGGTTTTCTTAATCTCAATCCCAACTTCGATCTGAATCTCAGGACTTGTTAATGCACATCGCAAGACATCAAAGCTAATATCATCAAAATAAATAAACTTTTTCTAAAGATGTTTTCAATCGATAGTTGACAAACTTGCATGTCCCTTTTTTTAGATGAACAAAATTAAGTTTTTAATTAAATACTTCAAAACAAGCTTTCTTTTATTTCTGCCGCAGGTTTATATTAAGAATTTCGTTTCGTTTTCAAAACTGGTTTATTAATTATAACCTAAAGAAAAGTTTACCTAGGATTTAATGAAAAACTGGTGCTGCAACTTCTTTTTTTATTTAATAATATAGGGAACGCTATTAGTTCTTTACGAAATTTCAATTTTAAAATCAAGTCTATTCCGGATTCTGCTATCAAATAAACTTTAAAGTAATAAATTATGCATACTTTTGAGTAAAAACAAAAAAAAAGCAAAGCTTTGTTTTTTTTTAATAACTGCAATATATTCAGGATTGCTTCAATTTCATTCAATGTTCAAAGCTTTCTTAAAGTTGTTCATCTGGTAAATTTAATCCTTTCACATGGGCAAAATTATTCAATCTTTGATGAAATGCAAGTGAATTTAATCAGCAAAGTGTTCTTAAAAGTGTTTAAATGAACATTTAAGAGAAATTCAATTTCAAAGGTAAAGACCAGAACAGGCCTGATTGTCTTTTTTAGTTTAAAGAAAACCATATCATAAACCTTCATGTTTTTATACTTTAGAATTAATTCTTTTTTTATATTTTGTTGATAAAAGTGGAAAATCTTTGAAAGAACTTTTTATTTTAATATCTTTGCAATGACACTTTTAACGCTTTTTATTGTTGATAGCAATATTTTTGAATGCCTTTTAAAAGTAAGCTGAATAAACAACTGCCAAGAACTGTAGCTTATTTAAAATCCTGCACTTGTTTCCTTTATTTAATTAAAAATTCGCAGGGCAGTATATTTAAAATCTTGTCATCTACTTAAGAGCTAAACAAACTGACAGGCAGTTTATTTAAAATGAACTTAAAATAGAAACACTACAGAATGAATCTAAATTTATAAGCTGACCAAAAGGTCAAAGGTGTTCGGTGTGCTTGTGCTAAAAGCGCACAAACTAATTTGACACTCTGACAACGACCACAAACTGACACACAGACTGTGCATAATGCTTATTATCCAGCGTAAATTACAGCAATGGGCGTTGCGCTCAACTGGCGGCTGCTCTTTCATTTTGTTGCTGTTGCTGTTGTTGAATGCAATTTGCAATCACCAACAGCAGCGGCAACAGCAACAACAACAGCAACAACATCAACGCACTTTGTGCAGCCGCACATTAGGGCAAGTGTTGCAAACAAACAAAGTGAACTTTGTGAGTGGCAGTCAGCCAGGAAGCGTGGCAAGGAGGCAGGAAAAGCTAGCTAGACTGTGGAACTGGGGCTAGCTTCGTCAAAGTATGCAACCAGTTTGAACTTGCAACTTGCTGATATATGATACATGCATATATACAGATGCACATATACGCTATAGACAGCAAGCATCAGAGATGGACATGAATCAATAAACTTAATTTCTAACACATTTTCACGTTGCGAAACATGCTACTTTTTTAAAGTTATTATTAGTTTTGAATCAATTTTTCAGTCAGGCAGACTCGACTAAAGCATGCTTACTTGTTTTTTTTATAATTAAAATAAAAGTCTGAAATAATAGTTGTCTGCAGTCGGCTCGAGATCCAGGATTAAGTTCCAAAGATTAGACACAAGTAATGTTTTTTGCTCTATCATAAAGCGGAATTCGTCCTTAACGATTTTGGCATAGCGTCCAGTTTAACAGCTGCTTAATTATTAACATTTTTATAATATTTTTTTTATTTTTTAAGAGTAGTTTTTAACAGTTGCAATAGCTCATTATATCGCGAATATCGGAAACTGATAGAAGTGTGAAAAACAGAAAAGGACGATGTTTTTTTTTATAAAATTTTTTTATTATTTTGTTTGAAAAAAAAGAAAGGAGTATATTGGGTTTGTGAAATGTCCATCCGTCCGTCCGTCAGTCCGTATGAATGCAGTTGTTTTCCACAGTTTTGAAGCTAGAGCAACCAAACTTGGTATACATGTTGGTATATACCATAGGCAGCCAAAGTGTCAAGATCTACTAAGCAGTTACTTTTCATTTAAACAAAGCTTTTAAGCATTTTTTGTTAGATTTTTGAAAAAAAGAGTATTAAAAGTGCAGTCATGATATGCAAATATATAAAACAAATATGTCGTGCTGTGTTCGTGCCTGTTCGTGTCACGTTAAGAAAAATGATATAATACACATCGCTTATTAAACACACACACTTTCGCTGAATAGTTAACACTTCCAATTTCTCTGTGTGTGTGTGTGTGAATGTGATTGTGAGTGTCATGTTGCCTATTATGAATTGTGCAATTGTCGTCGGCGTCGTCGTCGTCAACGGCAACAAAACACACATACGCAACGTTGACTTCAGCCGTTGTCCAACTGACTGCACTCACTGTACGATGTACGAATAGTAGTGTGTCTGACTGACTGCTGACTGACTCTTTGACTGGCAGTCAGTGTCGTAGTGCGTTTATCTCTTGCGCTATTCCTTTCAAGCTTTTTGTTTCGTTTCGTTTGGTTTGCGTTTGCTTTTCGTTTGTTACTCTCCTTCTCCCTCATCATCATCATCATGTGCTTTGTTTGCTTTGATGACGTACGCTGTCTGCTCTGTTTGCCGGGCATTATCCGCCATTTTTCACCCACGCCAACTTCTATGCTGCTGATGTGTATGTTGCTGTTGTGTATGTTGCTGTTGCACTTGTTGTAAATGACTCTTCAACGTTTGTCGTATTTGTCTGGCAGCACTTTAAGTGCCAAATATTTTTACATTTGTTTACTGGCATTGGTGTTGTTGTTAGTATTGCTGCTGTTGTTGCAATGCCACACACAATTTGACAAATGACGCATGTTGCTGTTGCTAGTTTTGTGCGGGAGCTCTTGTGCCAAGTGCCTGCTATCAAATTTATGACATGACAGGGCACATGGCACTAATTATACCAAGTGCGCAAATCAGAGCCAGAGCCTAGTTAATCAAGCGTACAAGTATTTAATTAAGTGTTGCTTTCACAAAACTTACTTCTGACAACAGCATCATTCTTACAGCAACAGCAACAGCAGCAACACACTCAGAAATTGAACAATTTAATATTTATGCACAGTCAAGTCATCAAATTGAGAAATGTGCAAATGGAACTATTTCGGTCGATGGGGTTTGCAAAATGGGGTTTGCACACTTTGCATTCATCATCAGCAACAACAGCAATGGAGTGACAGCAACATCATCAACAGCAGCAGCAACAACAGCAACAATAACAACAACAACCTATTCCTATCAGATTCACATGTACCAGTTGCAGTTTGTGATTTTTGACTCATTCGCATTCATTTGATTCGCTCGCAGCTGATTGCATGTATTAGTGACTGTCAGAGTGGGTGTCTATATGCCAGTCTATCTTTGTCTATCTCAATGTCTTTCTGTCTCTCTGTCTATTTGGGAGATTGTCTGTTGTCTGTTTGATTGCCAGCTAGCTGTAGAAATCTCTTATGCTTATGAATATGCGCTAGTTTAAACATACAATAGTGTGATTGTCACTCCTTTTGCATTGATTGAAAGTGGGGCTGTCTTAAAGCTTGACGCGTCATCTCGTAACAGGAATGCGACACAGGACACATATCACTCACCCACATTCTTCAAAATAACAGTTGACAACGTCATCAAAAACACGGCAAAAACAAGCATTTTATAAGTTGCATGTATTTATGGCTTTAAATGTCAAGCTTTGAATCGAACCCTAGTTCCAAGCGAATATGAAAATCACTATTTTACACTAATCGAATCTTTTTTTGGTGTTGTTTAAAAATTTGCCCAAAAATCATATCAAAATGTTGAACAATTTTTAAATTTTTTTCTCAGTGCATTCCAATTATGACGCACACACTTCAGACGCTTTGACCCAATGATGATTAGCAAAAAGCAACTTATTGATTTTCAGCAAAGTAAATGATAAGCGATAAGAACTTTGCAGTACAATTAAGTTGAGTTCTGTTCAGTTCAGTTCGTTTGAGTTGTCGACAATTGTTGTTTTTGGTTAGTTTTTTTGGCATTGATGCCATTAAGGAGAACACGCAAAGGTCGACAAATACTTAATATTGATTATTGCCCCCTGGCTAGACAGCCCAGCCACAACAAATAACAAATAACAATAACAATAACCCCCACAAATAGTCGAAAGTAGCGAATCCACTTCGAAATGGTCGGTGAAAATGGCTTTGGAAACAGTTCAATAAAATTGAACAAAAGGGTTTCGACTCAAAGCCAAAAAACAAAGCAAATAGAAAATAGAAAATACTTATTTGTTGTTGTTTCTTATGAATAAAATAAAGGAAAAGTAATTGAATGAAAATTTAATCAAACTCTAGATCTGTACTTTAATCAATATAAGTGTCGAGCAAAATAACATAAGGTTAGCATACGAATTTCAAAATTTTAAGTTTTGGATAGAAAATTGAAGGTACTTCAAAGTCTATTTGAGAAAGAAGATAAAAAATTTATATTCGGCGTATCGAAGTTGCATTCAAAAACTTATATTACCACCGATTGTTTCTATGGCAACTTTAAGATACAGTCGCCTGATTTTAATAAAACATAATAAAGTTGAGTAACAGCAAGTTTAGTTGAAAAATCTGTATAAACAAAAAAGTTGCACAAAAACTTTTTTTTAAATAGATTGCTCTTAAACCTAGTTAAAGTTATTTTTTTTAGTTATCTTAAGAAACAAAAAAGTTTTACATACATTTAGTTTCTTAACCGATTGTTCCTATGGCAGCTATATGTTATAGTGGTCCGATGAGGTCGATTCTGACATACATACGTGCTTCTACTACATGGCTGAATCCAGTGTTCGAAATTATAATAAGTACCCTCCTTAGGAGTATAAAAACTAAAATACATAAAATCCAGTACACATTTTTATGAAAATACATTAAATAATTATATGTATAATTATAAACAAAACTTATCTAAATAAACAATATTCTGCACATTACTTCAATTTAATATTATAATCATTTTACTACAACAATATAAATAAAATAACGCATATTCACATAAAAGTTTTCCTCTATGGTAATAAGTAATGTACTCTACTTAAACAGCTTCTACCTCCACACTTTATGATTTTCTCCTGGGTTTCAAATAATGCCTAAGGATGCAGAAATGAATATTCAATTGATTAAACAAGTTTGCACATTTGTTGAATGTTTTGTTGTTAATACATACGCCTCCTTGCTAGGCATATATATGAGACAGATGATAGCATTGGCCAAATGGCTAATGCCCGATAGCAGTCCACATATACCCGACACATAGAACATATAGGCAAACTCATTGCCACAATGCCAGACCATGGATATTAGGAGGACGAGGGATAAGATAATGCATACGACGCCGCTGGCCAGGTTGAATGCAACAGCCTGTAAAGTGCATTTGATTGTGAGAGAGTTGTGAGAAATATGAGAAATATGTGATATATGTATATGAGATATGTGAAATTGATACGCACAATTGGATCCAGGCCGACAGTGCGAAAGCATATGCGGAACAAGGCTAAGACCACGGTATGAGCGGTAATAGCAGGTAGAAAATATACATAGAGCCATACCGATATGCCATACTCACCGCCCCGCAGACAGTGCGAGTAGAGCAACTCAATCAGAAAGTAAAGCGCAACTATTTCTAAAATCTGCAAATTGTCATTTATAGAGTATTTAATAGTTTTGAGTTAAGTTTAAGTTAGCCTTACCGCCGAGAGAACTGAAAACAACCAATTTAGAATGCGAAAAGGCAAAGTCATACTGAGAATTTTGTCGTCATTGACATATTAAGCAAAACTGTTGCGTTCAATCAGAACGAGAAGCAAGGGAGACTTGTAAACGAGTGCAATTTAGAGGATAAACTTGGTTTGTTCAACCAAATGAGGCAAGTTCGAGTGACCAAGCCTCAAAAAATGAATAGTGACAGTGTTTTGTGAATTATGATATTTTTACGATTAATATTGTTTCAGTTTCTACTAATTCGATTAATTGACTTACTGTTTGCAAGCACATCAAGCTATGTGAATTGCAAGCTCAAGCACCTGATCCATTCACTTGAAAGTCCATATGTTGCATTGGAGTTTCCAAATGCAGGTAGATACCTAGTTTATCTTTCAGATTCTGCTTATTTATGAACTCGATTGCTTGATTCATAATTTGTAGGCACTTTAAGCCATGTGAATTGCAAGCTCAAGCACTTGATTTGCTTGATTGAGTGCATTTTTCGCAAGTAAAATAAAGTAACACTCTAAATGGAAATCCAAATGATATTTTAGTGAGTTCTTACATAGTTCATTCTTTCTGTTTTTACTAATTTATGTACTCGAATGGTTTACTTACTATTTGCAAGCACATCAAGCCGTGTGATTTGTAAGCTCAACCACTTGATTTGCTTACTTGCAGCTGAAATAAATAAAAATTGAAAATGGAAATGCATTTGTACAAAACTCTAATCAGAACCAAAAAGTGAGTTAACTAAGTAAACCACTTTGGGCAGCTTAAAAGGTTTTATTGCCACACCCTATCCCTCACTCTGTGTTTCTCCCTCTTCCACTCTCTCTCTCTCTCTCTGTCTCTTTCTGAACCAGATTGACCTCGATAGTACGCATTTGGGCCTGTATTGGGCTCGTAACTCCTAGGGCTAATTTCATTAGTTGCGGAATGCGACGATGATTTCATGCAATTTAAAGTCACATTTTTCAGTCGCTAGGCTTTTAGCATACTCGTAATTGTACGGGTATTTGCTCTACAATGTGGCCCATACCTGAGCTCCAAAACACCGAGCACCGAGCACGGAGCTGCTCCATGGCCACTCTACGGCACAGTTCAACAGTTGTACGCCAGTCGAGTCCCCCCCTCAAACTCAGGCTCCCCAGCCTTTTATAATAATTGCCTGTTGACACGGGATGGCAATGGGCCGAGTTAAAAGTCGTCGGGTTTTGTGAACGGGGCTTTGGAGTGGGGGGGTGTGGAAATTGTTACGTTTTATGGCGCTGATAAATGAAATTTCAAAACGCAGCCAAAGCAAAACAATGAAAAGCAAAGAGGCCAAAACATAACTTGCCCACAGCACACCCCCTTCTTAAAGGGTACACTTCCTCTTACTCGCCTACATTTTCCTGCTCTTTCTGTGATTTGTTGCCATTATTATTTATATTTTCGCCAAGCGTTTTATAATTTTGTCATAAAATGGCTAATGCATTAACAGAAACGTTTCCAATCCCATAAGGTATATGAGTGAAATCTTAATCTTTCTAGAACTATATTAATAAAACTTGGTACAATTGATTTATTTATTGTAAAGAAGTTTAAAACTGAGCGGATTAGATCTCTATATTATACGGCTACCATCAATCAAAAAGTAAGTTTTTGTGTTAACAATAGTTTTGGTTTTTTTTTAAATTATCAAATATAAGCTCACAAGTTTCAAGATTGATTATCAGGTTTTGGCTTACAAATTTGGTAAGGTATTGCGAAAGTAAATTTCCCTTAAAATGCTCCAATTTTAAATTTTGTTTAAGATTTTGTGAATTGCATAAGGATTGTATAAAGTTGCTATTGTATTAGAATCCAATAATAATAACTCATCGACCATAATGAAACCATGAAAGTTGTTGACCAAATTTGTTCAAAATCTGACATATGAATAATCGGTAGATATGTATGTAAGTTGTTGTATGAAAATGTACATTTTGTTATTTAAAAAAGGGTCTTAAGTATTCGGCATAACAAAAGTAGCTTTCGTCCTTTATTATTATATATTTTTTGTTCAATAAATAAGGTCGCTTTGATGACGGCTAAGAATGACGGGCACTTAGTTCATTAAATCTGGCATTTTGAGTTTACCATACTTATCACCGATCGATTATATTTAAAGACTTCTTGATAACTAGAAAAGTTGTTTGCAAGAACTTATGGCATAATTTTAAAGCACTGACAATTGCATATTTGGCCACATGACAGCCTGGCTAGAATAGAAGACTTGATAAATTTATGTGGAAAATTTTCAAGCAGAAACTTTTTGAGTTTATATAGTATAAACTCCTAGGCGCATATACGAAAATGGAATGAAGAAACTTATAAAAACAGAAAGAAAGCAAAAAAACAAAAAAAGAAAGTTGTATTTTGCTTGTTAAAACAACAACGGAAATGTAGGCAATGATTTGCTTACATTGCGAGGACATTGCCAGGACATTTGCTCTGTAAAAGTGCTGAAATATGTACCAGTAAATGTGCGTGTACTTGTGTGTGTGTGTGTGTGCGCACTTGTGTGTGTGTGTGCGTTTTGAGCCTTGTACACACACACTGACAGGTCGCAGTGGTGAAGCTTGAGAGTTGAGAGCCCCAACATAAATCAAATACATGTAAAATTTTTGCACTTTCCGCACACATATCCTGTGCAAGGGCATTGGGCATACAGCGCCACTCCCCCTTTCAAGCCTTGTGTGTGTATGTGTGTGTTGTTGTGCACTGTGTTTTGTGCACATCCGTTAACTTTGTCATTTTTGCTCATTTCCTTCCGGTATGTGCAAGAAAACTGCAACAAAGGCAATGACAACAACAATAACAACGGCTACAACAACTGCAATAACAACAATCAAACGAAATAATACCCAGCTCTGCACCACTGAGCCACTGAGCCACTGACAAGCCGTAAGAAAGCAAACAACAACAGATGAACCCCAAGAAACATCAGCTCAAAAAAAACATGTTAAAACTTTGCAGTCGTTAGCAACCGACTGTGATATACTCTGTTTTCTACATTTTAACAGTCAAAGGGCTGGAATACTAGTAGGAGTCATAAAGTATTGTTGAAAGATTGCAAATTCCCCAATATGACTTCTATCTGGGAATGAAGAACAGACCGAAAAAATATGTTGTAAATCCAATAATTTTCTTCTATCAAATTTAAAATTTTATCACAATTTTTTATTTCCAACAGCCTTTTTATCTAAGTTTAGCCTTTAAAAGTCTGCAAAACAAGATATTTGTACAAGCTCAACATACTTTTATTTTTCATTCTGCTTAACAGAGTATATTAACAAAATGCACTGCGGGAAGTAGCAATAAGCTCTGGGCATAACTTCTTTTGCCATACAAACACACACACACAGGCATACACACACATACTTATAGTTTGCATGAAATTACCAAGACACTCAAAGCGGCAAAACTTGGCGCTGGAATTTAATTATTTTGCAGTTGAGATGGCAACTTGGGCAAATGCGCGGGTCCAATTTTTTGCACATTACACAATATGCGATATGCACAATAGTTGGCTGCGTTGAATGTAAATATTTTTGACTTGCCACCAGTTCAGCCAATCCACCCAACAACCCACATTGCATTGCCCCTTACCACCCCACCCCGCACTTCTTGAAGTATGTGCCAAAATAGCAACATTGCAAGACTTTTCGCTGGCATTTATTGTGCCACATGCTGCGATTACTTGATATGCAATGCAACCCAAAATAAAGCAGGAATAAAAAAAAAACAAGTAAGAATGCTCTAGTTGAGAGTGCTCGATCTAAAGATACCCTGCTATCGGCATTACTAGATTGTACGGATGGTAAATAGTTATGATTCGATTAAAAATAGTTCGAGCATAAATGATTTCGATCGATTTAACAAAATATAAATCGATGGTCTATTCATTAATCGTAATTAAACGACTAGTTATCGATTAAATTTCAAAGAGAAAAACAGTTCATTTATTTCTTATGCAAACAACGATACTATCGATGGTGGCATCGATGTTTGTAAGTTGATTTTTTAATGATATTCTTAGATTGGAAAAACCCAGCTCAGCCATTCTCTTGCAGAGCATAAAAATTTATATAAAAATTCAGTAAAAACAAATAAGCTCAGACAACATTTTTTGCTGGTCACAATCGTCACAAACAAACCACAGAATACTTGTATTTGCACAGTAGTCTCTGAAGTTAGCTTTAGTATTTATTTTGTAGAGTTTTGTTAAATGTTTATGCGATTGAAAAGTTGCGAGCAGAGGGATTAAGTAACATAACATAACTCGAAATTCCAACTTCACATAACATTTGTGTATGCAAAAATACCACCTGCAAAGCTATGCGTGCATTCAAAGGAAAAGCCACATGTGCAACTAATTAGCATGGCTTGTTGAACTTTTTCAAAAACCAATTAAATCTGTAGAGACCAAACATGCACATAAACACACACACACACAAACACATACAGTAACTTGGTAATGAAATATGTGTGTATGTGTCCTTTGAGCACAAAGTTCGCTTCTATGAGAAACAAAAAAAACCGCCGAACGCGTCAAACAAATTTATAAAAATAATAATTATTATAAAAAATTATGCATATGTGTGTGTGTGTGTGTGTTAGTGCAACGACCGCTTCTAACTTTGTCATATGCATAAATACATAAAAAATATATAATAACATTATTAACGTAAAATTAAACTTTGTAAATTTGTTTGTGAACGCCGCCAGACATTAAATAACAAACTTTGAGCACAGCAAAAATATAAAAAAAAAAAAAACATAATTAACAGAAGGTGGAAGTAAAAGCTTGTTTGTTTATATAACCTGCAAATTGGCGGCTTCTGTCAAAAAAACAAACGAGCTAAAGCTAACGATTCCGAGGGCAGCTCAAAAACTTAAGCACACAATAGTAAAAAACAACTTGTTCGCAATTTATCTTTCAAAACAACTTCACAGAAAAGTGGGTAAGTTACACAGATTTCAATCACCACCAGCTCCTAAATATATATATGCTTGATCAGCATCAATAGCTGATTCGAACCAGCCATGTCCGTTTGTCTGTCCGTTTATATTCGTTTTTCAGTACTCATATTTTATCTTTCTGCATGTGATAACTAAGTTTGAATGGGCCAGTTGGGACCCCTATATATATAGCAGCTGTGGGAACGATCAGTTGAAAACTAGTTTATATATGAAAAACCTTTTGGTTTTTTATGATAACTCAACAAACCTCACCTTAATATGTTGACTAAATTTCATTTATATATCTTATAGCTGCCAAGGGAACGATCGGATGGAAAATTAGTTTTTGTATAAAAAACTTTCTTGTTTTACAAAACTACTCACATTTTATAGCTGCCATAGAAACTTTTTTGTTTCTCAAGTTACCTTAACAAAATTTACCTATTCTACGTCTTAGTATATTGTGGTCATGCTGACTGAATGTAATCAAAATTGGGTAGTTCTATCTAATAGCTGTCTTAGGAATAATCGTTCGAAAACTAATTTTTCATATGAAAAACTGTTCTTTTCTTTCTTGTTTTTATACATTTTCTTATTTACTTATTTGCCTTAAATTAAAGAACTAGCCTTTTAAAAAAATATTCAATTTATATAATAAGACTGTACTTATCTAAAATGGGACTCAAGTAAACAAAAGCTACCCTCGTAAGAAGCCGCAGAGAACAAACAGTTTGGCTGCAGCAAAGTGCAAGGGTTAAGGGACATCCTCTTACCTATGGAAGCTTTCATATAATATGATGCAACTCTTTTTTTTATGCTATTTGTCAAGTGAGCAAAAGTTGAAAAGTATGCGTGACACGTACTTTATTAAATGTTGAGCTTTGTAAGAGAGTGTAAAATGCTGAGGATAGGGCTTAGTGTCAGCTTTAAAGTGCAACCTCGTCTATATATCATTAAGATTAAACAATTTTTCAGTTTTCACTACATACATATATTTGCAGAAAGTTTGTTTGTGTTTGTGTTTGAGTCTAAATGTGTTTACTTTACCAATTTTCCCCATATTTGTTTAAAGTTTTTTTCCGAGCAAACATTGCGCTCAGAGAGAGAGAGAGAGAGAGAGAGAGAGCTCAGTTAGTTGTTGACGTTAAGTTGTGTACGAGAAAGTTTTCACAAGTAATCTTTTAATTAAGTGCTAGGAATGGCAGTACCCAGAATTATGAAGGGAGCAACAGGGAAATCGAAGGAAGGGAAAAGATGAGAATATCCAAGGACGTTAAACGGCCACAAAACAAGAATGTAATTTGATTAATGTGAAAATGTTGTGCTTAATTAGCAAAAACAAGAACAGAAACAATAACAATACAATACAAACGAGTACAAAAAGAAGTGGAAACAAACACATAAAATAAATAAAAATACAAATAAAAGTGAAAATAAATAAGAGCTAATTGCGCGCCAAACAGAGGCAAATGAAAATTGCCAATGAAATGGAAACAGAAAAGCAAACCGTATAAAATGAGAGCAAAAATGAAAATGGCAACAGGAGCTGGCAAAAGGAGCGCAAAAAAAAAAAACTAAAAAGGAGCAAAGAGAAGCGAAAAGAAGCGATTCCTGAAAATATTTAACAACTAATAAAAACATTGCAGCGCAGTAAATCAAGTGAAAAACTACAAAATAACAAGTGAAGGAAGCAAACGTGAGAGGAGAGGTAAACGAACAAACACAAAGTGAAATAAAGAGTAACAAAAACTTAAGAACACAGTGAAACTAGCAAATATTTTCAAGAAACAATTGGCAATCATTTTAACAAAAGATTAAATTATGTAAGTACCAAATGTGTAAGGAAATGCCAACTTAAATGCTTTCTGCAATGATATTAAGTCCATCAAATGAATCTTTACAATTCCAGAAGAAAAAAAATAAACTTGTAAAATTTCCAAAAAAAAATGAGTTTAATTCATTTTTGGTCATATATGGGCAAAAAAAAGTGTTAAGATCCACTGCCACTCCCGACTCCCCAGAGAGGATAAACTAAAGAGCCTTTAGCAGTCGGGAGCATCTGACTGCAAGATTCTAAGCTATTTTCATTAAATATACAGAATGTTAACAATAAATTCTTAAACTACTAAAGTTTGAAGAGCACTACCCGCTCATTTTTATTTGTCTAAATGTAGCAAATAAAATTATATAAATATATAAAAAACAAGTAAGAATGCTCTAGTCGAGTGTGCCCGACTTCGAGACTCCCTGCTCCCAACTTGCATTTCAAGCAGTTCAGCGGCAACACAAGCAAGCAGTGCACTTTACTTGTTCCCATCAAACTGTTGTTTCTGTCTGATGAGACTGGGGTAATAGCTTCTTCCATAACTTTGGTACTATTTATCCGATCGTGATGAAATTTACACAGCTGATCAATATTGATACAACATATATGTGTACCAAAAATCAAAGCTTTATCTTTAAATTGTGGCTGTGGAAGTTTTTCGCGATTTGCGGGGGTTCATTCGAAGTTTGAAATAAACTTGATCTGCGTATGGTATACAGGAACCTGCATGTCAACTTTGGTGTCTCTAGCTCTTATAGTCTTTGAGATCGACGCGTTCATACAGACAGACAGACGGATAGACAGACGGACATGGCTAGTTCGTCTCGGCTGTTGATGCTGATCAAGAATATATATAGTTTATATAGTCAGAAATGCCTCCTCCTGTCTGTTACACACATTTGCAGTACTTTATAACTCCCTTTTTCCCATTTTTAATGGGAACAGGGAGTAAAAATATGTTTATTTATATCACATGAAAACCAACTAAGCCATAGTTATGAAGTTGCAATATGCAAATTGATAATGTAATAATCCGCTTTTGGTTACACGCATCCTGTTTGCTAAAACACATTCAAAACTCTACACTTGACAGCTGACAGTTGGATGAATTGACAGATGGCTATCTATCAAAGTGTCATTGCAAAAATATTGACAGAGATTAAAGTACTCGTAAACGACAGTTAAATGAGTGTCAAAGCACTCAAGCTTACAAATATTGAATATCAACGAAGAGGAAGGATAGTTTTAGTCAAGTGCATTTAACTTGTCAAATATTTGAACTGACAATTTTTGCATTAGTAAACAAACATTAAGCCAAAAAAAAAAAAATATTAAAAAGACTTCAGTTCAGTTTTTGCTACGTGACAATATGGCAGAATTTTAATTACAAAAACAAGAAGAACAAGAGCAAGTAGCTGGCTTAGACAAACATGCTACCAAAAACAAACAAACAAACAAACACATGAGCATGAAAATTGTCTGCAAGACATCAAAAGCAAAAGCAACAACAACGCACAATTAGGTTTTATTATAAACGTTTCAATTAGCAAGAAAATGACAAAAACAACAAACAGGTTGAACAAAAGCAAGAAAAGGACAACATTTTCATTTAAATTGCCGAACAGGACACTCAAAGCCTGCGCCAACACAAAACTTGGTCAAAGTTCAGGCATTACCAAGGCTACAGCAGCTGCGGCTAATTAAAGTTAACAATTTTGGAACTCTTCACTTCCCCTGCCCCTTTCCCCTTTATCAAGATAAACGACAATTTTATACAAATTTATTTGATCTGAGCTCAACCCTTTCCGGCCTTGTAGCCACCTTATGCAGAACACATTACTTGACCCCCTTTCCTTGGCCAATATTTTGAATTGAAATTTTCACTTTTATGGCTATGACTAATGCCAGCTGATATTCAAAGACGTTTGTGTTCTCGTGGTCAAGTTTTGTGGCTGCCTAATTGAGCTAATTGTTTAAAGATTAAGACTAAAGCTGTCAACCGAAAACGATTACGATTTAACTGGACCTTTATAAATTTGTTTTGTGTTTCATTTTTGGTAAGTTACTAAAAAGCCGAGTTATCTGCAGAAGTTATGGCAGGGTGAAGATTGTTGCACGCTGAAACTAAAAATGTATAAATTATATGGTTTTCTATAAGATCGATTATATTGATAGTTTTAACTTCTTTTCACTATTCAATGGTTAAATTCCTTGCCGATTTATGATGTGAAACACTATGCTCACTATAGTGCAACAAAACAAAAGTAATATCTTCATCACCTTTCCAATTTACTAGAGACAAAGTAAGCTGTTTCATTTTAAAATTCAATCTTATCAAAGTAGCCTTTTCCAAGACTAACAAATTTGTATCTTTTACTTCAAGAAACAGTATTATTTTATTTATTTTTTGTCTGATTTCTGCCAAATTTTCTTTTCCATTTAGCATTTAGCAGATTTGTTTATTGTATTTCAAACAAAACATGGAAATATCTGAGCACAAAGAATTGAGCTACAGTCTTAGTTTGGTAGAATAGTATGTAGGTGTAGCGTTAAGGCGACAAATCGACGAACCAAATCTTCTTTTGCTATCACCTGCTCCTGAGATTCTCTGAATCCTGATAAGGACTTAAGACCCGTTTCTCTAAATCCAGTTAACTTTCTTACTTTAATTTTCTCAAAACCCGAGAAAAGTCAGGAAAACGATCTATGTTTCTTAGTGTACCTTCAATACAAATACATTTGGACATCAAAACTACAATGGGGAGGGAAGCAGAGAGAGCAGATGTCTGCGTCTTTGACATAGGGCTCGTTTTCTTTGATGTAGTGTTGGAAAACGAATTGCAGTAGTTGCTTGTTACTTTGACCGAAAAAAAACCAAAACCAACGGCACCTTGATGATGAGATGAACCAAAGTTTTAATTAGTTAAGCGACAACTTAATCGAACATTAAGAAACTGACCACAATCGATACCTTAAAAGTTGTGTAACTTTTTGAGTATTTTCTTAACTTTTTATCATGGCGATATCCCATGAGATGTACTTTGAATTAAGCAACTTTAATCAAGAAAATTTCCATTAGTCAATTAGTAAGTCAATCAATTGATATTTAAGTGCTCTAAATGATATTCTCGCGTAAGCTGTCATTTTATTGATGAGCGAGCGATACGTAACATGTACTAAATTGAATTCGCTTTTTCGACATTGCCTCATATTTGTATGTCCTTGTATGCCCTTCTCTGTCGTCAGTTGCATCAATAAAACATTCGTTGACGTAAAATTGTAATTAATACAGAGTAATACAGAGTACTCATTCAATTTAAAATATACCTACTTATGACGAGCATCAATTTTCGGTTAGTTTAATTTCAATAAGTGTGACATAAATGAAAATTTAATTACCTTTTTGTTGTTCGTATGTGTTTTTGACAGCTATATTAATTGCATTTGATTGTGAAGTAGCCTAAAATGAAAGAGTGAAGAAGCATATATTAATTATTGTTTTATGTAGGTTGAAATGTAAAAAAAAAAAAATACTTCTTATAAGATTATTATGAATATACTGTTTGAAGATGAAATAATTTTAAAAGTGTAAATCATAAATATGTTAATAAAAACAAAAAAAATACCAACTTTAAATAAATTAACAATTGTTATAAACTAGACATAAATTGCAGTTATCAAAAGAAATTAGCAAATAAAAATTAGAAAAAAACGAGTAAGAACGTTGCAATCGATAAGCCCGACTGCAATATACTCGTTTTTAGCCTTTTTGCGGAGTCAGAAGTGTTTTTTTGATCAAATCTTTCAGGTTTTGCCATCAATTTTAATTTGGTTCTGCAGTTCTACGGGTTTGGGAGAAAGAAACTTTGCTTGACGGTGGGCGAGTAAAATTTATTTTTATCCAATCTATTTTATAGGGCAACAGAAGTCAACCTGCAAAATTAGGTGATTCTAGCATAACTTAGTTTTCAACAGATGGAACCTATGGCAGCTTTAAGATATGGTAGTCCGTTTTTAATTGTCATTCGGTCAGTAGACTCAATGTTTACTAAAACCGTTTGAGAATTATAAGTGACAATCTAAAAAAACTTTAACTCTGTGTGATTTCGATTATTGAGTTAGATTGAGTTTGATGCTAGCTAATTAAAATAAAAGAATTTAAAAAAAAAATGTAAAAAAAACTTTTAGAAGAATACAAATTTGATTGTAAAATGTAAAGAGACTAAAATTTCAAAGAGCAATTTTTAATATTTTTATTACAAAAATTAACATTTTGAATTTTCATAAAAATATTTGAAACATTTAAAAAAAAATCTTTACAATTCAAAAATGGTTTCAATTTAATATTGCAAATAAAATATTAATTTTTATTTAATTGTTGGTTTTTTCACAAGCACTTACAATACTTAAAGCCAGATATAAATATTTAAAATAAAATGTAAATAAAAAAAACAGGAAACAAATTTTAAACATATGCCGTCCAAGAAAATTTACAATTCAATTGCGGCCTTTACAATATGCGGTGTCAAACCGCCGCTGACCAAAAAAGAAGGGGGGTGTCGAGAAATTATGCGTTGGTTATGGGGTTCAGGGGAGGGTTCAGTGGTCGGCAGGCTGAAGGGGGGGCAACAACATTGAACCGCATCCGCAATCACTAAAAATTAATTTCAATTTTATTGCATAAAGGGTGGAAACAAGGACAGCAACATGCCATACGACGGCCCCACACCCCACCATGCACCAAATAACCGCGTAGCAGCATGCTTCCAAAATGGGGCATGAACTGCAAACGGTCTGTGGCAGCAGGGCAAGTGGCAGTGCAGCGTGTGGCATGAGAACGGTGTCAGCAGCCACGGCTCTGTGTGTAAAATAAAACTCAAGGCATGGGTCGAGTGCAGCAGCAGCTAAATTATGCACTCGTTTATACCTCACACAGAATGGGGCAAGTGCTGCAAAGTGTGGGTTGCAGAGATGTTACTTTTAAAATGCCGGTGAAAAGTATCTGTGACTGTGATTAGATCTTCCTGTTTCACTGACTGTTAATATCGATATTTTACTGTAAATGGTAATATAAATATTAATAGTTGGTAAAAAAAAGCGACTGTTAATATCAGAACCGTGAATGTTACAGAAACTGTGTCTGTTATTGTGACTGTTAATATCATTACACTGTAAGTTACTGTTAATATCCAAACAGTGACTGTTGTCAGCAGGAATTTAACTGTTATTGAGACTTAAACTGTTCTTAAGATTGGGACTGGTAATATCTGGATGATGACTGTTACTATAATTATTGGTACTGTGACTGTTGCTGTTAATATCGACTGTTAATCTCTATACTTTGACAGTTTTCAGCAAAGAGGCTGTAATCAGAATAGCGAAAGTTAACATCTGTATTGTCAATGTTACTGTTAATACCAAGACTCTGACTGTTAATATCAGGACAGTGACTGTTGTCAAGTTCATAAGTGCTAATACCTAGATTGTACCAAATCTGTTAATATTAATATTAACATATCACAATTAAAACTGTAAAAATCAAAACTGCGATTGCGGAACTGCTAAATGTTTATCGTTAGTCACTTTCAGCGACTAAATCACCGGTACAACTCATGTCCGATGGATTTGGATATCATGGAGAAAGCCAAAAATTTATGAAAATGCAAAAGCGTTTTTAAGGTTTACCCCAGGTAAGCTCATGCAACCCACAGCTGCTGCTATTGCTGCTGTTGCTGCCACCGCTGCCGCTTGCCTCTTGCAACACCAATTTTAATATGAATAGTGGCAAACAAAAAGCAAAACTGGCAGCAAAACCAACCAGCTGAAAAAGGACGAACATGAATTGCGGTTTAAACATTGAATTATGAATGCTTGCCCCACGACCTGACAGAACATTTATCATCGCTGGCGCTGAGATTTTGATTAAAAGCATAAAATGCTATGTAATAATCATGCTCAGCTAAATAGGTAAATATATATATCTATATATATATATGTGAACGATGAGTCTGCCACAAGAGGTACACAAAATTATCAACATTTTTGAAGCACAGCCAAAACAATATTTGCACAATTCCAAAAATTAAATGAAAATTTTCTGTGGCTGTCGGCATTTCAAATGAATGCAATGCTGAATGCAATTTACCAATGGCAAAAACTGAATGAAAATAGAAAATGATGAAAATTTTAGGGGCTTAGTCTATAGCAATTACGGAACATAAAAGAACATTTTCATTTCAAAGGCTTGTGAACATTTTGAAATGTCTCTGCCAATATAGTCTCGTCTACTCGTACAACAAACTCAATGAAGCTACTTTCCTAATTGGAACAGCTTAACTGCACGCAAACTCATTCATTGAGGCGTCGAACACATCCTTTTCCCTTCCTTTCACTTCTCTCTTGCCTAGCTAGCTCAAATCTGGAGTAACAGAAACCGGATTATACTAATTAGCTTGCCTAACTGATTGGATAAACTATTGCAGCATTGGCAACCATCGCAGCAGTTGCAGTCTGGCCCAAAGCATATGACGCATTATAGCCAAATGCTTCAGGCTGTTATCTAATTGTCAGACTTTCCATAACAAACTTTTCAGTTGCCTGCATATTTAGTTAAATCACACAAATATGTATATATTCAATGTTGAACCTGTTAATTAATTTTAGAAAGCCCGTTTTATATGGGAGTCTTACGAGTCAACATCGTTTGGGTTTTGACATGCTTTTTGGTTGTATTAAGAATTTCTAAAAAGTATTAAAAACAAAGTTTTGAAATTTACTTAATTTAATATTTGTAATCGATTTAAAATGTTTTATTATTCAACACCAAAAAAGCAATCCGCATATATTAAATTAGTTACAACAATGTTATGGAATCATGTACATATATATCCGCAACCCGAACCTAGAATCATGCTGTTCAACATTTTTACCTCAAAGGATAACTATTTGTTTTCTAATTGCAAAAATAAATACGACTGTTTTATAACTCTTTGTGTTAATTTGAAATTGGATTATGTAAATGTATGGATTTTTTAAATATATGTAATAGTACATTCTCTTTGCTGACAAAACTCATTTACGTAACTAATTTGCAGGCTGGTCATTAATTTCGTTTATTGTCCGAAAAATACAAACAATTTCTTTTATTTTAATTTGCGCTTTTGTTTTTATTGAAAATTTTCTGTTTGTCATTTAATTAAGGAAGCAGACAGGATAATAATTTTTGCAATTTATGCGTGCGACACTAATTTGCATAATGCAGCCACAACAAATCAGAAAAATTTAAATTTGTTTTGTTAATACTTACTCTGTGCAAAAATCAATATAGTACAAAATAGCACAAGAGAGATCAGAACAAACAAAACGCTTCACTAAACTAAAGCTATACTCATAAATTATGTGCAACAACTCAATCAAAATTCAAAATACATATGCAAATAGAGCTGTCTGGTAATACGACACGACCAAAAACAAAAACATAACAAAAACCCCTCCAAAAAAAAAAAGAAGAACAAACAAACGAATTAGCCATATCTATATAAATATGCACATGAGTGAAGTGAACTACGGCGTGATAACGCATTATAATACTATAAAAATCATTAATATAGCTGCTATAATGCCACAAATATGTAAATGTTGAGGAACGGACGTGGTGGGTTCTGTTGTTTCATGTCATGAGATATTCACATATGAGTACACTGTGAGAAATCTAAGCAGTTATTCAACCTTTCGCTCAATTCTATTAACCCAAAATTTTATGTAATTGATATGTGCTTTTGAAATCGAAAAACTTTTTCAGTCATATTATGAAAATATCCATGTTTTGTAGTGTTTTGAAAACTATCAATCATGAACTTTGAATTTAGGAGTAACTTATGCATAAAACTGTCATAATATAAGCATATTGAATCATAAAATGTACATTGAAAAGTATCAATTGTTTTACATGATCATAAAATATGCATTGATATGCAAAAACATGCTTTATGAATTAAATATGCAAAAATTATGCAATATTAAACATAGATTGTGCACAAAACATTAAAAAATTTTGCTTAAATAAGCATAAACTATGCATTAATTTGAAAAAATAAGTTATTTTTATGTTATTGTGCATAAATATGATGAAAATTATGCATAACTTATCACTTCTTATGCATAAAGAAACAAAAATCATGCAACAATATGCAAAAGCTTTGCTTTATTTATAAATTATTATAATTTTCATAAATATGCAAAAATTACGCATATATTGTACATATACTATGCAAGAGTTATGCATAATTAACCATAGATCAAACATTGATTATGCGAAAAAGTCTTCATTATATTGAAACTTTATTAACTTAAAATTAAGTCGAGAAAATCATTAGTAAGTAATTCATCATAGAAAATGTGATATTGAAGCATATCATAAATACTGCATGCAATTTCTTTCAGTGTACGTATGTGCCTCATATTAGGTTGAGTGTTTGTCACGCAAACCGCGTATAAAGCGCGAAATTGCGGCATTAGCCCCACCCAGCTGGCAGTCAAATGGTTGGTAGGGGGAGCAAAAAACATTCAGTCCTTTGACAACGCCTACCATTTGAAGCCATTACCAAACACTTTGTACCCAACACATAGTCAGGACGAGACAGCAGCGACAAAGTCTGCCAGGCAGTCAGGCAGGAGGCAGGAGGCAGTCAGGCAACAAATTCTATTAGTTTGTCAAGGATTTCACGAAAAATATGCGCACCGCAGCGCACTGAGAGACAATTTCGTAAATTTGATATGCGCAATTTGTTTGTCAAACGTTGTCGTGAACGATCTATAACTATGTACTACTATACTATATACTGAGGTGCTTGGTAATACTGCCAGGCAACCTGTTGCCTTTTTTCTCTACGCACTTTTATGGTGTTTCGTGCTTCGTCCTTGTCATGACAACCAGGCACACACAGTCAGGATAGCCAGACTTGAGTGTATGGCACATCATAATAGCCTGACAACTGTGTTATGTTATGTGTGTTTTGTTACGTTAAGACATTCGTTGCTTATGTTATATAATATATAACCTAATCAGCAGGTGCTACACACAGTTCATATTTCAACTAACTAGCAAATTGCCATACAAATTATATACACACAATACTCGTAAAGCTGTGCAGAGTGTTTCTATTAAATGAACTAATTTTTTGGGGCTAAGCGCACAAATCTTTCATTTTGTTACTTCGGTTCTTTTCTAATTTTATTTACTTGAGTTCCGATCTGCATCATAATTATAGTTATCCATATACATTAGAAATGATTTATATTTCAAAAATAGCTCTTTCAGCATTGTTCCTCTTGACTTAATTGTTGACCAAAGAACTTAACAAATGTTCTTGAGTTAATTTTTATTTTATTTTATTGTTTAAAAACAATAAATATATATGATGCGACAAGTAAATATTTATTGTATCTAATCACTCTGAGTGGCAGTCCACTCTAGTGACAAAGCATCACGAAAGGACCGAATGATCGAAAGTTGATACTTTAACTAAGAAAAGTGCATACTTAGACTTCGTAAGTCATCTGGTTCATGAGATATGGGGGTGTACGTAGATATGACCAAATTTAAAGAAAACAAATCGTATGCAGAATATATTTTTTAGTGGCCTTCCCAAAATTAGATGAAAAATCTGTTTGTCTTTGTCTTTCTGTCAGTATGTTTGTTTGTGGACTTGTTTCCTATTACTTACAATCCAAGAAATGTTTGTTCAACCATTATTATAATAAATCGCTGGCTTAGTGGGAAAATTATAAAATATGCTAAAATTGGCAGTGTCACAGTTGGTAAACCAAGAAAGCTACAGACACACTTTACATATCGTTAGAAAGGTATTTTTAAAAGCTGTTAAGTAAAGCTTGCCACTGGAATAAGTTTTAATTAGATTTATTTGTTTTCTCTAAGAATCAGGAGCATAATTAGATCGATCAAGTTGTGCAAATTTGTATTGAGTTAACTTATTTAAAACATTTAACTACTTAATTAAATAATTTATTAGCAAAATAATAATAATCTATTATAATTTATGTACATATGTAACGACAGCTCTGCTGAACTTAAGTATCACGAACGATACAACTTGATACCATTATAGCAAACAAGACGCAGGCCATTTGCATGAGAGCAGAGAGCAAAGTTAAAGCATGGTTAGAAACTTGTAACTGATACTGGAACTCGTTTCGACCAAATCTCGGCATAAGACAAAAGAACTCCACTCAACTTTGAAGCTAAACTTTCTTGGCATTATTATTATTTTGTTTGTATTTTTTTGTATTTTTTGTACTTTGTTCGGAGTTTGCAGAGCAGTACATTGGGCACATTAAGGCAAACAACAAACACAGCGGCAATTGAATTTTATAACCAACAATTTTACGCTTTAAGCACGAAACAGCCACTAGAAAGCTGACTTTTGTTGTTGTTGTTGCCACTGAGTAGTGCATTGAAGTGGCCCGTGCAACGTGCAACGTCCAGCCGAAAACCGTCAATGACTTTGCCTTTTGGCCAAGCAATTTTCAACCAACTTTTTCCCTCTTTCCCTTACTTTTTTCTACCCTATTTATCGTTATTTAGCCATTTGCTTGGCCCTCCGGTAACGACCACCTCGTTGGCCACAATCAGCATTTAAGTCCAGAGCTGCAGATTCTTTTTTGTTGCTGTCGTTTTTGTTGTTGTTGTTGTTGTTGGCTGCATTAAGTGCAACAACAAATATAAGGGTCAAAATCAATTTACCTACCAAACAATTGCCATTCATTGCCATTGCATAAGCCAAAACTTTTCAAGCCGCAGAATAGTTTAGTTCTTAATTAAGTTTTGGCAAGAGCTCAACTTTTGAACTCATTTGATCGAACTAATCCTGTTTGTTATTTGCCATATATTATTTGGCTAATCACATCGAGATTTGTTTCAATCAAACAGTAGACAAAAACAAAGCCAAATACAAAATCAGCTTCATTTCAAAAATCAGAACAATTTACCGAAAAACTTAATTGATTTGTTTGATCTTGACACTCTATCTGCCTATAGTATACATATATCAACAGATATACCAAGTTTTTGACAAATATATGACAAACATTGATTATTTAGACTCTAAATTTTAGACAAGCCCTACACAATCACTTGGATGTCGAAGGGTATCATCCATGATAATGGCAAATCAAAAACCACCTACTAAGTAGCCTTGTTGAATATATATCGATATAGTAGTCCGAAGCATATGTGCCAAGTTTCATCAATATAGCTTTACAACTGATTGGCTAGTTCGCAAAATGCCATATCGTACGAGCCCGCCCTAACAGTTTAACAACAAAAAGTTTAAGAATTTTACAAACGTTGATAAAAACTCCCGTGATGATTATTCCAGCGATAGTGGACAGACAATATTGATTAAATAAGAATTTTGAAATAAGATGATGAAAGAAAACGGAATTAGTCGGACACTACACCCAGTGTTTACTAAAACCGTTTGAGAATTATAAGTGACAATCTAAAACAACTTTTACTCTTTGTGATTTCGATTATGTTAGACTGGCATTGATGCTTTGTATAGTAGATGATATGCCTGCTATGTTTAGAATTATTTTTGAATCTGCTACAATTTGTATTTTGGAGCAAAGGGTTTTTAAGAAAGTTGCGATTAAAGATTCTACATTGTTAAGACCTCGGGTGTTATGTTAATGAGTTAATCGATATAGTCATGGCAACAATCTTTGGAAAAATTAATTTTTGTATGAAAAATTTGTTTGCTTGTGCAAATATCTCAACATAACTTGCTAGTACTCAAGCCTATTATATTCAATTTAAGTTTTTATCTAAACTGTGCTTATATATCTTATAGCTGTCTTAGGAACAAATTAAGTATTTAAGCAAAGCTTTTCTGAAAGGGTAAACTTGTATTTATACGAAAATAGTGAAAGGAAGAATTTGGTCGAAAATAAGTGAAAAACGAGTTGATATTTTATAAGAATGTTGTTTGAAATTTCCTTAAAATCTTTGAATTTATGTTAAATTCATTTATATGCATAGAAATTATAAACTAAATATTTAAATGTAATTCAGCTTTGCTTTAAATTGAATTATCTACAATTCCAGCTTAGTTTTACTCTAAAACAATTTAAGTCATAACATACTTTTGGCTACATTGAATGCAATCTTTATGACTAAAGTAAAAAGTTATAATGCCCCCGTCTCAAGGGTGTGATTATTCAATCTGTCGTTTATGCATAAGCCAAATGCTATGCACTCCTTACATTCATACCCATATATGGTACATATACATATATCATTCATAAATATGTATATGTGCTCTGCTTTCGACTCATAGCACAAAAATTTGCGACTGGTTGCTTCATTAGCAACTTTGTGCGTATTCATTAGGCAGGGATACACCCTCCTACCAAATTCTCTTTGGCACCAGCTGAGGCTGGTAGATAAAAGATTTATGCCACCGCTGATAACCCGACAAAAACGCCCACACATGCTTCAGATAGACAGATAAACCGAACAACAAAAATAAGCAAAATAATAAAATTCGAGTGAGGGGAGCAAAAAAAAAACGAGCCAAAATCTCAAGTCTGCCTGTTTCCACAGCAACAAAAATTAAAATACAGCACAGGCAACAACAAAAAAAACAACAAAATAAAGGCAGTTGCTTGATTTGGCATTCAGCATAAAAGCAACGCTGCCGAAGCCGACAGCTGCGACTCATGCAAAAGGACGCCGAATGTGGCAGCCAACGGTACCCCAAAAATGCTTTCAGACCAACGCACCATGGTCAAAATTAGGAGGCATGCTAAATAAACGCTTTATATGAGCAACTCCAAATTTTGAAAGTATTTTAATTTGCGTAGTTTTGCTAAAACTACATCAAACTGTAAACTAACATACCGTTTAAATTAACATAATGTAAAACATAGCTGATAACAGCTATAAAACAAAGCTAATGCGACAGAACATTTTTTTCAATCAACATTGTAAATCGCAAGAACTAAAGTTCCGGAAATCGGAAAATTTTCGAGATCTATTTTTCCTTTCGTCAGCAAAATTACATTTTAAGCCACAAGAACTAGCGTTCGCTATATTTGAATAAATTTAAAAGGGAGACCTTTTTTAGAGATGGGTATTTTAATCTTTGATATCTGCTTTAATTTATAATATCTATGTTGATGTACATTTTAAAAAATACTTCAAAATATTTCTGTAAATTGAACGCAAATGTGAAGCTTGGAACAGGGAACAAAGAAAATAAGAATAAGAATGTTGCTTGGTATTTGATTTAATAGTTTTTTTTTTTTACCACAACAAGTATAAATTTTGCCCATAGTGCAAGGTTAGATTGGGGCGAAAGCGGCTTACAGGAAATGTTTGGCAAAATGTTTGGCAGCTTGCTGACGGCACCGTCGTTTTCACAATTCACTTCATAAATTAAAATGCCGCAAATCAAATTCGCATAAGGTTTTAAACACACTCCACACGAGTTTCTGGCCAAGACTTAAACATTGTCTAACTGTGTTTGTGCCGCTGCCTGCCTGCTTTGCCTGCCTGCCACCCTCACAAAAAAGAGCTGCCACGCGGCTGCATGTTAAATTATGTTCACACTTTGTGCCACAGCCGGACCAGGGCTGGGCAGGGCATCATGTGGTCGGTTGAGGGCGGGTTTGTCTGTGGATGAGCATGAGAACGAGAAGAGGTACGAGGGGCATATGCATGTGCGGTTTTATGCTGTGGGTACCACTTAATCTCTTACGGTTTGTGCCGCTGTCTTACTTCGTTCTCGTTTTCCTTTCTGCCTTTTTTCTTGCTTTCTTTTTTTTTCAACTTAAATTTATTATATTTTAATCACTCCCCAGGGCGTTATTGTTATTGTTGTGCCCGTCTCGCAGGCAGTTAAAGCGTATTTTTAAGATGCGCCTCCAAAAATCTGCTACACACACACACACTCACACAAACACACACACGCACACACACACACATAAACATGCAAGGCTTTAAATTGTTTTAAGCGACGCAACGGTCATATTTCTTGGCCATGCCAGCATTTTGTGAGTTTATTGCCAGCTACACGTTGCGTATACGCAACATTTTCAAAACACTTGCAGCAGATATTATGTAAATAAATATACTTTTAACATGAAGTATGCTTCGCTTTGTGGCAGGTTAAGGGAATATATCAGGTCTGTTTCGATTTCCACTTTCGGCAACAGTTTGCGGAATTAAAGTTTCCTTATTGTGAATTGTATCCTACCTAAATGGCAAGTTTACTCAATCTTTTATCAAATAAATGTGAATTCAAACCGCAAAATTTTACCAAAACTGAAAAATGAGAATATTTAAAAATCACAGAATTAGCTTAACTATCTAAGAAAATGATTGAGCTGATCAAGAAACCACAATAAAAGGAACTGATAATATATTTACTATTTGAAATATTAGAAATAACTTGACTTCTTGTTTGAGAATATTGCGATGAAATATTAACATTGATGTATCTAATTATAAGAAATAAAGTAGTAATACCTAAAATCGTTCAAGCCGCAAAACTTATCTAAAAATAAATGAATGTTTATTAATGTATTTTCTTTGCATTAATCAACGCTTTTTATAAATAGAAAAGATCCGATTACTTATTTGGGACAGTCTCATTTTAATGAGTCTAAATATATGGTAGGGTATTAAGCCTTCGCCCAGTCTAAAAATAACTATTTCTACTTGTCTCTTTGTTTAATTTTTTGTCCAGTTTATTTTGTTCGTTTGTGTTTCTTTGGCATCCAAAGCACTTAATCATTTTGATTGTCGCAAATGGGGCAATTTTAGTTCTTGTTCTTGTTCTTGTTACTTGTGCTGTGGTCTCATCCTAAGTATTTGCAGCAGCTCATTAGTTATTCATTTTACTAAACATATAATTAAGTCCCCAAAAAGTGTGGCAAGCTCATTTATTATACAAATCCGAGTAGACTGAGCATTTTCTTACAATTTGTTTGAACCTTTTTCGATTTTTCTTTCATTTTTGTGGAATACTTTTAACAAAATTGTTTGAAGGAGGTGTCTGACGATCGACTTTGGCACGTCCAACTGCAGGAGCTCAAGTGTCAAGTGCTTGAACATCGATTGACTTGGACATCTATTAGACATAATCATGACTTTCCACACACCTACACACACACACACACACACACACAGACACACACAAAACACACACTTAGGCACACGTGTGTTTGTGACTGTGCTTCGTTGCATGCCTAAGCAAGCAGACAGTCGACTTCCGTCAGTTACATGCCCTGAAAGTTGACTCCAATTCTAAACTGAAGAAGAGAAAAAAAACTTTAGCAAAAGGCACATAGGATAAGAGATATATTGATTTCGGTTCTGTGGTGTGCTGCCAGGCCCGACCACGTCAAGGACGACAATGACGCGCAGAGACCAACAAAATCCAAGCCATGCAAAACGCATTCCGTTGAGCATTTTTTTTGCTCATACCCTGTACACAAAATATTTGTAGAAATGGGTATAACTGTCGTTCAGAGCCTATCCTTCTTCAACATCAACAGCGTGTTCTTAACAGAAATTATCAAAGCTGAACTTAAAAAGTTTGATATTTAAATGAAAATTTGAATTTAGAAAAAAACAAAACTAAGAAGTTTTCCATTACTTAGGCGCCAAGGCTGGAAGTAGTTTTTTACAAAGTGCAAGCTTATCTAATTTTAAGAAATTTATTTCTTGTTTTTATGGAATTATTTCTTAAAAATATTAATTCTTTCAGTTTTTTGTTCGAATTGTAAGTCATAGAGGATTTCTTTTCATAATAAGCAGATAATGAAACCTGAAACTAATTTCGCTTTTTTTCTCAATCCCATTCCTGTTCCTCTTTAAGTTAAATGTATATTGCAAATGCAATTCTTCATCAAAATATTTCCAATTTAATTTTTAGTAAGATTTTGTGGACTTAATTCACTTTAATTTGAGCAAAGATTGAGTTTATTTGCCATTGACTAAGTATTCGATTCACAAATTACATTGGGAAAATTATTTATTTTTAGGGAAATTTCAATACCGCAAAATTTTGCTTAAGGTGGAAACCAGAACCAGTATATTTCTTTGCCATTATTACAGCAGAAATTTAGAATGGAACAACAAGTATAAAAAAGTTTTTGGTTTCCAATAAGCTTTAAATCCCAAATTTCACAAGAGTTTGGTTGACGGGTTGTGCCTAACGATTAAATTTAAAATATTATCCAGACACTATCGATTGTATCGATTATTTATTTAACTTAACTTTAAGAAAAGTTAAGGTAGCGTAGCTATTTTTTAAGTCTAAAATACACTACAATATTATCAATGCTATCCATCGATCGTTCCACAACAGCCATAAGAACTATCGAATGTCATTAATATCGATCACTATCTTTAAATATCGATATTCTTATAAGCTTAAAAGACGCACGATATCTGCTATTCGATCAGAGTAATATAGTGCTTTCTCACATGTTTCTTTTTAGCCAACGCTAACGAGCAAAAGAAAAGCGGCAAAAAGAAAATGTTGTGCACTTTGCAAGGTTTTTCGTCGCTTTTTTTTTGTGACCGCAATTGGGGGCTTTTGAAAGCGGTGAAGGCAGCAGCAACGGATGCAGCGGCAGAGGCGGCAGCAACGTTTTAAATTATTGCCAAAATATTTTGGGCTGACTTCAATGTTGACCAACTGACGTGCCATACATCAACGACACTTGTTGGCCACTCGTTTTGCTTTATTTCTTTCACTCGATTTTCCATTTTTGTTTTTTTTCGTGCTTCTTTTTATGCCCCATGCAAATGTTGCCACACAGCGAAGCGCAGGCACAAAGCGAAAAATAACATTGCCGCACTTAAGGCGCATGCCACGTGATGCACGTTAACTTTGACGTTGCACGTGGCATGTGGCCCACGTTGCGAAACTGCCTCGCCCCCAACGCGCCCCCCTTCTCCAAACATTTAGTCTATGACTTTTCAAAAAAAGGCCCAACACGCATCGCACTAGCGATGAGCGATTGTTATCGGAACTAGGACTGTTATCGCCATTGTTACTGTTAATATCTAAACTGTGAATGTTATCGGAAGTAGGACTGTTATCGGCAATGTGACTTTTAAGATCTAAACTGTGACCATTTATCAGAAATATTAAAAATTAACAAAATCGAAATTAGTTGCTGTTCTGAACTTCTCAAAACATTAAACATTTTGCTATGGTTTTGCTATTGTGTCGCAGGAATCAAAAACTAATTTAAATAGAAAATAAATTAAAATGATCATAAATTGAATACTTTGTTCATTTGAAGAAAACTTCTCTGATCAAAACAATCGCAATGGAAATTATTAGCTTTTCTAAATGAAAAATTCGGTTTAAGAAGTAGTGCTTTTGAAACAGGAATGAAAGGAAAGAACAATTATAGTTTTCAAATGCAGAATGTTATGATCGAAGACGATTCTAAATGAAAAGTTCTCGAAATAGGCTTGACTCAAGTTTTCTCATTCAAATTGCTTGCTTTTTGGAAATATCATCGAATTTACAATATTCAAATCGATAATCCAACAAATTATTTATTTAATGATTCCTAAGATACGTAGTTATCGAAGTTGTTATTAGCAGGACTGTAACTGTGGTTCTTCATATCGATACTGTGACTGTGTATATCATATTTTTAAGTCAGTCACAGGTATCGAATATATTGCTCATGTCTGCATACACGCAAAAAAACACACACAATTCTATTGATTGACAGTTTGGCAAAACGCATAAAACGGCAGGAGCAGGAACAGGAGCGGGAAGGGGAAGAGGAACATCAGCAGAGAGCAGCTCAACCGTGTAGAGCTGCAGGCGTTACAGTTGCGGATGTGCGCTTCACAGAAAATACAACAACAACAACAAAAACGGAGGAAAAAACACAAAAAAAAATAGTAAAATGTTGCAAGCAAAGGGTACAAAATGCGCCGAAGCTAAGCTAAGCGTGAAAAAAATTTGTTTGCAACGTTCATTTGTAATGCAGAAAGGTGCAAGCGTTGCCTGCGGTGATGACGGCAGCGGTTAATGCCACTGGGAGAAGGGGGCAAAGAGATGTGGAAGGGGAGTGGCACTGCCATGACAGGGGCACTGGCATCCTGAGCAGTTGCAGTTGCAAGTGAGATAGCGTTGCCTCAAACCATGCCACATGCCACATGCACTCATCTTGTTCTCAGCTAAAACTAATTGGCTTGAATTTTCGATGCGTGATTTCTAAAAAAACACCTTCAATGTTTCTAAGCTACGATAAAGGCATGTCAGCTTTAAAAGTAGCAGACGATTTTATAAAAATGCCATTAATAAGTTTTATTTATTAGTATATTGTGACTTTTCAAAAGTACTTAAAAAAACTTTTTAATACGATTGCAGGTGGTATTACAATTGTGACCCGAAATGTGTAAGGCGCTGACATAAGTATATATATTCACGATCAGCATCATTAGCCAAGTCGAACTCATGTCCAATTTACCAATTTTAAACATATATACAAATTTTCATCAAAACGGACTAATATATCTTATAGCTGCCATATCAGCAATCGGTTAAAAAACTAGTTTTTAATAAAAAACTTGTTTGTTTCTAAAGCTATATTAACCAAATTTATGTTTTCTGCGCTTTGGTATGTTTTTGCCATGCTGACGAAGTTTTATCATATTACATAGCTGTCATAGAAATAAATTGAAAATTGGTTCAACATATGTGGCAAAGGTTGAGGAAACCTCAAAAAAAAAGTGGAATTTGTACCAAAAAAAAACTTTTTAGAATGTAATTTAATTTAATTTAGTTCAACTGTAGCATACATAGTTTCGTATTAGTTTCAAAAACACCGCTCATAAAATATTTACAAATGACACAACAAACAAAAACTAACAAAAATCTATTGCACGCTCTCTCTCTAGAGACAAAAACAAAGTCAACAGACTGATTTCAGCGACTAACGTTGCCTTGTCACATCATTCTGTCAACTAGACTTTAATTAATCTTAATTAATCATGAGCCTCCCACTCCCCCAAAACACACCCAAACAGTTTATAAGCTGAGAAATAGCAAACATCAGCATCAGATGACTTTATTACAATGCCGTCAACAAGGCAATTAGTCTGCCCAAAAAAGAAAAACCAGCAAAAAAAGAAAACTACAAGTACTTACAACTAATTCATTTTTTATTATGTATATTAAGTTCAACAATTTGTAGCACATGTGCCACTCAGACTTGTTTGGAAATACCCCAATTGAGTGTTGTGTAGATAAAAAGAAGAGCTCCCCCATTTAAAACGACAGGATGCCCCCCACAAATTATCTGTGTCGGCCAGTTGTGGCAAATAAGTGCGTTTGGACAATAACTTATGTCAGTGAAGCGTAAATTGCTTTATTAAATAAAAACGCAGCCCAAGTAAGCATATAAAAATGCCCAAAAGGACGCTAACACACACTTACACACACACACACACACACACACTACTAAGCAGTCCCCAGGCGGACAACAAAAATAAAGCTAAAACCAACTGTCTTCGGAATGCCGAACGAGCTATACACTTTGCAGAAAAGTTTTCATACTGGATCCAACTTAAGTAAACTATATATAAAAGGAGCTATGGATGTACAAAATCATGAAATAATCGATATTTTTTACTTAACAATATTAAAGTCGATAACGTTTAGATTATTGTTATAGAATAAATCGAATAATCGAATCTTGACTTTAAATTCTCATTTCGTTTTAACGATCGTTTTAATCGATTCTCAGTAAAGTCGAGGTTTCTAGTATCTTTTGCGGATATAGTTCAAAAGTTAATTTCTCTATAAAAGAACTAAGCTTGCTTCTATTTCCTTTCCGAATGTCTTCAGTTCCTTTCCGAACTCTATACTTTATAGGTTCGGAGAAAAAGACTTTCCGTGCATTTCACATTTCGTGACAATCCTCCACAAGTGTATAAAAATAAGGAAGAAAAAAAAACAGAAATCACAATTCGATGTATGCGTTGTCACTGTGTGGTCAGGCATTCAGTCCTAATCATTGTGCACACACACTCCAAGTAGGGCCTCGGGTAAACAGTGGAACTGAGAGAAAGCGAGTGGGAGGAATGGGTGCACAAATACAAAAGGCAGTGGGCTGGCAGGACATATGCCACATACATATCAGCGCAAGGACTAAAAGTATTTTTAGCTAATATCAATTTTTCATAGTTCAAAGATTTTGTGTGGCTAGAAAACAAAACAAGGGCGAATAAAGGAAGAAAAGGGAACAAGGAGAGAAAGTACATGAAAAGCCGTGGCCACTTTTGGGGCCAGCCAGCAACATGAAATTTTCTGGTTTTCTGATTATAAACGATTGCCTGCAGTGCACAGCCACACACACACGCACACAACAATACACTCACATACTTATGTGTGTGTGTGTGTGTGTGTACTGGCTGAAATTTATGTTGGCATTTAAAATGTGGCCCTGCCAAGCAACGCAGCCATGCTGCTGTTGCCTGGGCTCTTAACCCTTTAGCCTTTTGAAATTCTATAAACATATATACATATATACATACTTATATGTATGTGTGTATATATTACATATACGTATTGCGGCAGTGCATTGACAATGCGAAGAAAATTCGCAAGCACTGCAACTGTAAGTGAAAATTTATAGTCAATACAACAAGCGAGGCAGACTCTTCTTTTTTTCAATTCTTTTCTCTTCTCTTCATTCTTTTTCTTTTTCTTGCACCATGATGCGATTCAATGTGATCCAAGGCATCCTGGCAACCAGGTAGAAGTCAGCTAGGTGCATATCCTGTCGATGTGGCAATTTCATTGTGTGCCCATCGTAAATTCTCGTTACTTGTTTCTCAACACAAAGCACAGTGGGTACAAAGCGGTCGAACACTGCACAATAATTCTAATACATAGGTACTTAGTTTTGAACTAAAGAAGAATTATGTTCAATTTACGTTAAAATATTATTAGAATGTTTTCCGTCATATTAGTTGTATACTGAGAATTTTTCGAAGCCAATTTTTTCCTTCACATGAGCTGAAACTGTAAAAAATAGGGAGCTGAATTTTTCAAAGTAGTTTCATCTTAGGCTCCAAGTGAGAACTAATTTTGGATTTTAAAAAACAACGTCGAAAATTTAAAAAAAAAAAATTCACTTTTTTGTTTATCGATCGATCGGGTTCAAACTCAAACAAAAATTCAACAATGAGTGCAAAACAATTCTTGGAAAATTCAACCCCTGGGTGGAAAATGGGTGGTTTAGGTTGTATCAGCGAAGCTTTTGCTTCAAACTTATTTTCCAAACAACGGAATTTTAAATTTTTGGAAAATCCGACTGAGTGTTGTTAGCTTTGACTCAAAAGCTTGTGGTTCAGGGCTAAGAAAATATTCGCTTACTGGCAGGAAATGGTGGAAATTGTGTCTTTTATTATTTAAAATATTTTTCTATTTATCAGTAATATATATATATATCAGATATGGATGGAATAGCATTGAATTATACCTACAAAAACTTATGTTGTGTTTGAACTGAGTCTCAATTGTCTATAAAAAAAAACTAATTTTCGCACTATTTTGTTCATTTGAACCCATTGTGCAACAGCTTGAATGTCACTCAGTTCGGTTGGCCAAGTTGCAGCTGCATTGTTTATGGCCTGCCTCACGAAAGGCGTGTAAATTTCCCTCTTTTCTAATGGCAAATTTATTTGCCATGCAAACATATTTTGCCCCTGTTGCAGTTTGCAGTTTGAGCTTCACTTTTTCGATTTAGAGTTTTGAAAAGGAAAATCTGCACTCGATACTTCCTCCTAGTGCTTCACCATGGCTTATGCATTGTTATTTGAGTCAGAGTAAGGGCAACTGTAGTCTCTCTTCATGTTATGTGTCAGTCATGGTAAACTTTTACAGAGCACGAAATTCAATTTTAGCCATTTACCAATTTACCATTTACCCAATAAGCCAAGCCAAGTGAAGTGAGCCTGGGCTAATAATAATGCTTGCCTTCGAAGCCAAAATACCCACAGGTTTGGCATTGACTAACTATCTAACTGACTGTCTCTCTATCTAAATATGTATGTGTTGCTGCACTCAGAGAAATTGTTGGAAATAAGTATGATTTGTGTAGCAAAACAAGATAAGTATTGAGTAAAAAGTATTATAAATATATGATTATAAATGTAGATGTTGTTTTGATATTAAAAACGACTTTAAGTTTTGGAAATGCAAAGCATTTGGATTATATTTAAAAAATACGATGTTATAACTTCCGTTAAGGTTATTCAAACCTCTTAAAACACTCATAGATAGCTAATAAATTCCCTTACCCAAATATCTCTGCTACAAATAGAAATATTTATTGTTGAATTGAATCTTTGCATTGAATCTTTGAACTTCTAAATCAGTTAAAATAGTTATCGCTAGAGTTAGTCAAAAAAGTAATTAAAGCCTATTGTTTTCGAATACTGAAACAAAACAATGTATGTATGTTGATGATATAATCAATATTGACATCGCTGTTATGAAATATAAAATAGAAACATCAAAAATTTGCAAATTTTTCTCAATTTTTGATAGCATATTCCTCTTTTCTAATTAAGTGAAGTTGAAATTTTGAAACTTTATTTGAATTTTGAAGAACAATGTTCTTATCTGATTTAAAAAGCTATTCTTACTTTACTCTTCTTGCAAACGAGGCTACTTATTTTTGAACGACTAGCTCCTGTTTTGTAATTAAAATTTTCAGACAAAACTGTACACTCTTTAACTTTAAAAAAGCAAAATTATTTAATATTTTTAAATGTTAGATAAGAGTTGCACACTTAGAAAAAAAATACGTGAGACTTAAAAACAGATAATATTTCATATTTTTTTAAAATAGTTTCTGAGTTTAAGTAATATATCTTTACTATAATAGAGTTGCTTATTAGAAAAATATGACGTTAAAACTATGACAGTTTTTTGTTATACTTAGTGCATTTGTTTTTTGAGTGTGTGTTTGTATTCTATCGCACTACAATAGACAGTTGGTTTGTTGAGTTTAGTGTGTGTGTTGTTTGTGTTGCGTTTGTTGTCTTTGTGTATTTTGCTGGTTAGCCGCTGCCTTTATACATTTTTGGTTTATTAAATTTGTGCTGCGCTGTTGTTGTTGTTATTTGTGTAATTACGTATACGCTTGGTTGGAGCATTGGCATTGTTAGGGGCTAAATGAAATTGTAAACTGGCAGAGAAAAGCAGAAATGCAAAGGCAAAATAAGTACAGCAACTAAATTAATTTTTCTATAGCCGCAAAATTGAAACCGAGCTGCGACGAGGAGCGCGTGGCAAATTTACACACCATTAAGTAGTTTACACACAGGAAGCAGGCAAAAGGACTCAAACAGAGACAGTGAGAGACAGAGAGACAGACGGACAAATGTTCAGACAAGGTGTGCCAGCAAGTGGAGCAATAAAAGTGGGCCAAGCACACACACACACACACACACACACACACACACACACACCCATTCACACACACACTCGAACAAATGGGGGTTGTCAGCGCAATGTAATTTGATATTTTTGCTATTGCTTTTGGTGGCATTTGTTGCCTGATGGTGCACATAACAATGCCAAAGAGTAGAGCAAAATAATGTAAAAGGAAGATCTAATATAATAAAACGCAATAGCTAACCAAAGTGTGCAAGCGTGTGTATGTGTGTATGCGTGTGTATCTGAGTATTGAGCATGCAAAGGCAAACTATTCAATCCGCTCATTTCATTAAGTTACGCCTCGAGCACTTGATGCTGACGTGCAACATGGCGTATGCGCAATATTGCGAGCATGTTTATCAGCCCGCATAATGATGTGTCACTCGCGTATGTATGTGTGCGTCTGTGTATCTGTGTGTGCGTACGTGTATATGCATTTGTATTGATATGCTAATCGCGCTTAAGCAACGTGTTGCCCATGCAATGTCCAACACGTGACTTGTCTATGTAAGTGTGTAATACTGGAAGTGTGTAATTGTGTGTGTGTGTACACTCTGAAAAAAAAGTTACTCATTCTGTTCCGAACTGTTACTTCAACTTACTGCTAATCAACGGTTTCTATATTTGTTATAATGTTCCAATTTACAATATTGCTCTTAAGTTAAAATATATTTTGATTATGAGCGGTTTCAGTTCTAAAGTAAAGACAAGTGATTTCTTTCCGCAAAATCTAAGTCAAAATGGAAAACTGTAACATTTAAAAGTTCAAAGTGTATCGCAATTAATGTTGTCTTAGTAGTTTAACAGGATTCAAAAAAGGTTATTAATTTCAATAAAGATTGATTTAATCGAAATTGAAAATGAGAACAGACTTGAAGTTTAGAGCTTGAATAAAGCTTATACTAAACTTGCTTAATTGTTTCTCTAAGTGTAGTTGGGCTGTTTTTTTTTTTGTGCTTAATGGCCAAGACAAAGCACAGCAAATGGCAAAAACGCGCAAGCCTGTTGTTTCACTCATTGTAGTTGCTGTGAATGTTGTTGCTGTGGGTGGGTTGCACTATTAAGCGCATTATTTAGTTTTGCCTGGGCCACAACAACAACAAGAACAATAAGAAAAACAACAACAACAACAAGAGCAACAGTAGAGATAAGCACGTTGAAGCAATGTAATGGGCTGCCAGGCTGACCAATGCCTGACTCTGCCTCTGTCTCTCTATGGAATATGTGTTCTTTCCTGTGTGCGCATATGTATGTGTATAATGTATGTGTGTGTGTGTGTGTGTGTGTGTGTTTAGCACACGTCTAAAGTGCCCTTAAGTGCCTGGGGATCTGTGTGGCAGCAGCATTACATGCTGCGGCAGCATTGGCATTGACAAAGCCACATAAACGCCAACACCTACAAAACACGCAAACAGCAACAACGACAACAACAAACACCAACAACGACAACAACAATGCGCGTACTCGTTTGTTGTTGTTGTTGTTGTGGCAACTTGGCTCCTGGACATTAGCGTGCGCCTTTCATTCAATCGATTAAAAGACAAGCGTTGCCCTGCTTATCCACCTAACCCCCAACCCCAATTTCCCTTCCCCTCCCACTCACCATCACTTGTACTTACCTATTTTGTGGCTTGTTTGTTAATGTTGTTGAACAATGCCCAAAACAAAAAAAAAATTGCTTACCGCATGCTCGATTAGCAAGAACAACAATGAGCGCAACTGGCGCCAGAACACTTTTTGAAACTGCCTTTAAACCTACATATGTACAGTGAACAAAATAAATATAATTTGATCAAAATCATGGCTAATGTCTTATTACTGAATTCAGTTCATGAAGCTGGTTTAAGACATCCGTGAGCCAAGGTTTGGGTTGGAACTTTGTTTAGGCACAGTTTTGACTTATTCCAATCTGTTTCGCGTTTCACTTCCGAATCAATTCCATCAAAATATGTAAATCAATATTTCAAAATGTAATTCAGCTCTTAAAAGTATGCTACAATATTTTATCTGGACATTTTTCAAATATGGATGCGGCACAGGCCGAAAACGAAAGTCGAAAATTTCAATTCTAGTATCGAATAATCAATGTGTAAATCAATACAGTACATACTTTGTTAATAATTTATTTAAAAAAATTGATTCCATAACTATTTTTCATCAACAATTATTTAAACTTTAAGAAACTACACAGCAAGGAAAAAACGTTTGAACATAAACAAAATTTGTTTACAAAACATTTGTTAAAACGCGTAACTTAAGAGACATATTTTTATATATAACTGAAATTAAAACTAAATAACTTTAAGATGTTTCAATGCATTTCTTTAAGTAATTGAATTCAAAATATTTTCTATATTATACAAATGACATCATTGACCGTAAAAAGAATGTCAACTTTGAATGTACTTTAATATGTTAACATATACTTATATTAAAATATAACATTTCCAACTCACCTTAATTTTTTAAAAATAATATTTTTGAATAACAAATATTTTTGATTTAAATTAATTTAAGAAAAATAAACATTTTAAATGCTTGGTCTGAATCTTTTTCAAAGGTTTCATTTTTTGAAATACGATTCACCTTTTTTTTCAACCGTGTCTGTTTCAGGTTTGGTTCATCAATAGACTGATATTTCGAGCCTAAGCTGGCTTGGTTAATCACCCGGTTATTCCCCTATATAAATAACAATTTTTTGTTTAATACTAACAACCTTAAGTCTATTATGTATGCTATGTTCTCAAAAACATCAAGTTACTAAATCAAAAATCAAATATATTTCGTTTATATCTCAATTTGTATGCTTTTTGGCTGTGTACAAAACAAATATGTACATACATACTTGTACTATGTTTATTCCAACATCTAATTAATTTGTTTGGCATGGGCGTAGAGAGAATCTCCAACCAAACAAAGTTATAGGTTTTAATAAACGCTGGACATAAGCCTCTAGGCATAAAAATAAAAGAAAACGAGGACGCGAATGAGACTTAGAACGAGGAATGAATGCAATTTTGTGTGTTGTCTATTGAAAGGACACGCGTATTACTCAAAAAGGAATTAACTGTGTGCACAGGCCCAAAGGAATAAGGGGGAAGGAAGGTTGGGGGGTAGTAGCGCAAGCCAAATCAAAAAGTAGCCCAGGACTTATGGCATTTGTTGTTGTTGTCGCTCGTTATTGGCGGCCGGGCACGTTAATCCTTAAATCTGCCCAAGTGCTAGAGAGAGAGAAACAAAAAAAAAAAGCAGATTGTTTGCCTTAGACACCCAGACTCAACACTCAACACTCTCATCTCAGTCCATAGTCCTTAGTCCTTGGCACGCACATACGCACACACAAAAGGCATTGCGTATACGCCATGTTCTATGGCTGTACATTGTTCTGGAGCGTATACGCAATATGGGGCTCCACTTTCGTTTTAATATGAATGCTAATAGGCTAAGTCTGGATTTCTGCCTTACCATTTCGTTCTCCTCCACCTCCTACTCCTAGGCTATATAGCTCCAAATGTAATTTCCCACAATTTTTCCTCACTTTGCGTACATACGCAGACAAAGGAACTGAGAGTGAGCGGAGTACAGGAACGAGGGGCAACTGAGGTCCTTCTATCTGGACAATATGGCACTGAAAGCAACAACGCACAATGCCAGGCCATTTTTATCGCTTTTGCATGAATGTGCTGCTCTGTGTGACCGGCTTATGTTTTGCAGTTAACCAAAGATGAAGCCAAGCCAAGGCTGAACTGAACTGAACTGAAGTGTCTCCTCTATACCATATTGTACTATCCACATTCTTTATAACGAACTTGCCTGCAAGTAACTTCCTAAGTAAAGAATGTTTTTTGTTTAAACTTTTAACGCTTTTCCTTTATTTAGTTTCTTTGGCAACTTTAGTTGCTTAATTATGCAAAATTTCTTTTTTTAGTAATGAATAATTTTTGTATCTTATTTATATAATGCACATTAATGCACAATTTTAACACTCCTATGTATATTTTATGATTATTTATGCATACATTATGACTACTTTATGCACAAATTACTTTTAAATTCGAAAATCATGATTAGTTATTCTAATTTCAATACTTAGATTGTGCATTAATCATGCCTAAAATGCATAGGGTTTTCTCACTTGGAACAAATCTTATAATGTGATTAGAAAATTGTTTTAATACGATATTATAAATTCTCTGTAAATGGATTTTAAGATATACTTCAACATGGTATACCCGCGTGCTTGCATTTTCGAACCTGTTGCGAATGTTAATTAAAAAGTAAATTAAAAAATTTTAGTTTACATCTTAAACTGTTTTTCGTAATTTCTGGTCTTTTGGTAATAGTTTTGCTATAACGATTAAATGCCAAAAAGCTTCCCCCATATCATTCCAGCTTCTCTTACTTAAAAAAAAAAATGTGTTTCTTTAGCATTGACAATTTATTTATAAAGTTTTCAAATATCATTGAAAAGAATGGTCTGTTGCACAATTTAATTAGCTGACAACTTAAATTATTGATTTTTAATTAACCTCTTAGGTCGTCATAGAGATGTTCAACTGTGTTATATAGTATTTTTGTCAGTACAAGTGTGCTCATTGCCATTACTTGTATCGCATGGCCTTGTGTTGTGTTGGCCATTTAATATGGCTTTAGTTGGCGTAACAGTCAGGCTAGCCCTCAGGCCCCAAGCCTACCTACAGTGACCACCCCTTAAGGTGGCCCTGTTACATTATGCAAGCGTCTGAGACTGACCCACATAAACTGAACCAAACTGAAGAGAACTGTCCCAATTTCAATTCCAACAGATCTTTTGTGTATGAGCAATCTTTACGCAGTTAACAAGCTTGCACAAATGTTGTTGTTGTTGTTGTTGTTGATTGTTGTTGTTTATATATTTTGTTGCAGCTACTTTGGATGTTTATCCGTTAGATTTACGCCGTGTCAAATCAGCTGCTTTGCTTTAAGTAATTGGCTCTCGTTGCGTTCTCAAACAGATTGTGCTTCAATTTCAATTTGAGATAACTGACATTTCGTTGCATTTTAATGAGCCTCATTTCATTAATGTGCGGGAAGGGAAACTTATCGTACTCTTCGTAATTGAGTGCTACATTTTAGCGCTGCGTCTGCACAAAAACAAAGGACATCGAAATGATTCTCTGCGCCCAACAAGAACAACGAAATTTTGTGTCTAAGCAGCGTATTTTATGAATGCATGGAATAATTCGTAATATACGAAATGCGTACTTAAACAATTCGAGTGTTTAGCAAAAGTAACAGAAAAGAAACAAAAACCAAAATATAAACAGGTCACCAGCCAAAAAAGGGCGTAAAACTTTCAACATTAAAAGCAGCCGCAACAACATAAAAAAAAAAATAAAAAAACAACAACAACAACAACAACTTTGTAAAAGACCGCATAAATGCTACATGGCATTTTTTTCTTCTCATTTTTTTTCACAAACAACTTTAAATAAAAATCTCTTTTCAGGGTAATGAAACTGCAAAAGGCAAGCAAGGACGACAGTACGAAGGAGACGACAGCCAGCACAGGGAGGGCAAACAGGAAGGCAGGACCTGCCACCTGCACGGCTACACCTGCTGACAAAGACATTTACTCAAAAAGTTTGTCGGCGCAAAATAGAAGGCAACAGTAGCAACAACAACAAAAAACAACAACAATAGCAAATAAGTTGACTGTCAATGCGAGCATGATCGACTGTCAACTACTCTGTACTGTGAACTGACAAAATGCCAATGTCTAAGCTGCGACTTGAAGCTGAGGCCTACCGACTATCAGTTCCAGAAAACGGACTAGTTCTTAGGTTTCAGTTTTCCAACATTTTGTAGGTCAAATATGCCGATTTTTAAGTATATTTTTGAAAATATTTCCTAAAAATGTTGCCATTGTCAACAATTTCTTAAAATTGTACTCTGTGCTTGTACAGAAAGCGGTCAAAATTACCATAACTCTCTTTTTCTGTTCATTTCTGATATCGATTTTTGAAAATCGATATTTTAGCTAATGATGTACTCAACTTTTAATAGCAGTTGAATAGAAATAAGTCTTTTTCGAAATCTATTTACAAGCAAGCTATTTACAAGCAAGCTAAAGTTATCTACTCCAAAAAGTATGCTATCTAATTTTTTGTGAAATGGAAATTTAAGAACCAAATGTCCAGGCGTGCTCTGAATTTCGTAAATTTTTGAAAAGTAAAAACGTATAAAATCTGATAGAACGGTTCCGTTTCATCTTTCCCGAAACCGAGCTCTAACCCACGTTCTGATAGGCTATTTCGTTGTCATTTAGTAGGCACATGCTGAATCGAGAACAGTCACGTAAAAGTTTAACGTTTGGAGTAATTCAGAACATCAATCAATTCCATCTCCGCAAATTTCGAACGGAATCAGAATTTTGAAGTTCTTGATTATGGTTCTAGGCATTAGAATAGACAGACAGGTTTATAGAAACCTTTACAACAAATCGACTGATTCCTGTGTTTTAAATAGTTTTATAGAAAAACAGGTACAGAACTGACATTTTTACTAAAGCCACATACAAAATCTCAACTTAATAAAGCAGTTTTACAACTTACAGGGTATAATAACAACAAGAAGTAAACGAAGAACAACAACAGTCAGTGGGATACCAGCATACCAAGGCACGTCAAGTATTTCTGGCAAAACGCCCGCACGCCCCATTAAGGGAGGGAGATACAAAGGGCGGGTTTTTCATTACCATGCTAAGGGGGGACGTGGGGAGGTTTGTTGAAAACCAGTTCAGAGAGTCAGAGTCTTTAAAACCGGCAAGTGAAAAGTAAGAAAAGTCAAGGATACCATCAAAAGCGGCTGGTGCCAGTTTTCTTTCACTTTTCATTTTACTTCTACTTGTTTTTTGACTGTTTTTCCTTTTATGTATTTTTTGGGTAACAAATAATTCTTTTGGTTTTTCCAGCCAACGAAAGTGTTGTAAGTTTTACTTACTATGTTTTCCATTTGCATTTTCCTTAAATTAGATCATTTTGTATATCAAACAAGACTAGTCAATAAAATTATTGACACTAATAAACACGTTTAAAACTAAACATAAATATTGATTCTACTCAAAATATAATTTGTGCATTATCTCATCTAAATTCAAATACAAATGCACATAAAGTGCGTAATAAAATTTGTGTTAATTAATGATATATGTGTAAAATGAAATGTGGAATTGAAACTGTTTTGGTTCAAATGCTCAATGAAAATTAAATGTTGCACATTTGTATGCTAATAGTTATCTAATTTATATTTCATTTAGTACTTATTTGTGCAGATATTCAAAATTCATATAATTATTTGCTTCATAATTTATAAGCAAATGCAATAATATTGTTTTAACTTTGGCTATTTGGCAACATTTTCTGATGGAAACACATATACACACACACATACAAATTTACATGCAAACGTTTGCAAACTTTAAGGGAAATAAAAAATTGTATTTCCAATACAGATAAAGACAACAAATGCCTAAAATAAAACGTATCCTAAATACACATTAACTATAAATATATATGCACATATGTATGTTTATATTTACTATTAGAAAAGCAAACAATATGATATATAATCTCTCAATATGTGCATAAAAAATACCAACTAAGTATATATTTATTTTTAAGAGTTAATAAAAAAATGCACAAATGGTCAAAACTAATTCAAATAAATCAACACATGAAACTTAATACAAATATTTATACACATGTGAAATTTTGTTGTTATATTAAGAGATTTGTGTGTGTTAGTGCTTTCGTGTGAGTATGCTTGCGTGTGTGTGTGAGTGTTAGTGTGTGGTCATTAGCTAGGGACACCAATATAATGAGACGAGTGAAATTCTATAACGAAGGGAGCTTACAACTTAAGCTAATTACGTGGTACACGTTAGGCTATGATTTAGCGTTTAGCATTGCAATTAAACAGGCTCTGTGTGCGATGAAGCGATCTGCACAGGGTTGGAGAGGGGTAAATAGGGAGAAGAGGGGCAAAGACGAAAGGCTTATCTTATCAAAAGCAGCACGCAAGCAAAGTAGAGTATGCCAAATTATAATGGCGATGAAATGCGACAACAAAACTAGAAATAAAATGTAAAAAACTGCGAGAGTGGGTGAGTAACGGTGTAAACGACTAGCAGATACCCTGTAATCAAATTTTAAATCACATATGTGTATACACTTAAAGAAAATACCATACTAAATGGAACGAAATGTGCAACAAATCAAGCACAAACAGTATCATATTTCTAGAACGATTTTTTTAAATGCCACGGTTCGAATTAGACGAACATTTCGTACTTAATTAATAAACATTTTCTTTTTCTTTTAGCAAAAGTACTGCTCAGCTCAACAACCTTTGTTTGTTTATTGTGTTGGAACAGTTTGTTGCTATATTAAAACTTTTTTTGCGTTTAAAAAAAAATTTGTTTTTGAATTCCTATAACATTTTTTATATATTAACAGAATATTACACTTTTTACATATTAGAAAAGCTCCAACTATTGTTTTTTTTTTTTTAATGGAAATTCGAACCCAAGTTCCCGTGCGTCAACAGTCAGCCTTTTAGACAGATCTGCCACACATCATATCAAAAATACATTTGATTTAACCTCTATTCTTTACTGAGTTGATAGAATTAAATATTGAGACTTAAGAGCAACCCAGACAAAAATATTTACTATTTCCCACCACAATGAATTGGCACATTGAACGAATAAAACCAAATCGAGAAGATGAGAATTTCACTTGCTCCTTGAAGTGACTTGAGCGTTAACTTATAAGATATTTCTTGTTGCACTGCGCATCGAAAATCTACATAAATCCAAATATTAATCTGAAATTTATATTTCAAATCTTCAAGTCATAAAACCTACTTAGCTATTTTTAAAAGTGTAGGGTACAAACAGGAACATAAGGTTACATATGAAAGGTTGCTAGGTTCTTGCGTGCATGGGCCACGTTTTTGTGGGCAGTGGAAATTGCGGGTGTCCGAGGGTTAAACAGGGGTATGCAGTGGGTAAGCAGGGGTGTGCAGGCGGGTACAGAGTGTTCTGGGTAGTTTAGGTTTTGACGCCCTAGCCGCAGCCTAACGAGGCTCTGTGTGCTCGTGCTCCAAAAGTGCAACAATTAAATTTAATTACCAGTGTCATAAATATGCCAGACCACGCCACAAACATATACACACACACACACACATAGAGAGAAAGAGACACACACGCAAATTTAGATAGAAAGAGCAGTATAAATGCAGCGACAAAATAATCAAATAACATGCAGCAAGAGGATGAGCAGAAGGATGAGCAGCTAGCTCTCTATCTCTCACTCTCTATTTCTCTCTCCCTCTATATATATATATATCTGTCTCTCTCTGTAGTAGGAGGAAGTGAAAGCCTCTAGGTCGAAATTCTAACCGAAAAGCCAGTGAACCAGCGTGTAAATTAGCAGGGCACTAATTAATTATTCAAAATGTGCGGCACTTGAATGACTAGAGAGCGAGAGAGAGAGACAGAGAGAGCAGCATGTCCAGCTAAAGGGGATTAGCTGTGTGGGTATCCCTATGTGTGTGTGCGCATATGTGTGTGTGAATATTTGAATGCAACTGCAAGCAGTACCCCTAATTAGGCATAATTAAGCGAATAAGCATAGATTTTGGACGTTGCACACATTGCACACATTGCACATCTGCATTCACATTTGGGTTCAAGCAATAACTAAGATCTAAGGCTTAAAGGACCATAGAAAATAATACATATGTAAAATATACTTTTTAACTAATCAAAAATTAACTGAAAACGAAGATATCGCCATTCGTTAAAGATTTTATCAAACTTTCTACTAAAACTTCACAAATATTCACAAATTTTATAAGTATGACCCGGCGTTGCCCGTCTTAGTATTAGACCTTGACCTCCTACCCGTGGGCGGACTGTGAAACTAAGTTTGAATTGGAATTCGGAAAATTGGATTCCGAGTCTGAAATTTATTGCCCCTTCTAGTCCGTACCGTTGTGTTTCCCGAATTCCGTCCAATTTTCTTAACGGGACCCATGGTAAAATGCAGATTTCCCGCCCGCCCCGCACTTTTTAAAATCTTTTTCCGGCAGGCACGTGGGGGTGCATTTTCTTAATTCAGTGGTCCACCAATTTTATTATTTTTGCTCTTAAGCTGTTCAAATAAGTTTGAAAACAATCGCTCGATACAACAAAAAAGTTATCTTTCAATGTTTTCCACCCATTTTCTGGCCATGGAGGTGAATTTTCCAAAATTGGTGAGACACGTGTCGATTTATTTTCTGTCAAGAGTTTTAAAAACGGGTTTGAACATGATCCCACTAAAATTTTACGTAGAACCTTATAAGCTTCATCTTACAGTTAACCCAATTCAGATAGTCTGAACAAATATTCATGTAGGAAGTTTTTCATCAATGGAACTAAATGTTTAACATCATTGAAATTTAAACAGACAAGGTTTAGAAATGGACAGAAACTTTACAAAATCAAAGCTCACTTAAGCAGTTTTACAAATATTAAAAAACAAAAAAACTACACGCAATTAAACAATTCTAAAATTAAGAAATTTTCTAATAAGCTGCTTAAATGCAGTCTCATTAGAACATTTCATAGAGTACACGTACATATATTAATCTAAATTGTAGCCTGTTAGTTCACGCAGCGCAGCAAGAAAATCAACAGAGCGCATATCAAGATTTTCCATTTTCCGCACAGCAGCAAAGAGGTTTTCATAATTGTACTACGTAAGTATTTTCACGCTCATTATGCGCTGGTCTACTCTCAATGCCGCTTAGCGCAATTACCTGGCAAATGGAATGGGTATACGTGGAAGGAGGGGGGTTAGGTTGTTTTCTAGATGGGTTTTATTTGTACTGCGATTCTTGAAACATTTATTTTACTTTTCTTTTGCTGAGGAATCCCTTTGCTTTTTCAGCTGGCCACGAAAACAAAACGTTTCGTTCGTGGCTCGGCGTCATAATGAGAGCAAATTTATTGGGTCATTTGGAAAATACTCGTACTACCATACAACCTGCGAGTAGAAAAATCTACCTCAGCTTGCTTCTCTTCATTTTTTTTCTTATTTTTCATATTATTTTTTTGTGTTTTTTTTGTAATTTTCTTCTATATTTTCTTCGCATGAAGTAAACAGCACTAAAAGAAAACTGAAGCAATTGCTTATTATGCCATCTAGCAACGAAAAGCTCTACTGTTTTTTTTTTTTTTAATTAGTCAATAGCCGAAAAGGAAAAGCTCGATAAGAAACAGCCAAGTAGTTGGCAAAATTCTCCGTGTGTTAGTGTTGTACATTCCAGTTCGATTTTGTAAAGTTCAATTTCAATTGAATTAACACGTTTAAAATTAGTTTCAAGTCGAAATATCGTTTAATTGATTCGAACCCGAGTAGCGCTTAGTGAACTGAGAGAACTCTATGCTGAATTTAGGCGATTGTGGCATGAATTATGTTTGAAATTAAACCTAGAATAACATGTCATATACAGATTATGCTTAATTAATTTAATTAATATTGTGCATAAATATGCAAAAATTATGCATTGTTCATCTTATATCAATATGTCAATAAAATTTGTTCAATTCAGTTCAATGCTAAATTCAAATGTGTTGTACTTTTAAATTAACTGACTTAGTTCAACATTAACTGAAAGATTTTATGTTTCATTTCAGTTCAAATTACGGTTCAATAAATTCAAGTTCCGCAATTGTACAGTAGTACTTTAGAGTACAAATATAGTTTAAGTGATTCCAATCTCCAGATATATGCCCTCATTCATATGTTTTATTTATTTTGTTTTTTTTTTTTTTTGGAAATTTTAAAATAAATCACTTTTTTTTCAAGTTTCGAAAGTTCAATTGTTAGAGCAAATAATAAGATTCAGAAGTAAATAACGACTTGAAGAAACGATTTGATCGAAAAACTCAAAACTAAAGTTCGAATAAATTGAAACCTTACTAGAAACGTAGTTTATTGGCTCAACACAAAAACTAGTTCAAACGAACAAACTCTGAACGAATCGAGACAACTCTATTCGATACGAAACAGTCGAGTAGTTATTGTTAGGAAAAACTGAAATGAAAATGAGCTGTGAAGTGAAAAGTGCACGCGTCAAAATGAATTGCCATGGCAATGGGCAATCGGCATAATGGGCAATGCCCAACAGTTACTTATAAAAGAATAAGTACACATACTTATATTATGAATAATAATAATAATGGGCTGGCTTCAAAAATTGCTTAAATGCTCAATGTTGGCAACAGCAGCTGCTCTCTCATTTTCGAGCGCAAACATTTTTCGGTTGAATTATTTATGATTAATGCTCAATGTTAAATTGCAATTAACTTTGGCTACCACTTTTGTTATGCCAATTGTTTATTAATTGCCTGGCAACGCAAATAATGCAGCGCTTTTAGCGATAGCCGACGTCACAATTGTTCCAAATTCGATACCAAATTTGTTCTATTTATACCACTTTGCCAATACCCTGTAATCAGCATTATAAATTAAGTCAAACAAACAAATATTAAGAAAGAACAGGTTCTGAATACCCTTGCGAAGTGACTTTTCATAAAGATTAATTTTTTGTTCAAATTTTATTGATTTCAGAATATAATTTCTAGTTAAGAACTACTTTTAAATGATTTTTTTAACATATATTTTTTTTTAAATAAAAATGTTAAAGAAAAAATCTATAATAATTAAATTTCATACTAGCACCCAAATATAGTCTGCAGACTCATTCAGAGTTAAAATCTTTTCAAAAACTGAACTTTAAGAAAAGTTTTTGCAGCTAAGGTTCTATCTATACTTATATAGTACCTACTCATTCCATCACAATACGTATACAACATTTTTATTTTTATATATTTCAACACAACTAAAACTAAAATGCGAACTAAATGGCTGAAGATATTATAAAATTGAAAATCTTTTACCATATTCCACTTTCAAATCAATTTCACAGATATACTATATTTAAGGTTTTCTCAAAATTCAATTAATGTTAAAAAAAAAACTAAAGTTTATCAGACATGTTTTAATTTTCACATTCGGCAACATTTTGCAGAAATGAAATTTTGTCAATTGCCCAAAATGTCCTTTTTGCTGTTAAGTTAAGTTAAATCCTAGCTCAAATAATTCGTTAATTCAATGCTTGATCAAATGTGAATTCAATCAGCAAAATATGGTCGAGTATATTCGCAATATCTAGCCGCAAATAAAAAAAATAGTCCTGCCCCAAAATGTAGGCTATACATATTTCTGTGAAAATGATTTGAAAATTGAATTCGAAACAGACCTGTTTTTGCAGCTGAGACACATAAAGACGGATTGAATTGCATTCAAAACTTAGCTAGAGGGCATCTCTTAGTCGATAATATATGCGTATTTCTATTGTTGTTGCTGTTGTTGTTGCCATCGATAGGAAATAGGCAAGCAAATACATTGTTCTACGCATGCATGTGGTAATTGTGTGTGTTTGGGAGTGTGTGTGTGTGTGTGGGTGTGTTATGTGTGTGACTGTGTGCATTGCGTATGTTGGTTATTTGGTGGCCAATTGGTCGTTGGCCACAGTTGCCTGTTAGCTGCAATTATTTACATTTTGTCATTATTATGGAGCATTTTGGCAGAAAATCATTTGCGGGCATGTTTAATTAGCAAAATGCATGTTTGAATGCTTTAAAACAATTACAGCACACACACACACATAGGCATGCGCTCGCATTCATTGCACTCGATTGAGCAATGAGTTTGAATTGTTGCAACTTTGCAACTTAATCAAGTGCTTGCAACTTGCAACGTGAGAATAGCTGTTGACTTTCAAAGCAAATAATGCGCAGCACAGAGATCTGCTGGATTCAATAATTATATAAATTATGGCAACTGTTATAGCATATTTGCATATATACATATATGTATATGTCATACACTCAAGTACTTATTTACATATTAATAGTTATATATGTAACATACTTCCCAGAACTCACATAGCCTTGTACAATGTTTATTTATTGATGTGACTTTCATTTAAAAACGGGCAACCGCAACATTTAAACGGATATTAAAGGCCTTATATGTTATGTGACTTTATATATGTCACAGTACATAGTATAAGCTATAGTATAATGCAACTGCCACTGTGGCATATGAACAACGTATGTGGCAACTACAGTGAAAGAAACGGCGCAAAGCCCACACTTAGCAAAAATTGTAGATTTTGTGGCGTGTGTTGAAATTTTCATCTGATTTATTTATTTTATTATTGCTTATATTTATAAGGAATACTTTGTAATACCTGCTTATATATATTTTATGTGGTATTTTAACATATAATGAGTTTTAAGAAGATTATTGAGTTATTTATTTAAAGTAATGCGAAACAATTAAATGTTCATACTATTAATTTTATTTTTTTTTTATGTTATGAAATTTATGAATTTAAGTGAGTTAAGTAAGTTGCTATTATAAACATTAATATTTAAATTTACAATTTTTGTAATGCTACAAGTTGTGTTTGTGTTTCAATGGCTTTTTATTGTGATGCATAAGTCGTCCGATTTCGATGAAATTTTCTCATCATATGTAAACTGTTCTTAAAGTGAGTTTGGTTGGGTTATCTTCAAAAACAAAAAAGTTTTTCATACTAAAACTTATTTTCATTCGGTCGTTCGTATGGCAGCTATAAGATATAGTCGTCCGATTTTGATCAAATCTTGACATCATGTATAAAATGTCCTTAAATTTGGGTTAAGTGAGTTTGGTTGAGTTAACTTGAAAACAAAAAAGTTTTTCATACAAGAACTAATTTTTCAACCGATCGTTCCTATGGCAGCTATATGTTATAGTGGTCCGATTTGGCCGATTCTGACATATTTACTGCTTGAAGAAAAAAGAATTATCTGTGCCAAGTTTCATAACAATAGCTCTACAACTGAGGGACTAGTTCGCATATAAACAGAAATATAGACGGACAAACGGACATGACATCTTCGTCAATGCGTTACACATTTCGTGACAAAATTATAATACCCTCTGCAAGGGTGTAAATATATTATATTTTAAGGTTTTTCAAAATATTTATTAGTTGCTTAGCCATTTATTCAATAAAAACTTCTTTACATATTACATACTTAAAAGATTTTTGAAGTGCATAATACGAATTTTTAAAGTTTGCACTATCTAAAGTTTGAAAGCTTATAAAGTGGTCAGTTTTAACTGAAATTAACATACTAGAACTATGTTATTATGTACTTAAGAAATATTTATGATATAGTCAATTAAGTTTTCTCTCAAATTAGAAACGTTGTAGTTCGCTAAGTCATTAAAATTATTATCCTACATGAGAACTCACAATTAAGTGAAGTATTTCAATAAGAGAAACACAAATAGAGAAAGACAAATTGAGAACTTAAAGACAATGTATGTGTTAGTTATTTAAGTCGTCGACAATTCTTGAGAAATGCATATTTTACAATTGAGTAATTAAATGTTTATTAAGCTTGAATACTTAATACCCTCAGTAAGTTGTCTGCAACTGCATTATTTTGAAAAGGGTAAATATATACGAGTATGTATTCACAAACTTATAATAAAAGTGTGTACATGACATAAATTGGATCGTAAAACATCAAAAGCGCTTTATATAAAGGCAAAATACTAAGCAAGGGTCAATATATAGCAGAATAACTATATATTGCTTTACGATCCATTACCTTATAAACTTTAAACCGCTAAAATCGACAGTCAAGTTATTAAAATTTAATGCGGTCTTTATATTGTTTTGGGGGTAGCCTGGGTTGACCTATTTCTCATATTTATAAGCCTTAAGGCCAAAGCCACAGAATCTGAAACAACCACATAACATATATTAAACATAATATATTGCACAATGCAAAATCTTAATTAACAATTTTGATTAAAGACCAAAAATTGAAGCAATGCCCAAAAGAAATTAAATGAATAATTGGCTAAACATGAAATTCATTAAACAGATTAACGGGCTTAAGTTTGAAATTATAATAAATAATTTGTAATCCATTTTAGTTGAACAAGTTTAAATTTAGAATTGAATTAAATAAGATAATTCATTAACTTCAAGAAGTCTTTATTATTACTTAATGACATTTTTGCTTGAATTTCAAAAGAACTTACAAAGCTATTTAACACGATTAAGTTTTAATTGAAATTTAAACAATTACCTAAAAGTAATTTATGTAATTACAATTTGTTTATAATTTTCAAACAGATTTTTTTTAATTATCCATATAGTATATTGATGATATAAACACCAAACGATTTGATTTTATTAAATTTTATACGATAGATTTATATACATTCGTACAATGGGTATTTTTTTGCAAACTTTCCAGCTTAACACTTTTTATGCTTTCATAAGAATTTTTATTATATATCAAAATGATTTTTTATTACACCATTGCTTAACGCTTTTCAATTTGCCGGAAAAGCTGCTCTACAAATGGCAAATTGTAGCCAACAACAAAATAAGTATTTATAATGATAAGGCAAAAATGCATATCTATTTTTAATTAATTGTTGAAAAAAGAAAATAAATATAAAACCATAAAATAAGTTGAAGTGATTGTGAAAATCACACAGCTTTATATCATATTAATTATGCAGCTGAATGATTGCAATTCATGCGTTTAATGTGAACGAAAACAATCAAATATAAAACGTATCATAAAAAAATAGTGAAAAAACAAAACAATATATAACAATTGATTGCTCAAACGCAACGAAGTTCATACACACTAATAGTTTGGATTATTAGGTATTATTGAAAATATTATAGTTAAAAACTCATCTTAAATTTAAATGGTTTTATGAATTATATCTTCAGATTCGAGAATAGACCTTTCCACAATAGTTAAAACACTAAATTTGTAAGTGTTCCACATTAAACGGTGTTTAGACGATGCAATTCATGCTTGAAATAAACTTGAGTGCGAGATCTTTCTTGAAAATATGTCATCGTTTAAACAGTTCATGCAATTAATTGCACAGACTCGTCTTATAACACTTATGTATCTCATTTGAAGACTAGTTCACTGTTCTGCTGTGAAATACAAATACCAAAAAATCACATTTGACGGACAATTCAATATATTTTATGACACCAATTCGTCAAATTTTACTACATGGTTTAAGGCAACAAATAGAAACGTTTCTTTTTGTTGCAAGTTGCACGGAACGAACTTGCGCGAGAGATAAGAAGCTTGCTTGGACGATGCATGGTGCTTAGACGCTTAGATTACTGAACTTAAGATAAATTGATATCAATGGTAAATATCTAATGTGTTTTCAGTTTTTTAATGTAAAAAATGAAATATGAAAGAAATATATAGTATATTTAAAAATATGTTAAAGAAATGGGAAACTGAAGGTAATTTGATGATTGTTTTACTATCTAAACTGCTCAAAAAAAAAAAAAACTTTAAGAGAAATAAAAAAAAATAAGCTCAACAACCTTTTTCCAAGAAAATACGAACATTTTCTAAGAATTAGAGGACAACACAATGGAAGCTTAAATTCATGTGGATTTATTTAATTTTTATTTTATGTAATTTTACTCAAATCTTTCACAAAATTATTTTATTTTATCGATGAGAAATGGGGTTTAAAAATTAAATTTCTCAGAACTGGTAACAGGTCTATAAAATAGTATAAAACTTTGAATTTTAAAGGCTTACAAATTTGATAAATTAAACAATATATAACTTTAAAAAACTACAAGTAGAAAATTGAAAGTTTCAGTTCTCAAAAAATTGTATAAATTGTATAAGTACAAAACCTTGATTTTTGAAGACTTACAAATTAGATAAATTAAATAATAAATAATTTTGAAAAACTACAAATAGAAAAATGAAAGTTTCAGTTCTCAAAAAATGAATTACTTTGAGAATAGACTGAGAAATATCAAGTTTGTTTTTTTCTGAAGTGACCTTGCTTCAGTGTGTTGCATGTTGCAAAACAAAAGCAACGTGCCACATTGCACAAACATTCTACTTAAATGTTTTGTGTTTGTTTTATTTATCGCATGCTGCTATGAATAGTTTTATTGGACAGGCCCTTCAACAGGTTGACTGACTGACTGACTGGCACACTTACCTATTGTCTACCTGCAGACACCCATACACACAAAAGTGTGTGTTCTTTGTTGTTGTTGTTGTTTATCGTTGTTGTTTTAAGCCAAGTTTTCAACAGTCAAGAAAGACTTGTGAGCCAAGAATGCAGTTTCTGCTGCTGTTGGCTTTGGCAATATTTATGGTAATTTACGCTTTACAAGTTAGCAAAGTCCTTAAACACACACACAAACACACGCTTATGCATGCGCACACTAACACAAACACACACACAGTTGTGCGTGATAGTAGCACACACGCACACGTTTTTTACACGCACATTAAAAAAGTCACACAAAACTTTTGACTTTAAAATGTGGCACAATTTTAAAAAATTATGTTGCTAAATTTTTGTTTTGATTTTTGTTTAAAATTGTTGCTTAGATTTTTGTGTGTTTTTTGGGTTTTTTGTTTTAATTGAATTTGTAACAATTGTTTTGCGTACGCAGCTCTTTGTTTTTTTGGCAATATTCAAAGATTTTCACGATTTTTCACAAATTTTCTATGTCACAGAACTAGAGAGCAAACGAAAACCGAGCGCCAAAGTCGGCAAAACGCGAGTGCCAAAATCGAAAGCGGAAACGGAAACAGCCGAGAAATTACACACAAAAAACACTTGACAATTATTTAGGCCGGGGTTCCCAAAAATATAATTCCCGTGAATTATATATTCAAATTTTCAGTAAACTATACGATACTTTACGTACTTTTGAAAATCTTCTTTTTGTAATTTCAAAAAATCTGTTTTTGCGTTAATCAGAACACAGGCGTCGCACAGAACCGTCTCGTTAAGCGTTTGGTTGAAGACTGCGTTGCGTCCTCGATGCGAGACGACTTGCCCCCGAAATCTTCGGCAACCACTCGTTGATTCAACAGTTAGGCACGACGTCAACGACGACGACGACGGCAGCAAAACACACGAGCAACCCCTGCGTAGAGTGTAGGGTTGCAGGGTGTGCAGGGGGTGGTACGGCTGTTGAATACGAACATTGCGAACTCGGAGACTAACCCAATGTAATTGCCATTACGATATTGCCTCACGCTTGCTCATTTCTTGTGTGTGGCACATTCCGCTAGTTGCAAATGCGTGCCACAAGCAAGCAAAGAGAGAATTTCCCATGTGCTTGGGATATTTTTATGTGGAACTTGTTTCATTTAAGAGCAAGTCACACACACATTTGTGGCATCAAGTGTTGCATGCGTGGCAGCATCGCGTTAAGCCGCAGTACGACAGCCATATTGACGTTGGCTTTGTAGGGATTGCAAGTTTTTGGAAAATCGGTTTCACTGATATTTCGTTTTTCTATAGTTTCAGATACATTTGAATTGGTTGCATTGGCATTTGTTCAGTTATCATCAAACCAATAGAATGATAAAAAATGGTTTTTGACATCATCTTATTTCATATTTCTTATATTATGCATCGTATCCAATGCGGTTTTAAATAATCTTATCAATTCACAATGCTCGTGCAGGGGATTTTGAAATACTTCGAGTTCTTCTAGTTCAGTTGCTGTATCGCCAACGAAATAGATCTGAAGTAACTTACGAACTTCGTTGGTGGCGGTACTTAAGCGGTGGCTCGATGCTGAATTTTCCCTTGAATCTGAGTATTTGGAAGCAATTTCGAAAAATATAAAGAAAATTGTTAATTTTGATAATAACGAGACGTCATTACATTTTAACTCAAATTGTAACCTGGTTGATCAAGAACTTCGGCTTCAGATGACGTCATTTGAAAGCATCCGTTATATTTTTATGTATTCGCCAGGAAATGTTTTAATTGGATCGTATTTCCATAGAGAATCGAATACAATGGATCTGGCGTACGTGTCAAAACGGGCAATTTCATTGCTGATCGTTTGATCGGAAATGAAACTTTCAAAGTACAGTCTTAAAGCTTTGCAGCCTTTGCATAGTTTGCCAAAACTCAAAAAGTTGAGCTCAAGAAACGCCAGGTTTATTCCAAAACTTCAATTATTTTGAGGTAAATATTCTCTTTAAAGGACTAGCATACACATAAATATGTATATCGTAGATCGGGCCAACAAAGTGTCACTGTACCATAAACTTCAAGGCCGCTGGACACTTCCGTTTGAAGATAACGATGACCAGCCCCCACCCCCTGTCGATTTAGAATTTATATTTAATGCTATTGTTGCTGTTGTTGTTGCTGTTGTTGTTGATGTTATTGTTGCTGTTATTGCTGTTGCTGTTAGCCACTTTATTGTTATTTTGTTTTGCTGGTAACTTTCGTATAGAGCCATCTGTAAAATTAAATTTAGCGACTGTCCACAAACCTCCTGCATCACGCCTCCCTCTTCCCTACCCCCACCGCCAGCCTGCCGGCCACAGTCCAATGGCCATCTCATCCATATATATGTTAGTCGGAAACATTTGCAGCTGGCCCCAAACTATTTGCCAAGGCACCCTCAGCTCAGCTCCACTCATAATGAATATTTATGAAGATTTAAAAAACATTTTCTTCGCCTCTGTTGTTTTATGATTTGCAAGTGTGCCCTGCTTCAATTTCTCCATTTCTCCCACTTTTCTCCCTCCATTTCGCTTCCATATCTCTCTAGCAGCGTCTTTAATTCAATGGCGTGCAAAGTTTTGTTCTTTCTGATGGACAATGTCCTCAAGTGGATGACGCTGAACTTTTCCTGCTTTTCACACTGAAGGGAAAAACCATTTTAAATATGTGTGCTTCAATTCTGATTGTTGTTGTTGCTGTTTTCATTTTGCAAATGATTTCATTTTGTGCTGCAGACGCCGCCTGGTCGTGGCCAGCGTATACGGTTCGTATACTTAATATTGCTTATACCGGCAGCAAACAACAAATTTGTATGTCCGTTGTGGACACCATTTCTATTGTCCTTATGGCTTTAACCATAAACCGTTACGATTATGATATATATTTAAGAAAAATGTATACTGAAGCATACTTTATTATAAATTGATTTTTAATATAATTAAAAAGTTAAGTCCGGCTATTCATAATTAGATTATAGCTTTATGTGGCACTTACTTACAATTACATATTTTTTATTTATACAACATTAATATTGATTTTTTTAATTGTTAACAGAAAGCCATAAAAATCGCTGATTAACATTGATACTTAATTTCAAAAATTGATTTTACAAAATATTCAATGGCTTCGTTTTCGTGGCATGCATCTTTCTGTGAGACTGTTTTCATTTATTTTTCTTCCATATATATTTAATCAAAACTCTTTTTTTGTATGAAGAACTAATTTTAGTCCTAATTAAAAAATTTTAAAAAAGATGTTGACTGACCGGCAATCAAAGTGAAAAAGTTAAAAGTTTTCGAAAAACAAAAACTAAGCTAAAATAATTCGAGTTAATTAAAAGTCGGAATGGAATGATTTCGGTCAGGTCGTTTTTAAAAATAATTGTTTTTCTTTTCTCAAATAAAATAAAATATGATATTTTTATTTAATTATTTATATATAAAGTGCTGAAAGCAAAACTTATAACTTAGAGCACTTTGAAAAAATGCATCTATAGTATTCAGACTGAGCAAAAACAAAATGTTTAGTGTACTTGGAGTATAAAAAAGCAAATGTTGTCTAATTTATATTTATTTTCGAATACAATTTACATAAATATGGACTATTTTGGGTTTCGACTGTTGTCTTCGTGTAAATTTATTGATAATTTAATTTGACATTTGCGGTTTTCTGATTGTCATGATTGTTTTCATGTTAATCTTATTGTGTTTTATTATTTTTTTCTTTTTGTTTTATTTTTTTTTCGCTTTGCGTTTTGTGTATTTTTCTTATATTTTTTTTTTTTTTGTTGTTTTCGAATGGCGAGCGGTTATTTGCATTTACTTTTTATGTTCTTGTTTTGTATGTTTTTTTTTTTTTGTTTTTTTGGAAGGCCAAAGGACGACGCCACGCTTAACAACATCATCCATGGGGCGTGTTGGGAAATTTGCATGTTTTATATGCCATGATGTCTTTGTTGTTGTTGTTGTTATTATTATTATTGTTGTTGTTGCTGTTGTTGTGGAGTTTTAAAGGCTTTCCGCTGGCCGCTCTTTAATATTTGCTTTTTGTGCCATTTGTCGACTTTTATGCGCATCTATTGTGTTTTTGCCTTTTCCTCAAGCTTTTGCGAAAAATTTGCATGGGAAAACAATGAAAATGGTCAGCGCTAAGGGAGCATAAACCCATTCAATCGCTAAGCCCCTGGCTGCAGGAGAGCTAGCTACCTTCTTCGACAAATACCTTTACAGCAAAATGTAATGTCCTTAATGACTATGCTAAGGTATTTTAATTAAACTATTTCCTGGGCTTGAAGGACATGCCGGCATGGCATGCGCTTGTTAACTAAGCAGCTTCGCAAATTTTAGCACAAATATTGAAATATTTATGCCACACACATATCTATGTTACATGTACACACATTCACACACATATGCATATGTATGTATGTGTGTGTATACAGGCTGCAGATCCTTTCGTAATGCAATTTTAATTTCTTTAGCACAGCAGGCAACAGCTGAGCTGCTGAGCTGAGCATCCTTACATCCTTGTTCAATGTTGCCATCATCATCGTTTCGCCTTCGCCTCGCTTCGTTTCCGCCCCGCTGCGCCATCATTTCCGCTGCTCATTTCTTTTTTTGACTGACTGTTGAGCTGACAATCTGTAAGTGTGTATGAGTGTGTTCGTTGTGTGTGTGTGTGTGTGTGTGTTTGTTGTGTGCTTGGCTTTTTTTTATACTTTATGCTTGATGTTTATATGTGCCGCTTTGTTTGCCTATTTGATTGTCGCGACTCGAATTGAATACTTTCTCAAGCATTGTCGATTGTCAAAAACTCTTTGAAGTTGATCATTCCCAATCAGCTTTCAGCGGATATTCCAACTTGATGCACCTTAAATCCACAGCGACAGCACCAGCCAACATAAGTTCAACTTTCTTCGCATACCCTGTAACTAGAAAAAGTTTGTTAATGGTATTGTGCACATGGAATTGGTTGGAGCAGGTAAGTTCAGCACGATCAAATATATATACATATATGTATGATTAGCTTTTTATACTCTGTTTTCTAAAATGGAAAGAGTGAAATGTCCGTCTGTCCGTCCGTCTGTCCGTCTGTATGAGCGCAGGTTTTTTCCACAGTTTTGAAGCTAGAGCAACAAAACACGCAATGTAAAAGTCTCTCGCTAATATATCAAGTAAGGAATCTGTTATAAATAAATACTGAGTATTTAATATGTCGATCACATTCAAGTGAAGCATTCTTACTTGTGGTAGTTGTATTTGCTTGCCACAAGCAACATAAATTGTGGTTAGCTACGTGGAACAACGCCTCAAGTTTTGCAACTGGCGCAAAACTTTGCATCAATATGCAGCCTCCAACCAAGAGAAGAGAGCGACAGAGAGTGGGAGAGAGCGGGGATAACCCAAGCAAACTGAAGGACCCGAACCCGAACCCAAAACTCAAACTCAGACCGCCCACATATGAAGTTGAAAATGCAGCCATAAGGAAATTTCATTATTACCGCGCTTACACGCTAATGAAGCATGTAAAATGTCAATGTAGTTGTATGTAGCACTTCTCACTATATATATCTATATATATATATATATATATATATATCTATTATATATATGTATACATGTGTGTGTGTGTTCAGTTGGAGCTCCTAGTTTTATTGCAAATGTGTGTAATGAATGTAAATTAGTAAAAAGTTTTCGTGTAGCGCGTTCGCAATTCGCATGTAGAAAGGAAACGCAGCAGAACTAACCTGCGGCAAGTAAGGATCTCTCTCTCTCTCTCTCTTTCTCGCTCTGTGCTACACATAAATGGAAGGATATGAATGGCATTCGAATTAGAATACCAGGTGTATGTGTTTGTATGGCTTTGTGTGTATATGTTGCGTATGCGTGATAATTATGAGCAATCTCTATAGAGCAGCCCACACAATTCTCTTTGAGCAATGACCGACTAAGCCAATTAGTATGGAATTTTATGCAAATGAGCTAAGATACTAAGCAACTTTTTTAAGTACTTACCTTCTAAAGTACTACACTACTTCATAGCGCTTTAAAACTAATAACATTTAATAGACAACACAATTTTACACTTTATGCAATTTGCAAAAATTTTGTAACTAACAAAACTGACTGGCAACTTGGAAAACAAAACTGAAATAAAATAAAGTTATAGTAATGAAATAATTAATGAACAGGATATACCCTAAGCTAGCTTAACAATAAATACTTAACAATAAATACTTAACAATAAATACTTAACAATAAATACTAACAATAAATGCCAATGATTTGATATACGAGGATTCTTGTCAAGGTAAAACATTTCTCAGGAAGGCAAAGGATATAAATATATTTATTTATTTATGTTAAATTTAATATTTTTAAATGCAAAAACAATTTTTTAATGAAAAAAAAATTCATTTATCTAGTCTAGTGACGATGCATATTCAAGCTCCAAAATTTCTCACATCAAACTTGAATAAAATATAAAAAACTTGTGCAGTGTGCCTTTTTTTAGCGATTTTTAGCTTTTTTCCGCTAAAGTAGCGTTTTTTCTGAAGTAACACCCTTCAAACATTTCCACAAAATTTCAAAATTGTGATACAAACTGACTTTTCATCTCATTTTGGGATGACCACTAAAAATTTTAAATGTTCAAAACTTTTGAACAAATTATTGGATGTGGTCGAGATATCACTCCATGAGCATTTTAGAATTTAAAATAATTTTTCATTCATTCATTCTGTATACATTAATTCGTCATTAGCGTGAACTGAACGTGGACTAAACCCAAATTATCATAGCAGTATCAAAACTGGGACTCATACAAATGTTTCTGGCATTGACTTGATTCAGTACGTCAGTCAAATAGAAAACTACATAACTATTGATGAAATAAAAGATTCATAGAGCAAGATTATAAAGTTTCAAAACCCAAATACATTAGGGAAATGATCAAAACAATATGAAATCATATACGGTAATAAAAAAGCTTCGATTGGAAGAGAAAAGAGAATCAAAATGTATAAGAAGTGGATCAAGTTTCGTGATCAGAGTAGAACAACAACTGAGTTAAGATAATATATATGTATAAATACTTGTGGGAATCGAAGTTTTAAAGAGAGAACATTAAGACAGAGTGTTCCGTAAACTTTAACTAGCTTTACCTCTAAAAACTGAAAATCTCAGTGGGGTATACGAGAAAGAGAGCAGCTGCAAACTTATTATAGATAGGGCTATTTTATGGAGTAGTATGCAAAGTAAAAGCAACAATGGTTATAGCTAGGGTGAGGCATATAGTGGACCGCACCATGCCACAGTCTGTTGCATGCCACACAGCGTGGCAGAGCGCAACGCATTGTGCACCCTTAGCATTAAAATAAGCAAAAGCAAAAGCAAACTAACAAAATTCGTTTATCAACGCCAACGTAAGAAAAGTTCAGCCAAGGTGCAAAATAATTTGTTGCAATCAGCTTAGCTGAAAGCTGGGCTACTGAAGCAGGATGAAAGGGGAGGAGCGAGGAGGAGCTCGAGCTGGAGAAGCTGATAGCTCCTTGTAGAGCACTGCTGAGCACTCTCACGTTGCCTGACAGGCATTGCCGGGCAAGTTTTCAATTTAGGTTGAATTATTATGACCTTAATTAACACGTCGTTTCATCATCAAATGGTGCACTACGTCTTATGCTTTTGTTGTACCTAAATTTTGGCATAGAAATGTTGCCAGAGTCTATCCTTGTGCTGTGTCCCTAGCTCTCCTGCCCCTTGGCCGGGTTTAGCACCTGATTCGATTTTCTGCAGACATGCACTTTTACCGGAGCATTGCTCTAATCCCTGCCAAGTAACTGTTGCTCTGGGTTTGAGCTCTGAGCTTTCAGCCCTGACTCCGACTCTTCCTCTGGCTATGACTCTGGGTCTCGCTCAGAGTTTTACTAATTTTGGGTATTTTAATTAAATTCAAACTATGTTGACGCGCTGCTGGCGTTGACGACGTCGTCATCACTGCTTCAGTCATATTACTTATGTTGCAAAATTCTATGCACCTGCTAATTGAGTGCCCGAAATGGTAATTGAAAATGGCCAAAAATGTCAGACAGCTCAAGACATGGTCGTGCCGTTGGAATAGGGAAGGGAAGAGGGTAGGAGTATGAAATAGAGATGGCAAAACATCAGCATAGTTTAGTATCGATAGTAGTCATTTTTGTTCACTATCGATGTTTTGTTCGTTGTATCCAAAATGGATATATCGATTGTGCATCATTTTTTATGGTCAATTATTTTTAATATTTTCCGTGAATAAGTATAGCTTTTAAGGGTTTGCTTCAATTATAATTCTTCAAATATGAAGTCCACATTTTTCTTAAGTACTTCATACTTTAGAAATATCAGCATACCTGAGTATCCCAGCTTAAGGATTGGTTCGTGAACCTCGTTCCTTAGATTCTTAAGCTCGGGTTTTACTTCGAAAAATGGTTCTACAATGCAGCTCTATCTACAACTTCTAACAATATGAACTTGGAAAACTTAAAAAATATGTTGTTTTTTTTTAATTTTGAACAGCGTATCATACTAACTATGATGTCACAATAAAAGTTAAATTTAAAATATTTTTGATTAAAATGAAACAAGTAAAATTAAAATTTAATTTCTCCAAAAATTTTTTACAGTGCAACAGTTTTTCTTTAGTTAGAAGGTGTATGGCTGTGAAGCAGAAATTGTGGGTTTGATATTCAATAAAAAATTTGTTTAACTTATTTAAAATAATATTTATGTAAAACTTATGATGCTGTAAACCTGTGACCTTGTAGAGCAGTCGTCGCTCAAATGGTCATCTTTCACAAATCAAATATTTATTTATAAAAATTTTGATTTTATTAGAATAATCTATGACGTCCCGCATAGAAATCGTAAATCAAATTATATACATGGAAATTAGATCAAATCCATTTCTTAAAAAGTTTTCTTAATCCTGGTATACGCCCCCCACCCCTTCACAACTCCATTAACTACGCCCTTGACTTAAAGTTAGACTTTAAGCGCTGGCAATTGGCTGTCAACAGCAGCAGTCATCATTCTCTGTCGCTTTGTCGCTTGTCATTCCTATATACGAAGCATAAATACATACATACTAGTATTTGCTTTATGATTTCTGGTTTTTAATTTCCCCAAGGTATTTAGAAAAAATTTAATAATATCAAATGTGACGCCAGGCGCTGACCACTGTCCACACAGTGCGACTCCACTGTACACACACATATACCCTGTCCTGCCCTGTCCTTCCCATTCCTTCCTTCCTTTGCCAGCCGTCAGACCGCGCCCAGGCTCTGGACATGCGTACATGTAATTGCATATGTATTTGTTAGCCAACACACACACACACACACTCTCGCTCTCTCTGTGTGTGTGCTTGTCTCGGTTTCCGCTTGGCCAAATTTGTTTACACTTTTTATGTCCACTGTGCTGCCCACTCATAATTTCATTTTGAAATGTTTGTATACGCGACAACGCGCGGCATTTTCCCTAACAAACTTTTCCCTCACTGACCCTGACATATGGCGCTAAGCCTGCCACATTATTAAACTTGCTTCATGTGGCAACTTGTAACTGGCAACTCGCAACTCGCAACTGCCAACTGCCAAAACTGGCAACTTGTACTGCGTGGCTCATTTAACAAGCTGCGACATAAATGGGTATCCTTCTCAGCCTGCAGCACTCTTGAACAACAGCACGTGATTTGCATACAAGACAAGCCTACCACTCCTCCTCCAGCAACCCCCCCAAAAAAAGCATAAGAACCCAACGCCAAACTTAATTGCATGCCAAATGAAAAGTTAAAAAAAAAAAACCAAAAATTAAATGTGCGTTAAATTGCCAATAAACATGGACAGCATTTTAATAGCTGTTCAAAAACCCTTTTCGAAGCTGTTTAAGCAAAATAACCTAATGGCTAAGAGGTTTTTAAATGATGGTCAAAACATTGCTAAAATACTTATTATATAAATATAAGATTTTCAACAACAAAACATTAATTTTTATTTGTTTTTAAGTACAAGCCAAGATGCCAAAGGAAAGCTTTTATCACAAAAAAAAAAATTAAATTTCTATTTAAAGTATAATAAAACTTGCAAAATCTGAGTTTGTTTAAAATATTTGGTAAAACCTAAAATGATTTTCAAACTAAACTCATTTCTTTATAATCTGTAGTGTATCAGCTTTTAAAGTAGTGTTTCTCCATAAATCATACATAAAACAATCAACAAACACATAGTGAGCTTTGATTTTCGAATCAACATTACATACCTTACATTTAATATACAATAAATCATTTGTGCTAGTTGAGCTCACAAATAACATACTTCGGACTAGAATTTTTGTAAAATTTTTACAAATTTAAAGCAAAAAATTTTATACAGTTTTTAATAAGTTTATAAATTAAAGAGTTCCACTAATATGGAACCATTACGCGCTCGTAACTCCGCTAAGCTAAAGGCCACCTTGCCACAGCCAATTGTAAAAACTGAAAGGAATGTAAGTAGAAATGAGAATGGAGTTTATTTTCTTGGAAGTTTCTTAGGATGTTCCTTAAATTCGCTATTGTTGTTTTTTTGTGGTACGCAGGAGTTCACCGAGGATGAGAAGAACGTGATTGGTGAACTGAAGCAGCTGTATTTGGAGACCATCAATCTTGATGTGAAAATGCAGCGTGATATTTACAATATGGAAAAGAAGTACGAAATAAATCATAATGAGATTTTTGATAGACGCAGGAAGATACTTGAGTAAGTATTTCAAATGTACAGCAAACATAACCTTAAAAATTATATAGGTTTATATATATATATATATATATCGCCGATATAGCTGGTAGAGCCGACATAGTATCCGTCTGTCTGTTATTATTCAAACTTATTCCCCTTTAATTTTATGTTTTTATAAAAACCGTAAATTTTTGTTGCGGGCAGTACATATGTACATTTAAAACGGTCGTATCGGATCAGTTTATTATACAGGACGATTGGTAAAAAATTGTATTGTGGTTTGAAAAAATGTTTAGTTTAGTTTTAGGATAGCTAGACGAAAATTGAGTTTAATTTTGTTCTTTAAAAGTAACAATTTGCCAACTATTTCCTCATGCTGAAAATTATATGAAATTCTTTTTTTCACAAATATCTCATATAAACAATGAATAATATTGGACAACTTTTAAAAGCGTTTTCAGCCTATTAAACCCACGTTTCTACTAAATTTCATCTAAATCGAATTACTATATGGCGAAAATCGTTCGAAAAACATGTATATTTTTACTGTATTATACTTACCAATTTTAAGCATTCAAATATGTTCTCAGTTCCAAATACTTTTAATTCCGCAACGTTATCGTTTTTTAATTTAAATCGGAAGTGGAAGAGGTCTTACATAGTTTGCTTAAAATTCACCAAAATAGGATCTCTAAAAGGTTTTTTTTGTGTGAAAAACCGTTGTTTTGATTCTATAATAATCTTAGGAGCAATTTTATCAGAATTTCTTTGAGAGGCACGCCAAAAATCACTATTGTATCTATATATCTTATTCCTAGCGAGTTCAATAAACAAAACCATGGCGATTCCACGCCCAATGAGAATGTCTCCCAGTTTTGGCTGAAAGTGCTGAAGTCCTCCTATACCGAGTTCATAGGCAAAGAGGATGAGAAAATCTTGGCGGTAAGTATGGAGTGATTGTAATATAATAGGTTACTGACTAATATAGCTACTTGTAGCAACTGTGTGATATACGCACCAAGCACTATAATGATGACGTTGTTAAGTTTGTGATCGAGTTTCATTTCGACAAGAATGATTTTTTTAAAAATCGTTGTCTGACCAAGACTTATATACTGAACTGTTTGCCAGATACGGAGGATCCGTTGAGCTACGATGGAGCCGAAATTGTGAAATGCGAGGGCTGCAAGATTGATTGGAAACAGCCGCAGGCACGTGAGAAGATTGGTTAGTATTCATTAGATTACAATTTTGGGGTTTTTTCTAGAACTTTTCTCAATTTTTCCCAACAGCCGACCAACCGTCATTCTTTGATTTCTTTTCGCCGCCCATTTTGCCTGATGATCCAGAGGATCCCAACTTTTCTGATATTAATGTAATAATCTATAATTTATTTATTTTAGATATTTAACACATTTTATTTTTGTATATTGACAGGCCATTTTACAGAATGACTTTGAACTGGGCTTCTATCTGAAAGAGCGAGTTATACCAAAGGCAGTACTCTTTTTCACCGGTGAAATAGCTGATTGCCAGAGCACAGATGGCTCCGATACAGATTCTGAAGATAGCGATGAAGAATCGGATGTCGAGGAGGAGGAAGAATCCTCAAACAATGAACCTGACAAGTAAACACAAGAATTCACACACAAAAATCGAAGAGATATGTTGTTGCTCCACCTTTACACTTGTTTTTTCCCGTTTTAACGTTTAACACACACCCAGAAAATACCTGGTTACATTAAGAAACCGAAACTGAACAATTGTTTTTAATCTCACACAAAAGCTATCAAATAAACATTTCATCTTCGCTCAAAAGGATACTCTTCTAATGTAAATAAACTAGTGTTTGCTATGCCAGTTTTAAGCCCTATTCTGATCAAATCTAAGCAATATGTAAAAAGCAAACAAAGAGATATAGATATAGTCACTCGATTTTGAAAAAATTTGGTGAGCATGAAAAACCGACTTAAAACACAGAAACAGTATCTAAACATAGCTCAAGTAGCTTGCGAAACAAGAAATTTCAACCGCTTGTTCCTATGGCAGCTATAAGATATAGTGGTCCGATTTTTATGAAGTTTTGCGAACATTTAAAGAATGAGCTTAAACTTGGGAAAGTTGAGTTTCATTGAGTTATCTTAAACAACAAAAATGTTTATCACATATCTCTTTTTTAACCGACAACAAAAACACTTTTTATTATTATTTATACAGGAATTTTAATAACGATCAATTCAAATAAAAAAATAAATTTATAGTTTTATTAAAAAAAACAGGGTTTTCTTTACCACAGTCCATCAAAATATTGAATGCATTCCAAATTAATTAAATTAAAATCACTCAAAAATTACATGTATTGATTTTGAGTACTCATTTCGTAGTCAAAACAATTAATTATTTAATTAAAAAATTAAAATATAAAAATAATTCAATCGATTAATCGATTTTCTTTTACAAGTCTTGCTCTTTCGTGACAAAATTCTCTGCAAGGATTTAAAAAACTTTTCAACATATTTGTTTTTTTTTTTTTGTCAATTCCAAAAAAGGTTTCTCGTTTAATGCTTAACAAGTTAAGTTTTTCTTTTATACAGTCGATTAAGCTGACATACACATATATAGTATATATAGTACAAGTGTTCCAAACAATAATACTAAATAACTCTGAGCTACAGCGTGGTTGCCAATGTAGACAGAAGCTTCTTCCACACATCCATAAAGATCATAAAGCGTAGGGAAGGCGGGTGGAAAGTTTGATGAAATTAAAATATATGTTTGGAGGATGGTGGATGGGGGAGTTTCATGCCTTGTTTAAAAATTAAAAACTTTTACGGTTCGTCATTTTGCTGTTCAGCCGGCAGCTGCTTTGATTTATATTTGCTGAGATTCGTCTCGCTTGGTGGTTCTTGCTCCGCTTGCGATTGATCTGCTTTTGCTTGATCCGCTCTTGCTTCTTTCAGTTGCTCCACCTCTGTTTGCTCTGCGTCCGCTTTTTTCTTTTCTTCTTTCGGTTCCACCAGTTGCTTCTGTTCCTCAAGTTGCTCTTTCTCCTCAACCAGCTCCTTTTCCTCAACTAGCTCCTGCTCCTCAACTAGCTCCTGGTCATCAACTGTCTTCTCCTCAACTGGCGCCTTCTCCTCTCCCGTTTCATCCGCTTTGGCCACCTTTTCCTGTTCCTCCTCCCCCTCCACAGAAGTTAAATGCGTTGCAATAATCTCACAATTGGGATTAGCATTCCTGAAATTGCGCAAACCCAGCAACGTTACGCTCGTTCCGCTTACATCGATGTAAACCAGATTGGGTGAGCATTGTACCAAATGCTCCAGCGTATAGTTGGTGATGTGAGGATAATCGCGCAGCATAATGCGCTCCAAGCGATTATGTGGTGAACGATTTGAGTTGCGTATCCAGACTACGTCCGGCTGCACGGGATTCTGTGCACGGCCAAAGCTATAGATGGCCCGATCTGAGACATAATATTGTGGTGTGGGTATCGAATTCATTTGAGCGCGATGACGCATCCGGCGTGCATAGTTTGTGTCAAGCGGGTCGAGCATATTCCAGAACATGGGATGCTGCACCACCTGATCGAAATTGCTGCCACGTTGATGCAGTGTGCGATGAGGGCGGCGGGTTTGCATGACCAGCAAGGGTTCGGCCTGTGGATTCATATAGATGATCTGATCGCGTCGTGGCAGAAAGCGACTATGTGCGGGATTATTGCCCGTTACAGTATAATGATCGACCATGTGCTCCAATATGGTGGCTTGAAGACGTTCGCCATCTGGTCCTACGTTCGCATTCTGCACATAGATAATGGCGCGTGGTGTAGTTGGTGCTCCGCCAACTGACGCTGCACCAGCTGCTGGCCGCGCTATTCCTCCAGCTGCCCTAAATTCAGCAGCTGCTGCTTCTGCAGCTTCTGTAGCCGCAGCTGCAGCCGCCAAACGCTGTGCTCTGGTGGGTATTGCAATGACCACCACCGGTGTGTTTGGAGATCCATCGGATTTGTCGGAGCTAGATGCGGATGTGGATGAAGTAACCTCATCATCAGACTCGGAGCTAGCATTCCCACGCCGCTTCATTGCATTGTTATCTCTTCTTTCATTGAATGTGTCCGCTAAAAATGCATCATTTGGCGGCTTGGTTGAATCTGTTCCGTTGTTACGTTCTCTGCATTGCGCTATTTTGCAGGCACGCAAATGTTCCATTGCCGCACGGGATGTAGAGGGCTCATCATCGCTCAGCATTTTCAAGGATTCCGTCTGTGTGGACTCCTCTTTTCCATTTTTGCGCGTTTTTACTGGTGATGTTGGCTCTGGCGGCATATTTGGCGGCGACTCCAGCAGAAGTTCACGCAGCGTCTCAATTGCGCTGAAGCATTGCAAATCTGAATTGTTGATGGGCGTCAGACGCAGATCGAGAACCTGGTAACAACATATATATATTGGTCTTACGTTATTTTAATTTTTAATTAATTTTGTAATGCATTAATCAATTCATTCAGCAGTCAAAAAAAATAATGCCCATAAAAAGCACATTTCATATTATTGAATAATGGTAAGCAATGCATGTTTCACTAAGTTGAAAAAAAATAATGATAATTAACAATTATTTCATTAGAATTGAAATATGCATTAACATAGCCCATTTGGATCCCAATATTAAATAGATTTAATGCTTTAGTCACTTCAATAATGCTAATGTAAATCACATTTAATTTGTAATTGAAAACATTAATGGTTATGAAAAGCATATTTCATTAAAATTCAAACAATAGTTTCATTAGAATAGATATCCATTGTTAGTATAAAACAATTAATTAATTAATGAAAATGTTAATGGCTAGGTATACGCACCTCCAACTTTTGAAAACCAAAGCGTGCTGCCATGCTGCCATAGGGCACAAATTTGCACATCATCTGACAGCCCTTCAGACTTAAACGGCGCAAAGCGGGCAACTTTGAGAGCGCCATTATATAGTATGGCTCAAACCAACTGTTGTCTTCAATGCTCAGATCCTATAGATAAAGAAATATGTTTACAATTGTTTTTCAATTTTTGAATTATGCGCATACCTCCAAGTCAACCAATTGCTTTTCAATTGTGTGAAATATGCTCTTAACCGAATCGCCAACTTTGACGCTGCAATCTTTTAAAGTTAAGCATCTTAAAGATGCTGGGAATTCCGATATATGTATCTGTTGACAAAAATTAGAATCTTATTAGTATAAAGTAAATTGAATCAAACAATTAAGTGACATGCTATTGAGATTATCGATGTTTGACTTGTTTTGCTTGAGAGTTGATCTTAAGTTCAATCGTTTTGGTCACTCAATAGTTTAATCGTTCAATCAATTAGTTAATCAATCGCTCAAATATTTAGTCGTGCAGTGGATTTTCAATTATAACGAGTGGTCACTTAACCGCCTAATCGTTTAAAAGCTTAGTCGCTCAATCAATTAGTCGATCAATCGTTTGATACTTAAATCACTTGGTCACTCGATTGATTAAGCGATTAAGTATTTGATCACACTGTTGTTCAATTTAGTCCTTCAATCTCTTAGTCATTTAAACACTCAATTGTTTAAACGCTTAGTCGCTCAATTTTTCAATTTGTTATTCGTTTGATTGATTCGTCGCTTAATTCACGAGTCGCTCAATTGTTCAATAGGGCAGTCGATCAATCGATTAGACGCTTAATCGTTTGGTCACTCAATCGATTAGTCATTTATCATTAAGTCGTTTGTTCAATATTTTAGTTCAATTAGTTGTTCAATAGATAATACGCTAATGCGTGAAATTATTTAATCGTTTATCTAAAAATCGTTTGATCACTCCATCGTTCAATTTAGTCGTTCAATTGCTTACTCTAGTAAACTCTCAATTGCCTAAATGTTTTGGAAAGTCGCTCAATTGTTCAATCGTTGAATCGATTACACATTCAATCGTTTAGTCATTCAACCACCTGATGGTCTAATAGTTTAATGTTCAATCAATCAGTCAGTCAATCATTCAATCACTAATCGTTTAGTTGCTCAATTGTTCAATCGCTGTCTTTCAATCGCTTCAATCAATCAATCACTTACATATTCAAAATCCAAGCTGACGCCTTGAAGCTCCAGCACCTGGAGATGTGCCGCTACCTTGGGGAAGACTGATGTGAGTGTACATGTAAATTGCTTAAATTCACCGGCCACATGCTGCGAGGAGGGTGGACCGCGTATTTTAATAGTGTGCGTCTTTTCGGTGGCACGACCGAGAATCTCCTCCAAAATGCCCAAAGGAAGTGGAGCATTGCTGAGATCAATATTATGCCAAAAGCGATGATCCAAAAGCAGTGTTTCAAAGCGAGGCGAGCAGCTAAAATTGACAAAAAATAAAACAAAAATAAATTAACAATTAAAGTAAATTATAAATTGAAAGAGAATTCTGATTGGGACGCACTGCATCATCGCCAAAATGGAAGATGAATCCAGATATTTGAATATCTCGTAAAGCAGCTCATTGCAAAAGCTTTGCAGACTGTGCTGCTGCTGAGATGGTGACAGCGACTGCGACGGTGACTGCGACGCTGATTGCAACGGCGACTGCAGCGGCGACTGCAATTGAAATGGCAACGGCAGCGGCGATTGCAACTGTGATGGCGACTGCGATGGCGACTGCAGCGGCGACTGCAACGGCGACTGCAAAAGCGACTGCAAGGGCAACGGCGACTGCGACTGCGAATTCAACGGCGACTGCGGCTGCTGTTGCTGCTGCTGCTGCTGCAGCTCTGTTTTGCGTTGTTTCGTCTGCGGCTCTTCTTGCTGTTGTTGTCGGAGCGGGGGCGCGTCCGTCCCTAGTTTACGCTCGCTGTCCGACAAACGACGCTTTTGCGCAGCAACAAAAGCGTTATGTACATTATTCATCTTTGTAAGGCTCTATTCCAAGCTTAGTTTTTGCAAAAGTCTACGTTTTTATCGGAATTGAAAAACGGGCAGCACGTCAAAAAAAACCTGCACAAATTCTTCTTCATTTGCTATTCCCAGGGACGCGCGAACAGCTGATGCTTAGCACTGAAACCGATAGTTAGAAATCGATTACAAAAATAGCTAAATTGTTTATTTTAATAAGCTAGAAATGGCCAACTTTGCTTAAAAATAGCTAATAAGAATGCGCGACATAATCTTTAATCATTTTTTCCATCAATTCATTTATTTCGTAAGCCATTCGGCTTTTATTGAGGCGAAACCATTTTCCCTTTGAATAACAGCATAATTTGACTTAATTTAATCAATTATTATGTCATAATTGTTGTGCTAATAATTTTAAAACAATCCGCGGCAGCTCGTCCTTTGCAACATCTTATAAGTCAAACAGCTGTTCAAGTAATCAAAACCAAATCAACACTGATTGCGGACATTCCTGCAACTGATGTGATTTATTTAAATTTTATCAAAATTACACCATAATCATAATCAAACTGGACAAAGTAAGCTCAATTATTTTAAATTTTTGACTTGAAAAAAGCTAAATTGGCAGCACTGCTGAACAGAACACATTTATATCGATATATCGATACTTAGATCGAAAGTAACCAAGTTTTACAACACTGCAAGCAGCATAGCAGCTCTCCGTCTCGTGTGTTTTGACTTCGTTACTCTGCGCAATTGTTGTATTAAAAATGTCCTTATTAAGGCATCTACGCAAGCTAACTGGCTTGCAACAACTGCAGCAGCAAACGAGACGCGCACTTGCCACGGAAATAACACATGCCACGCTGCAATACGAGAAAGATCCGCAGCCGCAATTCACCGATGCCGAAACGCAAAAACTGCTGCAATCCATGACGCAACTGCAGCTGGACAAGGTATTCCGGAAGCGAACCGTGCCGGATAACAGCACGGAAACGAAGTTTATGACAACGGCACAGCTGGAGAAGGAGTTTGTGGCAACGATTGAGAAGGCCAAACAATTGTTACGCATGCCGCCAGTTGTCAAAGTCAAGCAAGATACGGAACGCTTGATTTCAAAGGATGCTGCATTGAAGGACTTTGATACTACAAAATATGTTTTTACGGATATTACATATGGTTTGCGGCATTCCGAGCGCAAAGTAGTTGTACGCGATGTGGATGGCAGCTTGGCCTATGCCTCCTTGGACACCACAAAGCGCATGAATCAATTGTATTTCCCGCTAAATGGACGCAGATCCTACACTCCACGCATGTTCCTCAAACAGGAGCTGCTGCAGCGCAGCTTGGAACAGCATAATTATGAGTTTATATTGGATCGCTTGACGGTGCAATATGAACCTTATGAATTTGAGTTTCATAACTTTTCCGCACAGGTTTTCATGCATTTAAATGAATCCAAGCAATTTGATTTACTGCGCTCCACGCGCCACTTTGGCGCCATGGCCTTCTTTTATGCCTGGCATCGTTGCATTGATGATTTGCTCTACGACATGATCAAACGTGATTATCTGCAGAATGCGGTGCAGCTTATTGCGCTCAGTTACAAACTACATCAAGTTCCAGTCGAGTATAAGCAGCTTCTTCAACAGTTGGATGAACTGCAGCCCACGCCGGCGGCGCGTGCTCTGACAGAGCTGCGCAGCTGCCTGCAGCCGGCGCAGCAGCAGAACATTCAGCAGGATATACAAACCGCAATTGGGAAATCGGAACAGGACTTTGCCGCCGATGACCTTTGCTTAACGTTCATCGAGCAATACATTTCCAGTGAACATTCATTGAAGAAGGTTCAACTGGAGCTGGCTGTGCAGACCCTAAAGGAGCTTAATCTGGAGAAGCTGCAGCTTTATCGTGGATTGAACAAGGCTCATGGCGTGCAGGCGTCTTAAATGGATCACTTTTTTGTATTGTTATTCAGCTTTATATATAAATAAATACGAGTTAGGACAAAATAAAACCCTTAAGAAGATGGAATCGGGTTGGGGAAACACTTGAGGTTAAGATATGATTCCTTTTACTAGATCAAAAGCAAAAAATTTGGAACATTTCAACAAATTTCAATTCCACAAAATTTTGCTCAAAGTGGAAACAGGTAGGATATTTTTCTGCGCTATTCTAAAGTTGTCCATATAAAAACTTCGTTTTCGATCGATTGTTCCTATGAATATTTAATCAGCTGAGCATTCGAAAATCCGGAATAGCTTAGTTTGGTTAAGACATCTTGACAAACAGAAAAGTTTTTTGTGCAAAAACTAAATTTTCAACCGATTGTTCCTGACAGCTATAAAATATAGTGTCCTGATTTGTATGAGTCTTTGGAAACATGTTTAAAACGTTTTTAGACTTAGAAAAAGTGAATTTGACTGAGTTATCTTAAAAACAAAGAAGTTTTTCAAACTAAAAGCCTATTTTTCGACCGATCGTTCCAATGACAGCTATATGTTATAGTGATCTAATCTGCCCGAATTTGGCATATGTTTTACCTGCAGCATAAACAAGCATCTGTACCAACTTTCATCAAGATAGCTTAAAGGAGAGCTTAGTTTGCTTAGAACAGATGTAGAACTAGGTTGACTCGACAAAAATATATATGTATATCTTTTCGGAGACGTTTCCTTCTCTGCAAAAGTATGTATAAATAGTGAACAAGATATTTAATCAATTTAAGAAAAGTCTACTTAATTTTTATTCTTATTCAGCTTTATAGATACTTAATAAAAAAATACGAGTTAGATCTTAGTATTAGCTTTAGAAGTTGAATTCGGATTGGCTGGAGAAGATCCCTACGCGCTTGTGATGAGCCAGTATGCAAAGTTTTCAGTTATTCAGCTTTTTATGGTAGACACTATAAATAAGTACGAGTATGAGCTTAGTACTAGTTCTAGATCTTAGTATTAGCTTAAGGATAAGTCGCAGAGGACATCCTTAAGCGTTAGACCTTAGTTATAGTTGGATCCGGGTTAGATACATCGCACAGAAGATCCCTTAAGCGCTTGTGATGCGCCAGGATGCAGCGTCTCCTGTGCCAAGTGCACAAACGAGCATTGCTGAACTTTTTCATGCAGACAGTGCAGCGATTGAGATTGGCCTTTTTGCGGTGGCAACGTGACCAGTCCTTAGCCAGATAAAGATGTCTGGCCTTGCTGCAGCTGGATTCCAACTGGCGATGTGCCAGAAACTGCGCGGATGAGCTGAAAGTTTGACGGCATTCCATGCAATGATAGGAATGCAGGCCAAGATGCTTTGATAAATGCTTGTTAAGCTCACGCTTTGATGTCAACATGACATTGCATCGTATATGTGGACACTGAATATAGATCTTGGGACGAGAACTGGCATTGGGACGCCCGGGGCAGCTGTAGCTGTGCTGGGAGAGCAGAAACTCATGCGACAGCTGCTTGCCACAGTCGGCGCAGAGGACCATGGGTCCATAGTGCAGGATCATGTGATTCTGATGCTCCCGCAGACACATGGCCACCTCGCCGCAGAGCAAACACTCCAGCATGCCATTACAGCACATGCTCGTGTTCTGGCCCACATACAAGAGAAAATTGTCATCATCTTGGGGATTCTTGTTCTGTGGACTTTCCGGCTGCAGCGCACACTCTCGCTCCCACTCCCGTTCCCGCTCTCTTTCCCGCATACGCTCCTCGAAGGCATCCATTTTGCATTGTATGCCAATTTCCGCTGTGGTTTTGATTTCCGTTTGCATCGCACGCTCACGTTTTGGTACGTTTGTATCCACTGTGTTCGTTTCCATGTTAACCATTACTTTGTCATCTGGACTAAATGGTCTCTTGTCCTCATCCAGATTACGTCCACTTTTTTGAGACACTTGATGATTGCTCTCAACTGCTGGTTGCCGCATCACATAGATCGTTTCCACTTCCACCAGTTCCGGTAATTCGTATACCGGTACCACTATGGGCGTCATCTGAAGCATTAGATATATATTATTATAGATATAGGTATTTAAATTCTTTAATATTTACCTTTGCTTGTATATTTATCATTTTTACCGCTGTTTTCTTTGCGACAGCTGTGTTTCGATAACATTAGTAGTTATCGGTTAACCGTTTGATTCTTCGGAATGCCATTCACAGTAAATGCATTAAAAATAGAGCTGTCAGCGCACAGAAATAATTTTGTTTGAAATTTTTTCTCCGTTTTGTTGTTCTTTTTGATAAACATTTTCACAAAAACAATTTTAGTCAAACTAAGAGTAATTTAATTTATTTTTGGAATTACTCTTCTGAACTGTTAGGCAAAAAACTTTCAAAATTTGCTACCCGCCAAGCTCAATATATTGTATGGCAGCTCTTTTGTGTTCCAAGCAATTTCGAGCAGGCTGGCAACTTCTATGTTCGGTTGGTTTGGTTGACTGCATTTCTTGAATGGAAATTTTTTAAAATGTAAAAATAATAAAAATCAATGCGGTGTTTTTAACCAAATCTGTTGGGCTTTACTGGTTAATAGAATTTTTATAAAAGAAAACTTTACAGGTTCTCCAAATAATATGATAACCTCACAATTAAGTTTAGATACAAATTTTTCTTTAAACAAAAGAAAAAAAAACTAAATTATAGCAGCCAGTAATATTTGTTACTGAAAAAAACACTTTTTTTTAAAAACATATCTATACATAATAATAATTTAAAAAATAGTAAAATGTCCGCTAAGAATTAAAAAAGGCTTTTTCAAATATATTTATTGTCAAAGCATTATTTGAATTTAAGGTAAACTAAGATAGTTAACTCGACGCAGTTTAATTTTACTTGTTTTTTTCTTTATTAAAACGTTACAATTTAATTCTATTACACTTTTGCTTATAAACGAAAGAAACAAATCATCGTCAATTGGTACAATTCATCATATTTTATACATCGTTATCATAGTCGAACTTCTTATCAAACAACAAACGCAAACACAATATTACAACTTATATGGAAGGGGCGTACAAAGTAAAAAAATATAAGAAAATAATAAAAAAAATTGCAAAAAAGTATTATTGTATATAATCTAATATGTTCGTGGACAGATGATGAAATATATAAAAATCAGTTAATGTCTCTCATTTGCGGGCATCAAAAATCGCCAAATATTTTATGTACAAAATGAAATATATATATCTCTTATGCATTATACGAAGTTTTTTCGTTGAACGTGCGCGAATGTTTTTGTTTTTGTTTGTTTGTTTTGTGTTTGGTGGGGCCGTAATGTTAAAGCCTGGATATTGCGGAAGTCCCTTTTCATTATTTTTTCCTTTTTTGTGTTTATCATAAGTCAAGTTTATTCTTTTTTTTTATGTATTGTGCTGTTGCTCCTGTTGTTCCATTTTATGGTAATTCTAACTAAAGGTTCTCAGTAAGAGTCAAAACTTCTGTTTTTTGTAATAATAGTGATTATTGATTTCTAGAATCTCTACCACTTTTTCTTGTGTTCGTCCATGGAAACGCCCCCGGGGCCCAAGGACACTATCATGAGCAGGCCGCCAATCACCGAGAGTGTCTGTAAAAAATACACAACAAAATATAAATTAGTAAACAAATAAATTGGATTTAATATTTAAGTCACAGCGAAGAAAATGAGTATTTAACTTCTTTGTTGATGATTTGCAAAAAGTTCAATATTTTCCTCGAAAAAAAAGAATTTATTTAAAACTTGGTTTCAGTCTCAAAGAATTATCAAATTTTGACTTCAATCTGTTTTATGCCCTTGGAAAGGATAGTATTTTGAAAACAAATGATTTATATTAGATTTTAAAGAGAATTATGAATTATTATGTGTATAATTTTATAGGATTAAAACAAGAACTTAATCAATTATATTTTTGAGAAGTCAAAATTTGATATATCTTTGCGATTTGAATCACGCTACAATTTAATTCTTTTTTGAAGTCACATTTTTGAGTTTGCACTCAAAACTTAATTCAATTCTTCTTTTTTTTTAAGAATCGAATTAAGTCACATGTAATTCTTTAATAATGAAATCAAATCTCGATTGAAATCACTTTATCATTTTGAAGAAATTCATATTTCAATTCAAATGACATTTTCATCAAAAAGGTGACTACAATACTAGCAGATTCAATCAGCTATACACAATTTTAACTTGACATTACCTGGAAAAAGTCATATTTCAAGAAATCCCTGAGTGGTTTATAGGATGGAATTGTCCACCAGGCATTATGATATAGATTGAGCACCGTCAGCAATGCAACCAGAATTAGCGCCGACAATTTTGTCTTATAGCCTAGCACAACCAAAACCATCAAGGTGGATCCAATAATATCCTGAATAACATTCCACACGCTCAACTCAAAACGTATAAGCGTGATGAACATGAATGCCAAGAGTATACGTCCAGCGAGCTGCATAAAATTCTTGGGCTTATTATCGCCCAGCGATGGCACACCCGCAAATAAGCTGCGTCCCTCAATCCTTGCCTCGGCGAGCACCAGCAAAAGTGCACCAATTAAGGCAAAGTTGCGTAGCAAGAACTGGAAGTCCCACAGTATGGAGTACGCAACTGTCTAAAGATTTAAAAATATAATACAGAATTAAAATCAATCAGTTTATGGTATATTAGAGCTAAAGTTTTCTTACCTGTAGCACTACGATGAAAAAGAGCAGACCGACCGCAATGTCAACCTTAAATCTGGCCATTACCATGCCACAACCGCCCAGTTGTCCCAGCAGATTGGTCAGCACAAATACCGTTGCCAAAAACTTGCCACAGCCCCAGCTCATGTCCATATACTCCCGCTGTTCGTTCCATTGAAAGTACATCCGCAGACCATCCTCGAAGAAGGTGGCGATTAGACAAAGCCGCGCAACTGTTGGCAACACATTCTTGCCACGCTTGATAACCTAAAATTGCAACAACAAAAGTAAAACAATTAAAATTTGTAGTAAATTGAAATATGTTTCGCATCTATGATAATAATATTTAGCGATCCCAAAAGGAAAAATAAGTTCCTTTATACGAAAAGAAACTATAGAAAATAAAAGAATTTCCAAAAAAAAAAAGAAGATAAGTTCGTTTTTTGGATAAATAACTTCTGAAGTATATCCGAACTATGTTGATAAAGTTATGTGAGTTATGTGAGGAGTCGAAATCACAGGTAAAAATTAAAACTCGCAATCAATATATAATACTATAAAGCAAACAAAAGTAATAAGCGACATCGAAGACTCAAATTGAATAGCTAGGGAATTAATATTACAAGTCATTTGCAATTTTTCGTAAAAAAAAATCAATCAATGCAATGTTATCAAATCTTCGATGCCGTAAATAGCTTTCTACATATTTATAGTTTAGAAATACAATTAGCATGCTGACGAACTAAAAATTAAAAGATAAGAGTAAATGCTAAAGCATACACACGAAATGTTTGAATATCGATAGGCAGACGAGAGACATTCACTAAAATTGATAATAGAGATAAGAGCTAGAAATTTACAACTTGACAAACAAGCTAGAGCGTGGCTTTTCAAAACGATGTATATTGATTTGGCAAGACAACGCTGAGACTGACGTGTCTCTCGGCGTTTTTTTTCTATCTCTTTCTCTCTCTCGCATATTCGTTATCTGTGCGCTCCTGAACGTGTAACGGGTTTTCTTAATGCCTAGGTTCGATCGTGTACTGCATAATTTGAATATTTAAAACGCATACTTGTGTAAAAGGCACACGCGCTCGCACACACACAAAAACACACACGAACACACACAAGTGTAAATCGTAAAGCGCATTAATATTTGAAAAACATTTTCCTTTCTCATAAGTTATTACGGAACTTAAGCTGAGTGTTTGAACGAGATGACAGTTTTTTTTTTGCCGCTCACTCTCACCACCACTTTCACTTGCATAGGCAACATCATGGCGCCATTTTAAAAGGTGCTGACATGCGAACAGCCAGTTACCAGTTGATAATGTACCAAAATTAGTACCAAATTTATTCGTTGGTACATTTTCTTTTTCTTAAGAATTGGTACATTTATTAATTTCGGTCAACTAAAAATTTATTTAATATATTAATTCTTCGATTAATCGTGCCAACACTAATTCAAACATGTTAATAAAATTGATGGTTTGTTGAAATATCAACATTTTTTTTGTAACATTTGGTACAATCTAACTTTTCCAAGTGGCAACCGTGCGTGTAAGCGCTTTTAAAGATAGTAGTTTGCTTTGATTATACTTTGAGTAAAATAGATAACAATTAGGGATGTAAAAATATACCGATACTATCAAAATATCGCCTTAAAATGAATATTGTCTTTAATACATCGTATGTTCATTTCATGCGGACGATTTAATTTTAATTAATTTAATTTAATTTGCTTTTTATATCGAAATTCAATTCAATTTGAGCACTTTAACAGATAGTCGATATATCGATATATTGGTTACAACATATAGAAGGATATATTTTACATTCCAAATTTGATTACACTTTTTAGTAATAACGAGATAACAATCGTTAAACGATATCAAACTCACAAAAGAGAGGGCACAACCTGTTAAAATGACACCATGTCCACGCACACAGCCGAACACAGACATCACACAGACACGCACACAGAGAACGCATATGGCGTAGTCTCAACAATTGCCAATTAGATATGAATTTCTAACTGGAAGGCTGCATTTCACTTATCCTATAGCAACAATTTTTGGCTAAATGGATATGTAACGGCTGTCTTTTGACCTAGACGACTTTATCACTTGATCAATTGGTCAACGCTGGCACTTACGCTGCACTTGAGCGGTGAACTTTGCCGCGTTTGGATGACGTTGGCAGTTTTCTATGGCATTTTACTGCGGATTGGTACACAACTTGAGTCCAATTGGACTTGGACTGGCCATAAATGGTGGATAAGATCGTTGGAATTGGATTAGGAATTGCTGCAGCAATGGTTTTAAGCATGTTTTTGTATGCTACTTTCACGGTAATATGTTCCTAAAGAGAATATTACCTGTTCGGCCACATCTTCCGTTTTTGCAATATATTCGTTGGGTATGCTCATGTTGGCAGAGGTTTGGCAGTTGCAGCTGCTGCGCTGTTTATATACGTTATATGGGTTCCTGGCGACGTTTGTTAGACAATAATAGCTCTCCTGGCAGCGTTTATCGTCACTAAATTATAATTAACAAAAAATCATGAATAAACCAGGAAAAAAAACACACAACACGGGCACTACGAGCAGCAGGCTGGCAGAGAGAGCCAGGGCGACATTATCACACACACACGCACACGGCACGGTTGTATTGAAATCCGCTATGTTAAGTTAACATTTTGCTAAAATGTTATTCTTACAGCGATAGTGGTGCCAATTTTTTTACCAGAGCTAATAATCTAATTTACTTTGCGGAATTTTTTGGTTTTGGGGGTGGTTTTTGAAATAAAAAGAATAATGTATGAGTTGGAAATTTTATGATCTAATTATGATTTTTGTCCAAAAACTTAAAAACGCTCTCTTTTACGCTTTAATTTTTCTGTTTGTGGGCGCATGTCCTTCGGTAACTTCGGTTTTTGCTTGTTTGCCACTAAACTAGCGTCCCTCAAGAACAACTTTTATTACTCATACATTTTACGCCATTTCGAACTGCATAAAAAATAAATAATTATTCGAAAAAAATCGCAAAAATAAAAATTTTTTAAAAAATTAAATTTCCGATAATATAAAATCCAGAGCTGAAGTAACATAGCCAGAAATAGCTATGAAATAGCCAAATTAGCAAAACAGCGGCTAAGAATTGTTTACAGAGCACAGCTGTCATGTTAACTATTGCGCTTACATGCGATTGGTATTTAATGGCTGGTATACTAGTGACAATTAAATAAACGCCCATCGCTACTTTAGCATAGCGTGCCAAGCTCATTTTGTTTAAGAAAAAAAATTAAATAAATAAAGAATAAGTAGATTTTTACCATAACTTTATAATGGCAACAGTAGCAAAACGCGCTAAGGCAGAGGAAACTGCCCCACCAGTGCAGAAGAAAACACCCAAAAAATCAAAGAATGTTGTGGAAACTGAAGCCGACTGGGATGTGGACGACTACAGAACGGAATATGAAAGTGAGGAGCATTGGGAGCTGCGGCGCAACTTTATGGTTGCCCACAAGGATCGCTTTGACGAGGAGCGCTTGGTATGCCTGGCACAAACATTCATAAACATGGAATTCATGGGCTGCAAATATCCCAAAGATACCATGTTGCTGGTTGCGGAGATGTCCAAGGAGATCGCTGAAGAATTCCGAGCGAATCGTGCGCTACGCTTAAAGCGCACCTTTGTCTCTGCATCGGATGCAGCGGAGCAGCGTGCCAAAGGTAGACGCAACAATAAATAAATAAGCAACATATGTAACTATAAGCTGAAATGAACGATTTATATAATTATAATTAAATATATACATTACGAACTTGAGACACAAACAAATCCTTCTTTTTATTAGGGCGCAGAGGTGCACAGCTGCAGCCGCAGGAGACTTCTGCCAGCCGAGAGCGTCTGTGCTTTGGCGGTGGTGAACCCATCAATCTCTTTGCCGGCCTACGCTTTGGCAAGCTTATCATTTATCTCGCCGGCGGACGCAGTTGTCTGCGCAACTCCTGCACCCAGATCAAACTCAAATACGAGGAACGTCAAAGTGAAACGCAACCCTTAGATGCAACATTTAAATCCGCAGATATACTCGTAAATGACGAGGTTATTGCAACTGGCTCTGGCGAGAATATAAAGGCAGCCAAGTTGGCCTCCTATAAACAGGCTTTGCTCCTCCTCCAGACACACTGTTACAGCATTAAGGTAACCAAAAGCAGAAAATCACGGGCTATTTTCGGTGTGCCCATTATGTATAGGCCTGTTCCCATTTCCGACCAAAACATTCGGAATCGAAATTATAAGATTTAGTCTGAAATATCGATGAAAATTCGATTTGAACAGATTTGCTTTTAAGACAGTAGAATGTAAAGATTTCAAAATTATCTTTAAAGAAAGAGTAATAGGTATTTTTTGCGAAAACAGAAACACAAAATCAAAACCCATTCGGAATGCAAATTTATGTTATGGGAACAGCCCTAAGGAGAGTTTTTCCTATGGCAGCTATAAGATATACTGAACCGATTTTGATGAAATTTTGTAAACATATTTGTTAGTCAATTCAAATCAAGAACATATTCCATATTAAGGGATTCGAGAAAATTATAATGCCATCTGCAAGATTATAAACATTATGTTTCCATATGCTACAGCTAAATGCATCGCGTGAAACCATCAAAGTGGAAAAAAGCAAGCAGGGTGTGAGTATAAATGTGACCAAGGAGTCGGCGGACAACACGGGAGATGCCAAGCTGGATTCGAGCAACAAAGGCTATCATATGATGCGTTTAATGGGCTGGACTGGCGGTGGCTTGGGTCGTTTAAAGCAGGGACGCGAGGAGCCCGTTGGGTAGGTGCTCCACTTCAGTTACTTCTAAGGCACCAGATCAATTAATGAAATTTCAGTTACCTGCTTAAAAACAATCGTATGGGCTTGGGCTCCAACGATCCGCGTGGCAATTTGGCCGCTTACCGCAAGCTAATTGAGAACTATGTGAATTCGGATGACATGCGGGACATGCAGTTTGAGCCTACCTTTTCTAAGGAAGAGCGTGCAACCTTTCATCAGTAAGATAATTTCTCCTAGACTTTACAAATTTTATATATTGTTGGCAACAATCTTTTTAGAACTGCCAGCAAATTTGGACTGCGTTCTACCAGCTACGGTACTGGCGAGTCTCGACGCCTGCTTATAACTAAGAAAATCAGTTATGAGGTAATACTCAATGAAGTGCTTAGCCGGCGTAATCCAAAGTTCTGCGAACGATATTTTGTGCAGGTGCCTATGCAAAAGGCGCATCTGTTTCCGGGTCATGTGGCTGCGCTTGATTTGGAAGACATAATGGAGTGAATTGAAAGCAACAAAACCGTTTTTTTAATTGTAATTAATTAAGTAATTGTAGAATATGAGTTGTTAGATATCAGTTCTGATTTCAAGTTATGATTTAGAGCGCCTAAAGCGCAAGTCTTGTTTGCGTTTCGCAGTGAACGGCAAGCTGTGTATACGTTGAATGGCAATAATTTGAAATTCATACAGTAGTGCATTATGAACGCTACCTCAGCTATTAGACAGGCAATTATTATATATAATATTATTTAATTAATTTATTGTCGTATATTTCAAAGGCAGATTTTTAATTAGGACACAAGTCACTAGGAAGTAGGACAGTAGGAATTTTTAAAAAATTTGAATCCAGCCCAAAATGCATTTATGAATTCTACGTTTTGTGGTGAATGCAAGGATTTCAAAGCAGTGTGAATGTTATGAGAAAAAGAACAAGAACAGTGCAACAATAAATTGGTCTGTTGCTGCTGGCGTCTCATTTGGTTTATCTTTGTTTACAAAGATGGACAGGTGTCCTCGCTGCAACTGCGAAGCAACTGGACAGAATCGTCTGGTCACCGATAGCTGTGGCCACAACAAATGCCGCCAGTGTCTGCTCGTCGATGTGTCTGACTGCTTGGAATGCAAAGCAATAACGGAGGAAATAGCAAAGCATTCGGAAACGGAAGTAAAGAGTTCAACCAAAGAAAGCGATGAGAATCATGTGACCAGCACTGAACAGGGCTATCACTGTGGCGTGTGCAACAAGTCGTTTAAAAGTCGCACACAGCAGTATTATCATCGCGCCTGCGGAAATGAGCAGCTCAAGAAATTCAGCTGCACAGAATGCAGTCGGGTAAGTTTTGGAATACAAGTTAGACTGAGGTAATTCTAATCTTCAATTACAGCGCTTTGCCAGCAACTCACATCTGAAGTATCATTTGAATAGTCATGCGAACAAGGCTAGCTTTAGCTGTCCCACATGCGACAAGTCCTTCAAGCAGAAGCTCTTACTGCAGCGTCATCTGCTCGCACATAAGCCACATGCATACGCCTGCAAGGATTGCCCCAGATTATTTCGCAACCAGAGCGCTTTAACGGCACATGCGGTGTTGCACAGCGGCATTAGTTTGCCCTACAAATGCCACACTTGCCACAAGCATTATCTAACCAAGGCCAATTTGAAACAGCATATCTTGAAGCATGATCAGAATAGCACCCGGCACAGCTGCAACCTTTGTAATAAGTCTTTTCTGCGGCAGACAACGCTTCGTTTGCATCAGCAGCGACATTTGAAGCGTGCGCGTCATGTTTGCCTCCATTGCCACAAGAGTTTCAATGATGTGGATGCATTAAATCGGCACAAGAAGCAGCATGCGGCGCTGCAGCAGCGTTATCGCTGCATCCAATGCGAAGTTCAAGTCAATCGGCGGGACAATATGCTGCGGCATCTGCGCGGAATGCACCCAGGCGTTAGTTTTGATGCGGGCGTTGAAATTATTAATCCAGAGCCAAATCCCAGCGAGGCAGCTTCAACAGCCACCTCAACAGCAACAACTACAGCTCAAGTTCTGCGCTACAGCGTCATCCAAAGCGTGGGCAATGTGGCACCAGTGGTTCTACCCATAAACCAGCCCGTACTAGAGGTGGAGCCACAAATACCATTACCTATACCAGTTCCCGCTCCAGCTCCAGCTGCACTGCCCGACAAAACGCAAAAAGAGAATGTTAAACTTTATCGCAAAATCATTTTGGATTTGGACAATGAGGAGTACTCCAATGAGCTAAGCAACGCCCTCGACTTGGATCAATCTGTTGTGGCAGTCCATGTGCAACAGGTGACGCCACAACATCCACGTCTTTCAGGTCATCCAAGCTCCAATTTTAGCGAAAGACATTGGCGCAAAAATTTCAAATTCTCTTACGAAAACGAGCACATCAATTAGAAAGCGATGTGGAAATCAGTTAAAGTTGACAGCTGAAAACAAAAGCTTGTTACACACCTCATGATATGTCTGAAAGAAATCTCTTTATAATTACTTTTTTATAATAGAACCGGATGGTCAGAATAACTTTGCCATGTATAGCAGAATGTCGTGGGAATAATCAGTCGAAAACGCAGTTGCCTGAAATACTCTTTTGACTTTTAAAATACCTTGTTCAAGCTCAACAATTCTAAGTGAGTATATAGTCGAAGCTGTTTCTGAGACATTTGAATTCAAACTGAAAAATCTGTTCACAAATAAAATGCAGACATTTTGAGAAAAATCACTTTCTCAAAACTTTGCCGAAAGTGGAAACTAGAAAAGGCGTGTATGCTGTTGACATGCTGAATTAGTTTGATTAAAATCTCAACATAAAAACTTATAGCTGCCATAGGATCAGTCGGTTTAAAAATTAGATGTATGAACAACTTTTTTGTCTTAAATAGTTTTAAAAGTTTTAGATTTAGATTATTAGATAAGTTTTGCTTGCTGTGCAGGCTTAAAAAATGAATTCAGATATTGTAAAATTCAGAAATCTCGAAATATTTTATAAACTGAAGACCATGACCTAAGTCAATTGTCTATTGGAAATAAACTCAACAGATCGTCACGTTAGCTTGGACGTCAAACCAAATTCTATATATAAAGACTGGCCGTTTGCCATAATCGTGCTGACGACGTCAATGCCCCAAGGGATTTTGGCGCACCTCGATTAGAAATTTGATAATTATTTAAGCAGTATGCAATATGTGGAACGAGCGGACGGAACTCGAGGCGCTACAAGAGATTTATGACCTAACCGATGGAGCAGCTGGAAGGAACAACTGGCGCAAAGTCTTGGCTTTTGGTGAGACGCTGGAGCAGCAGCTAAAACGTAAATTGCTTTGGATTTGGCCAACAGCATTGGACTTGAAGAAGTTTAATCAACTATTGGTCGAACTTAAGATACACAACGTGTTAAGTATTGGATGTGGAAGTGGACTTCTCGAATGGCTGCTGCTGGCTGCAGCGAGAGCAGATCATTTAAGCATTTATGGCTTGGAATGGGATGCCAACTGGTGGCGCAGCAAATATGCCGTAAGAAGTTTTATAGAGCTCAACTATATTGCTGGCAGTTCCAAATTGAATGAGAGATTCTTGAGCGACTGCTGTGCAGGAGTTGCGCCCTGTGCCTTGCTCTTTTGTTACTTTAACAATCGTGCTGCCTTTGCGAAATACCTGAGCAGCTATAAAGGCAGCTGGCTTATATTAATAGGCCCACAAACCGATCTGAACATACACACAGATCCTAATCCTCTAGAGCCGCAGTTACCACACAATCAATGGGCATTGCGTAAGCTACTCCATTGGACGGAAAATAACATAGTGGCATTCTACGAAAGATTAGCATAGTATGTACGATTACTTTAATTGTTATAATAATAATACAAAATAATATAAGCCTAATTCCTATTGACTTCTATGTGAAATCTGCAGGCGGGTATTGTCTGCACCTCCGCCGTAACGGTGCTATTGATGCCCAGATTGCTGAGCGCACCGCGCACCAGGCCACATGTGAAGGCAACAAATTTTGGCGCCTGCTCCAGCTGCTTGGCGCCGGGCGAGATGCGTGTTAGGAAACGAAATGCTTTGTCTTGGACGACGTACATGCCATGATTGTTTGTGCGCAAATTGTCCACCTGTTTTTTATAGATGAGTGTCCAAAAATCAGTGCAAATGAATTTCATGGTCTCCAGTTCGTCCTTAAAGCGCGTGCCATCTCGTGTGAGACGCTCAATTAAGCGATAACCGGTTGTGAACCCAATGTATTCCAAGGTGGCCAAATCATGTTGATCCTGGAAATTAGAAAGTTAGAGCGCTTCATTATAGATTATCTCTTATTTTGTATTGCTACCTTGTTGCTATCCAGGCAATAGTTAACTATTTCGGCGTGCAAACAATCAAAAACTATTTCTTCTGACATTTTTCTTCAATTTTGTTCTAATTTGCAGTTGTGGTCAATTTCAACAGCTGACTACAACGTTAACAGCCGAATGGCAGCTTGCTGCGCTGGTGTAATACTATGAGGTGGTGTCATGCATGCAAGTTACCTATTAACAAAGACCAAATGAATACTGTTACAAATGGTAGTTCTGTATAATAGCGGTAAAAAAAAGTTTTTGGGCTCATAAAATGCGGAAAAATTTAAAAATGAGATTTAACGTTGACTTTTATGCAGAATTAATTAAGAAAACATAATTTAAAATTGGTCCCCTGCCCAGCTAAGTCCCATACTTAGGCCAACTTCAAATGTTATATTTTGTCTTAATTCTTCAATAATGTCAATCAAACGCATTCCCTTATTTTTCTGCAATTTTTAAGACCAAAACCAAATTTTTTTGATCACTATTTATGCCCTGGTTGTATTGTAAAGAGACACCCTGACAAGTGGTAACTCATGAGAATGCTGATTGGCATTTTACCACCTAATAAAATGACAGCATGGCATGAAGCTATCGGTGATGCCATCGTTTGACGCCCTCCGCCACAAAAAGCGATGTATACAAACGCAAAAATAAACAAATCACAAAACTAAAAGATAACAACAAAGTTTGTGCAGTGCAATATATAATTGTGATTATAATGACACTGGATCTGCGGCAGAGTTCGACGGTGCACAGCCTCGTCTGCCAGTCGATATTGGTGCTAATCTGTCTAATCTGCTATGGCTATGGAGGATTAAGCGGCGCTAACTTTGTGTTTGATGATACGGTGGCAATTGTTAAGAACAAGGATGTCAATACGCTGCCCACCAACTGGACGGCCATCTTCAGCAATGATTTCTGGGGCACACCGCTGCTGAGCAAGGATTCGCATAAATCCTTTCGTCCGTTGGCGACGCTCATGTTTCATGTGGAGTATGCTTGGTTGGGGTTCAGTGCGGCACATATGAAGTTCTTGAATTTGCTGCTGCACTGCATCAATACGCTGCTGGTTTGGCGTCTGGTGCGGTCGCTCTACGTGGAGGCCATTGACATTGAACGCTGGGCCACTATTTCAGCTGCCTTGTTTGCTGCACATCCTGTGCACACAGAAGCCGTCTCTGGCATTGTGGGACGCACGGATCTAATGTTTGGCTTGCTTCATTTAATATGCCTCCTGCTGACTTTGCATAATGTGGATAAGCGTGGCATTTGCAGCATTAGTCTAACACTGCTGCTCACGGGATTGGGCATTCTCTTCAAGGAATCTGCGGCAACCATTCCACTCTGTTGCGCTGCCTTGGATTACTTTCAAACCGGCACCTATATGCTGCCCCTTAAGCTGCAACAGCGCGCCCTGGCTGCCAGACTACGCTATGTGTTCTATGTCTTGGGTGCGGCGACGTTGACCGCGTTGCGTCTCTGGTGGCAGAACTTTGAGCCGCCACATTTTAAGCCCGTGGACAATCCCGTTGCCTTTGATGGCACGCTGCTCACCCGTGTGCTGTCCCAAAATTATCTGCTCGTTGTCAACTTTTGGCTCATGCTGTGCCCGCAATGGCTCTGCTTTGATTGGGCACTGGGCTGCATTCAACTGGTGACCAGCATTTGGGATATTCGCCTCCAATCTGTCATTGCCTTCTATTCCTTTATGCTCGTTTCATTGATCAACTTTCGACGCCTGGCTGGCCTCATTCTTGGCCTGGTCTTAATGATTATTCCCTTTTTGCCCGCCATGGGCTTTATACGCGTTGGTTTTGTTATTGCCGAGCGTACGCTCTATGTGCCCTCAATTGGCTTTTGTTTACTATTTGTTTATAGTTTTCTCTATTGCTATAATTGTTATGGCCATAATAAATATTACAAAATGTTGCTACAAACGTTGCTTATGCTCCTCATTGCGGTCATGATGCTCCGCACACGTCAACGCGCCCAGGATTGGTTGAACGAGGAGCAACTGTTTAGCTCTGCATTACAGGTTAGTGTTTGACGAGAATAATATTATTAATATGTAAATGCATTATTGTGACCATTTAATTGATTTTGTAATTCAATTTTCATTTCATTGGCATTAAAAAAAGTAATGATTGTGAAAATAAAATTTCATTAGCATTGAAAAATTGAGTCCTAATGGAAATCAAATTTCATTACCATTAAATATAACGCTAATGATATTGAAAACCATTGATATTTATAATTATCCAATGCTAAAGCAAAATTTTAATGTCTTTTCAGCTAATAATGTTAATTAGTAATAATTCGATTATCATTATATTTTTTTTAACGTCAATGAAATATTATTTTTACTATCATTGCTTTAATGATCATGAAAAAGTAAATGGTCGAAATTCAAGTTTTTATATAAAATCGATTCTACAATGGTATATATTTTCGGCAATCCGAACTTTTCTTTCTTGTTAATATTTTGTATTAATCGTTATATTACAACCTTTTGCAGGTCTGTCCCAACAATGCCAAGGTGCACTATAATATAGCACGTCTGGCGACGGATAATGGAAACAGCAGCAGGGCTTTTCAGCATTATCATAAGGCTATTGAACTATATCCAAAATACGAGTCGGCTTTAATGAATCTGGGCAATCTATATCGAGAGCATGGTAAGCTACAGTTGGCTGAACAGTATATACGCTCTGCCATAGACGCCTATGCGGCATTTCCTGTTGCTTGGATGAATCTGGGCATTGTGCAGTCGGCGCAGAAGAAATATGATCAGGCTATAGCTAGTTATAAACAGGCGCTTAAATATCGCGCCGATTATGCTGTTTGTTATTACAACATGGGCAACTTGTATTTGGAGCAGGCACGTTATGCCGAGGCACTGCATCATTGGCAGCATGCGGTCGCTGTGAATCCCAGGCAGCCCAAGGCTTGGGCTAATATCTTAACCATGCTGGATAATCGTGCCATGTACGAGGATGCTTTACGCATTTCGGCACAGGGTCTGATCCAGCTGCCCGAGGAAGCGAGCATCATGTTCATACGCGCCAATGTGCTCGGCAAGCTGAAGCATTACGTCGAGGCTGAAACTCTATATAAGCGTGTCATTCAGTTGGATCCACAAAATATGCTATATCATACAAATCTGGGTGTACTCTATCATCGCTGGGACAAGGTACCCGAAGCCATTGAATCCTATAAGACTGCCATTAAACTCAATCCCACTCGAGCCACAACAGCGCGGGACAATCTGGAGAAGCTGCTGAAGCGCTTGGAACGCGAGACATTCAATGATGCCTAAAGAGAGACTAAGTAGCTTCCTTTTGGCTATAGAAATCTGTGCATTTTATAGATCTTATCAGGGACCGTAATGGTTATAAGTTTCAAGAAATTTGTATATTTATTTTTCATTTTATTACCCAACAATATGCACATATTTTTAGTTTATTTTATTTATATGAATCCTATCTCATTGCCAAGTTAATTTAATCTTTAATCAAATGAAAGGGAATCCATCCGCAAAATCTTAACAAAACTGAAAATGGGAATATTTAAGAAAGAATCACTTTCACAATATCTAAACGAAAGTGGAAACCGAAACAAGCCTAATAACGTATATTTTTCATACTTATTTTTTTCTCAGTTGATAAAAGTTTTGATTCTTGAATTGGTTCAAAAGAAAAACTTATGTGTGTACCAACATTTTTTTTTTTTTGAAATTCAATTTACATCAATAACAGTTATTTTTGGTCCCAGGATCTAATATCATTATTAACTTGACTATTCCCATTTTTGTGAGCTTTTTATGCTGAATCGTTTTTGATTTAGTATACCAACATGTTCAAAACATTTTGTCGGAATTCAGAACAGCTCGTATTTTCGATTTTGATAATAACTTTTACGAAATCTGGTCATAGAAATAAGTTTCTTAAAACGACTCTTGTCTTTCTTTCTAGCTTTTAAGCATTTAAACTTTTTCTTACCCATAATTAAGAAAATAAAAACCTTCTGAAACGCTTATAATTTACATTACAGTGCACGCTCAAAAGAGCAAACCACTCGTAAGCGCAAAACTAAATTTTTATACAAAATATTTAAAGAAGCAATATTAATAAATTAAGTCAATCAACTTGTGGCATGTGTTAAAAATGTGTGAAAAACATAGCTGTATAATAACAGGTTTGTGAATGCATTCATTTAAAAAAGATTGCATTCTGTTCTTGATTAATTTTTGAAAGAAATTTTTAAATGATTCGCTGATTCATCTTCAAAAATGAATCATTTTTTTATTGCTCTGTTGCTTGATAATATCAAAAATAATTATCCTTTTTACTTAAAAATACATAAGCCAAGACTGAGTATTCTCATTTAATAACAAAAGTTTCTTAAAAATACATACAAATGCGGCAACAAAGGAAAAATATTATATATTTTTTGAATGATAATCACGCATTCATAATCAACACAGCCCAAAAATAGAATAACAAACATTCACTTTAAATAACCATGAAAGTGTTTTCATAGTAAAACATGATAAGAATGTTTTCTTTTCTTGTCGTTGTGTTATTTCTTATCGCATGAGCAGGTTTGATGTATGTGTACCCACCAATAATCCCATCAATAACTGAACTGTAAAACAAAAGTACTTCATATCAAAACGTCCTAAACAAAATCGATCTCTTATACTTTTTATACGCGTTCCTTGAATGTCGAGTTAAAAAAAAAACTCGATTATAATTTATCAATTTATGTATTACAATTAATTAAGACAAATTTGTAACAATATGTTGAGAAAAGTAAGTCTTAAGCAATATACTATTTTATATATTTATGTATTTATTGATTTACTCAAGGGTATGTACAATTAATATTAGAACTAAATAATGAGCGAACAACTACAAGACAAATATAAATTAATTAAAATCTACAAAAAATACTTTTTTCGAGAGTAGCGAAACAGTTCCAAAAAATCGTTGCATCGATTTTCTTCAAACAATTTTCAATTCCAAACAGTATTCGCATTACAAAATAATAATACAGATAATTACATTTAAACTAACATATTAAACTATATATAATAAATACATAGGAATATTACACAGACACACAATTATTCCAGACGATAATATAGGATGAACTCAAAATTGTTGTAAAATTAATCACAATTTATAGGAAATAAGCAAAACTATATGCAATAAATGTATAATAACAAAAGTCTTTAATGTTGAGATGCACGTCTGTTTTTCTAGTTTTTAGTTTTGGGCGAGCTAGCGAGCGAGCAACAAATTAGCACAAAATGTAATATTATGAACAAAACATATATATAACACAGATATTGCACTGTAACTAAAGGGGGAGATTGGGAGGCAATCGGGGCCTATATTTCTATCATATTTATATGATATATATTTCAGTTTCCTTTTTGTGAGTGTGAATTTAACTTCATTTTTCAATATTTCAAGTGCATATAAATATTAGCACTAAGACAAGTGAATTCAATCCGCAAAATCTATTCGAATGGGAATTTGTAAAGCTTGTAAATTGAATGCTAATGACAAGAGAATTCAATTATAAAACAATCGCCTGTGAATTCAATCCGAAAATTATTTTTTCGAATATAACTTATTTTCATAAATATTCCAAAAATTTCAGTTCTTTGGAGTAAATTCAATCAGCAAAATCTATACGATTGTGAACTGAATGCTAATGATAAGTGATCTCATCGCATGTGAATTCAATCCGCAACACTATTTTTTCGAATGTAACTTGGCTTATAAACTTTCCAGAATTTCAATTATTTGAAGTAAATTCCATTTTATAACTAAAGCAAGTGAATTTAAGCCGCAAAATCTTGGCAAAAATTAATTTCACCTAAATGTTTCTATTTTCATTATATTTCGTTGCGCTACTAAACTGCAGCCTATCTCAATGACAAGTGAATTCAATCCGCAAAATCTTTAGGAAAGTGAATTGTGATAAGTGTATTGATTCCTATCGCAATGATAATTGAATTCAATTCACAAAAGGTTGTCAAAAGTGACAATGGAAATATTTAAGGCAAACTCACATTCGCAAATTCTTGCCAAAAGTGAAAACCGGCACAGACTCTCTGTATATATATATATATGTATCAAACTTTTTTGATTTAAAGCAGCACAAACTCTTCACTCTCGCTATCATCCGGATCCTGTTCATAGCTGTTAAGCGGCGGCATTGCAGCTCCTTCCAGTTCCTGGGTTAGGGTTGCCACCTGCTTAATGAGTGGTTTATAAAGCGAATCGCTCATCTCATCCCGCGCATGATCCAAACAACGACCACGCGAGAAAGTAAAAAGTGGATAATTCATTTCAATTAAGTCCGTTTGTTGCTGCAGCTGATGTTGTTGTTGCTGAGATTGTGACAAGGATGCCTTGTCCATGGTGACGCCAGAGGCGCAGCGCATGGGATGCAGATACTGTAAAATATAAGAAAATAGTTATGATATGACTTAAGAAAGTAATCCGAATTAAAATCTGTTCAGTTTTGATAAAGTTATGAATGTTTAAGGGAAGTCTTCAGGAAAGTGAAAGTGAAACCAGGAACAGGCCGATATTTCGATATTTCTTGGTTAACGATCTGACTCACCAATTGTACGCTTTCCATAAAACTATCGAAATCTGTTTTGGTAGCACAATAGAAACCAATGCAGCAGCTGGGATCCATTTTGCTTGATTTCAATTTGCGCGGTGACTTGCAATGAAACGTGTGCATTGAGAAGCCATCCTGATTGACATCGACCATCTCCTGGCAATAATGCGGATCCAAGTGTATGAGCTTATCCTCCTGGAAACCCACAAAGTATAACGAATGCTTCGGTTTTCCACCAATAATGCCCAAACAATGCTCCGTGCTGAGCAGCAGCTTTAGGCAGTGCGCATAAACGGGATTCAGTTTATCCGTGCCCAGACGCAATGGTATGAGCACAATTAAGGATTTCCAGTGCTGCTGCTGCGGCTGCTCCAATTTGGATGCATCGTTATGGCTTCTCTTTGCTTGTTGCCAAGGCACATGTGGCTTGGGCGCCGGCTCCGGAATGCTGCACTGTTCTTCAATGTCTTGTATGTAAACTGAATGAGACGAAAGATTAGAAATTTGGTCATTAAGGATTACAAACTGAACACTCACTGGTGCAATCCTTGGCCACATAGACGCTTATGTTGTCAAAGTCGGCATTTTCACGAGCGGCATGCTCTAAGGCGTGTCTGCAAAAGAAAATTCGTGTTAAATTTTCGATTTCGTTAAGATTTCGCGGATTTAATTCACTTTCGTTTAAACAAAAATTGAATTAACTTGCCATTGGGATAGGGCTAAATTCACAAGATAAACAGCAATAATGCAATTTTGAACATTTAACGAAATTTTAATTCTTTTAAATGTGGGTGAAAGCGGAAATCGGAACAGGAATGTTTATATATATATCAATTACTGACGAAAGTAACCACTAAACTATTTTGGAAAATGTAATCTACCAGTTTAAAAAATTCACGTAAGGTTGTATGCAAGTTTTTTTTGTTAATTTTCAGATTGGACTCACTCATTTTAAATATCTATACGAAAAATTAGTCGACACATATTTCTCCGATTTTGGATGGTATAGTTTTTCTTGGTTTTTCTTATGATTGATTTCATATTCATTTTTCAAGTGAAATGAAATCCTACCTCAGGGTCGAAAAAGTGTTGGATAATTGTGGTACTATTCTGTTATCTTTCGTTTGATTTCAAAACTCTTTCTTCAAACTCTAGACATAAAATAATAAAACGTATGAGTCAGCGACATTCGAAGTCTACCTTAGGGGCAAAAAAGGGGTGGAAAACTGTGGTATGCAACTTTGGTATTATCTTTCGATTGACTTCAAACTCAGTTACAAAAGCTCCGCCTAAAAAATCCGTAATAGTGAGGATCAGGCTTAGGAAAATCTGCACCCACGGGTGAGAAATGGCATAGCCGGGTCAAAACGGCTTGTCTACTAAAGTTTAACATAATATAACAAGGTCTTACTTTAATAAATAAGAGACGGAGGCAGGACCATACCAGTCGCCTGGTTTCTTGCCAAGCTGCTCGCCCAGACGCACCAAGGCGTGTATAGAAAATGGGCTACTTTTGGAGGAACTATCGCCAAACCACTTGATGATCTTCTTATGCATGTTATCCTCATAGGTGGAGTGCAGCTGAGACTCGGAGTCATAGCGCCAGCCTAGTGGGAACAACAGGATTAGCTTGTTTTTACGGCCAATTGGTAATTGACGATACTCACTGCGACCCAAAAAATGACAGATTAAAGCCTGCGAGAGCAACATTTGTCCACTGCGCAGCATGCAACCCCACCCGCAATCGGAGGTATAACTAGAGCCATTCATGATGGGAAACTCTCGACGATAGGTCATCCAAATGCGGCTATAAAAGTCACGACGAAAGCCCTCAATGCCCTCCTCCCAAGGACTATCAGCCAGTTGATTTTCAGCCGCATCCATGCCCAACTCCTGCGGCACCACAATCTCATCTATATGCTGTGGATTTAAAGCGGGATATAATGTGGAGCTTGCGGCGGGCATGCTATCAAACGCTGAGCTCGCATTATCCGGCGTGCTATTATCGGCTATTAGCTCCGTTGTGGAGTTCTCCATGCTGACAGGCGGCGTATAGCGTCGATGATAGCAGCGTCCCAGCAGCCAAACAGGCTGCTCCTTCGAGAAGCTAGTCTGACGCATTTTGCCCGTCCAGCCATATTTGACATTATGCCACATGGCCACCAGCTTGGATTCCATGCCTTTGGTCGGTGTGCGATTGGCCAGCAGATCGGCATCTTCGCTAAGGTGTTCCACGTGAGCACAGCTATTGTTGTTGCTGTTGCTGCTGTTATTGCTGCTGTTGTTGCCGCCATAAAGCTGACTAAACGCATTCATGAAACGTGATGACGTTGATATTTTTCGCTGCGGTGGAGCTTCCAATTTAGCTTGAAGATTTGCTGACGCAGCAGAGGGGGCAGCAGAGGAGGCAGCTGAAGCAGCAAAAGTTGCCGCAGCAGTAGCAGCTGCTGCATGTGTTACAGTTTGTATGGTTGCCGCCTGCTCCTCTTCAATGGCGCCATCCTCAACTTCCAGATCCACCAAACCGGATGCAGCTGCTCCACCAACAACACCAAGCACCAGTTTATCATCGGTCAACTGGGAGAGCAGTCCATCATAGTTCATCTGTTTGTTGTTTGTTTGTTTCGATTTGCAAAGAGAAGAAGCAGATCGACGGCGCTTTGTTCGTATTTTTGTAAATTTAGAAAACAATGGCATGGCAGGCAGAAATTGTTGTTATATCTATATTTTATATATTTGCAATGTGAGCCAGTTGATGGCTCTGTTACCACTGAATCATAATTTCTGGCTGCCGTGTTGTTGCTGATTACCGATATTTACTCACCGTTTATTTGTTTAAAATATGTGTATGATAAAGTTAAGCTTTAGTTTTCTGCGTGTTGTTTGTGTTTGTATTCGTATTTCATATCGTTTATGCGCAGCAACAATTGCGACTCTGGCCACGTAATGTGTGGAGTAGTCCCAATAAGTAGTTGTGTATATTATTTGTACAGTATTCGCTCGCAAACTAGCACGCTTCGCTTTCAGAACAGTATTCATTTTTATTAGATACTACAATTTCCATTTTTTTTTTAAATACGTTATTTTCCTTAATTTTTATTGAAATTTAAAAGAGCATGCGTAATGCGCAGATTTAACAGATTCTAGGCTAATTTCTTGTATTTTTGCTGCACCGACATCCATTTTATACATCAAAAGAAGCTATACCGTTTGAATTTAAAAAACTATAGCTTGAAACTTGATATTTATGTTTGTTAGCTTTATCACAGAACACAAAAAGAAAAATGTGAAAGTGAAAAAAGGGAAAGTAAATTCATTTAAATCGTCCAATGCATTGAAATTGCCACAGTATATTTTTTTTTTGTAATGTTTTTTATTAAATGCTTGCTATAATGCAGTGACAAATATTGTAACTATCTTAGCGTTTAAAAAATTATAATTTGAGCAATCACATATATGGTTGTTCACAATCTGCTGCATGGCATAAACGTATTATGTGTAGTTGCATTGTTCTGCACAGCTGCAGCGTTGCCACATTGACCTAATTTCATGCAACTGGGCATAGTTATTATTTACATAAAAAATTGGCATTAAATACAGCAATTTGGCATTAAAACAGCGCAATTGCAATTTCGCTTTGCTTGGCGTAACAACAATAATAAAACAGCTCATTAAAAAATGCACAACAATTTGTGCTACAACAGCAATTAAAGCAACAATCTGGCAACACTGCGACACTGTTTTTGTTATTGCGCAACGTTTAATTGAGTAGCAAAATTAAGCAGAAAGGCAAAATGGTAAATACATTATACAAATCAGCATACATAATTAAAACATGAATTAAACTTTATAACCCCGGCAGCAAAATCCCATACAAAGGTTGGTCTGCCAATTTAGTCAGCGCCAGTTGCCATTGCTCTGCTCCGCTGCTGCCGGTGTAAAAACAAAAACAACAACACAAACAACAACAACAATTATGCCCATGGCTAATTCCACGCGCCTTTCATCCTCCTCCGTTTTGGCCACCGAATCATCAAACAAAGGCATGATTATCATCAATCGACCCAAAGCCTTGAATGCCATCAATCTGGAAATGGTGCGCAAGATTTACAAACACCTCAAAAAATGTGAAAAATCCAAATCGCTGATGATCATCAAGGGCACCGGCGACAAGGCCTTCTGTGCTGGCGGAGATGTGCGTGCCTTGGTTGAAGCCGGTCCCACGGATGAGTCCAAGAGCTTCTTTCGGGAGGAGTATACCGCAAATGCCTTAATTGGCAATTATAAAATACCCTACATAGCCATTATCGATGGCATTACCATGGGCGGTGGCGTTGGACTCAGCGTCCATGGCAAATATCGTGTGGCCAGCGATCGTACGCTCTTTGCCATGCCCGAGACTGCTATTGGTTTGTTTCCCGATGTGGGCGGCTCTTACTTTTTGCCACGTCTGCAAGGCAAACTGGGCCTCTATTTGGGCTTGACCGGACATCGTCTACGCGGCGCTGATGTGTATCATGCGGGCATTGCCACGCATTATTGCGAAAGTAGTAAGATAGCTGAGCTGGAAACAGCGCTGCTGAATTTAGCAGATGCAGATGATGTGCCGGAACTGCTGCAAAAGTTTCACACGAAGCCGGAGAAGGCCTTCTCGCTGCAGCCCGTGCTGGAGCAGATCAATAAGCACTTTGCCGCCAGCTCTGTGGAGGGCATATTTGAGAACTTGCAAAACGATAACAGCGATTGGGCCAAGAAAACTTTGGAAGTAAGTATTTAGCTATTAAATCTTGCTAAGAAGACTTTGGACTCACGTCTTAAGCTGTTTAATCTTGCTAAGAAAACTTTGGACTTATTAAGTTGTTCAATCTTGCTTAGAAATCTCATCAGTCTGTTAGATTGAATCAAATTGTACTAACTACGAAACAGATCTTTCAATTATTCAATTTGAATAATAGTTCATGAGTGTATAACTTAAATATTATAAATTTTTTTTATTTTTTATCCCATTGAGTCTAAGCTCCGTTAAAATGAACACAAAATCTTTAAGCAATGTTGGATTCAAAACGCAGGCAACACTTGGACAGGGCTTTTCTTTAATTGCCTAAAATGAATAACTCTTGTATGGAATTTTTAAATTTTTTCATTCAGTTGACTTCTAGCTCCGTTAAAATGAAATCAAAATCTCGAAAACTGCACAGTACTTGATATGAATTATTAAATTAAATTATTTTCAAACTTCTATTCAAAATTCTAAAGACAACTGAGTGGTAAGTGTGAGCAGGTGAACTTCAATGGAATAAGTTAGAACTTAACGTAAAAGTCTTGGCCAAAACAGCTTGTAGATTTTAAGTGGCAAAAGACTCAGCTGCTAATTGACCGAATAAATGATTTTAAAGGCCATGCGCTAAAAGCTTCATAATATTTAAATAGCAATTATGAGAAATCTTTGTTAATTAGCGTCTCGTTGTTGACGGCACGTTCTCGCAAAAAACATGATCATAAGCAAATTGCTTTCATAAGCATTATCTTTACTTCTTCATTATCAATACAAAAATGAAATGATAATTAAAAGTCCATTTCATTATCATTTAAATTAGTAAATGATGATAAATCATTTCCTAATGATAACTTTTTTCAATGATAATGAAATGTTTTTATCACTAACATTAATTTTTTTTAATGCCAATGACAAGTGCATTAAAAAATCAATTAATTTTATACAACTCATAGATCATGTATAGATAAAAACATAGTTACAAAACTATGTGGCATAGAAGATAATTGAAGTCCGTTTTTATCAATTTTTAATTCCGATTTCTTTACAAGATTTTTGGTTTTCAATTTAAGAAAAATCAATTTTTTTAAAAAAATAACATGTTTATTTACATTTTAAAGTGAAACGAAAACTTTTTAAACAAAACATTTGATCGTTTTTTAGAATTAAGAACTGTTTAAAATTTCAATTTCATCAGAATTGGAAATGAAAATAGTTTACATTTAATTTTTTAAAAAATCGTCATTCATCAACTTAAACTAGAAATGCACATTCAAATATTCATCTATTCACTTAACATTTATTTCAAGATCCTTTGCAAAGTGTCGCCCACATCACTGAAGATTACTTTTCGGGAACTGGAGCTGGGCTCTCAACTCTCACTGACCCAATGCCTGATTATGGAATACCGTCTGGCTGTGCGTTCTCTGGAGCCAAATGCCGATTTCAAGGAGGGCGTGCGTGCCTTGCTTATTGACAAGGATCAGCAACCCAAGTGGCAACCAGCTTCGCTGGCCGAGGTTACCGAGGAGCGTTTACAATGGTTCTTCAGCAAGTTGCCAGCCACCGAGGAGCTGAAATTGTAATGTAGCTGAAGCAAGCTTGCGTTCAAATTTAATCGCACTTTGTTTCTGCTTCAGTTTCGTTTCTATTTTGTCTTCCGTTTTCGTTAACGTTTCAACACTAATATAAATATAAACATAACCAAGTTTACAAATTTGTTGAGCATGCAGCTTGTTAAATGTTTATTTTGGCTGCACTTTCAAAGCCAAGTTTTTGTAATCTCTACTTAATTCTCTTCTCTTTTGTTTTTTTCCAACAGCGACTAAATCTTGGGAGTAATCTTAAAATGTGAAATCTGATGCATTTATATATGATATACAAATTAAATATATTATATACAATTTACATACATATATTTATATATATATTTTAAATTACAATACTAATTGTGCCTAAAGAAACAGTTGTTAAACAGTTAAACATTAATAAAATTTACATAATGTATATATTTTAAAAATACATTTCGTATACGCTTTTTAAGCTAAATTATCCTTGGGTTTTATGCTATCCTCCACCATATTCAACAGCTCCTGCAGCTTCTCAATTTGCTTCGCCTGAAAGTTCAACTTGGACAGCTCCTGTGTCCAGGCAGCAACATCAACGCGTAGCTGCAGCCGTATCTTATCATCATCCGAGACGGTGCTGCTGTTCGAAGGAGTTGTGCTGGACGCAGTGCCGCTTTTCAGATTGCGCAGACGGCGCAAAGATTCTTCAGTTTTCTGCACAGAAGTCAGCACATCGCTTACCACATTAAAATAGCTACAAAAAAAGGAAGAAAGTATGATTAGAACACTTTCTTTGTGTGTCATCCTGCATCCTGGATCTTAACTTACGCCTTGGTTATATTGCTGCACACCTCTTGGAGTATTTGCTCCACGACAAGCGCACCCAGTTGCGCCTCGTGCTGTGTGGCAAATGCTTTGAGCGGTCGGAGCATTTGGTCAACGTAGCCGGAGCAGCGTGTGGGCACCTCACGATTGGTTTTGCGATACAAACGTGGCAAATCGTTCACCTGGCGCACATTCTCCGTGCCACACTCGGTAATCAAAAGCTGCTTTAGGGTCTCCTGTATGCTCGACAAATGTGTGTTCAGAGTATCGCCCAAGTTCGACATGGACTTGTCCAAAGCATTCTTGATTAATAAACTGTTTGTTGTCTTGGATGCAATGGAATGATCTTGTGCTATGGTTGACTGCAGCAGTGGCAAATATGCTTCCAGTTTGCATGTGTCCGCATGTAGTGCAATTAATAACTGATTGCGTGTATAGTTGGTTTTGGTAAAGCTGCTGCTCTTGGCTGTATTAATCACATCCTTGATCCAGCGCGATAGTCGCAATATAATTTGCACATTTAGCTTATAGAATTTGGGAAAAACTTCGGGCAAATAGACACCCTCGGCCCAGCAGCGTGTTAATGCCAGCTGCGCAGCATTGAAGGGCGCCAAATGATAGGCGTTTGGCTCGGGATTTGCATTGAGAGTATCATCTTTAAGTAGTGGCTCCAATTGTCCTTCAAAACGACCAGCAATGTCCTGCAATTACAAACCAGTTATCGAAATTAAGTGTTTTTTCTAAAAAAGCTGGTTTCTAAAGCTGACCTGTTCCAGTTTTCACTTTGCGAAAATGAAATTTCCTAAATGTTTAAAACTTCCCTACAGCTGTTGATCTAGTTGATTTATTCCATTCGGAATGGAAATCTTTATTGAAAGTGAATTTAATCAGCAAAGACTGGTCAAATGTGAAAATGTAACGAAAATTCACTTTCACAAATTGGTAGTTAGAAGCGTTGTTCCAATTTTCACTTTGCGGAGTTGACGTTCTGTAAAACTATTCTTAAATTGAATTCTATTAAAAGTTTTTAGCATGATTTTAAAGCCAATTCAGCCAAGGGGAAAAATAGTGCCAAATCGGTGAGATATGTATGTACTAAAACATTTGATTTACATATTTTTGAAAATAAGTTTAGCCTCAACGGATGATAAACATTAAAGTTTAGTTGAACGAGAAATTTTCAAAAATCTCTTTTCGGTGCAATACTGTGTGTGAACAATACAGCTTTAAATCTCTTATGGTTTGGGTTCCTATTTAACTCTTTTTATGTAAATAGATATTTTAAATATACCTGAAAGCATATTTGAAAGTAGACAGGCAGATTCCAGCGCGCCTCAAAGCTCTTGGTTTGCTTATGCTGGCGATAGGAGGCGACAGCTTGTGGTCCACTGCTGGTGAGCAGCTCCTCAATCTTGGCCAGAAAGTCACGTGTGCATTTGTACTTGACATAGAATACCTCGGAGTTGCCGGGAGCAAATATTGAATTCATGTGGAGCTCGAGACGCATCTCAACATCTGCCCAAAAGCTGTTGACAACAAAATTAAAGCCGCCCAGCTTGTTCGAGTAAAGCGTTAGACGCAGCAGATCGGTCATATGCAGCGATATAAAGTTGAGAATCTTGCTATATATGCCAGCCAGACCTTGCGGGGAATTCTGCAGCTGTGACTCGCCAATGATGCTGGTCATGTAGGGTGCCACAAAGTCCTGGCGGAATGCCTGCTCCGCCTGCTCGCAGGCATCCAGCGTGATGTAGATGAACAGACAGCGTTCCAGGTGCTCGGCGCTGCGTGATGACTGCTGCAGCGCTGCGTTGAAGAAGCGCCGCAGCTGCTGATGCACCTGCTCCTCCAGCTGCTGAATCTGCGTCTGCTGTGCTGCACTTAGATGAGTGTCACAATGTTTGGCATGAAATTTCAATTGCAGCACGTCGAGCGCGGCACGCTCCAAGTCCACAATCTGGCCGGGCTCAGCTTCATCGCCGAGCTTCAACGAGATGAGCTGCTGCAGCTTGGCCATGATTTCATAGACTTTCTTTAGACTAAGCAAGTTGCGTTGATATTCGCGTAGCTGGCGCTTCTGCTCCAGCTGCTCCCGCAGCTCTAATACATTGTCCTCAATCAGTTCGTGTATGCCTTCGATCTCGGCACGGAACTGTGAAAGTGGTCGTTGTATTGTCTCAATGGATTGATCCAGACCCACCAAGTTGGCACTCAAATTGACAAAGTCGGCGTAGTCCTCGTTTATTAAATCAATCATCGCAGCGCGCAACCCTTTCAAATAGAGTCCCAAATTGTCCCGCAACTGCTCCAAACTGGGCGCATTGCGATTCTTATGCAGAAACTCATCCACGGAGAAATTTTCCTAAGAAATTTTCAATACACATATATTGGATGTGCCATGTCAGATAACATTCGCATACCTTCATGAATTCATTTTTGTCAAAGCAGAGCTTCTCGGCGGTGCTGGACGTGGATGGCCTACGCGCTGGCTCATGCATAGCGAGTTTTGCGCTTTTAAAACAGCTAAGGAAATAATTTTAAGTTTTGAAATAATTGCCACGACCAAATAAATGCAGCAAACATTCACATTACTTAATCGATAAGTGTGTATCGATATATTTTGCACAGCTGTGGTTCTTGCAACTGAAAACGAGGTGGCAACGCCAATAAAATAAGGAGGAAAAAATTCAAATTTAGTAACTGCCTTTCGGAGTAAACTAAAGTACACGCTATAGTTGTGTTGTTCTCATTGTTCTAGAAGTTCCGCGCACTCTTCCTGTATGGAATCTGGTCTATCCGACAGACAAGTTCGCGACCAAAAAAACTGTGTCTTGCGCTAATTAAACACTTTTCAGATCTTCATAACTGTTGAGAATAATTCAACAGTCAAAGCCTCCGAGAATATTGTTTCCGCCGGGGTGAACATTTATAAGTTCACTAATATGAACCCGAGTGTGTTTTTTAAGAATTTCTGTTGTGGTAAAAGCTTAAAGAAATTTTGAACATTTTTAAGGACGTTCACCAGTATGAGTGCGGTTGTGTGTTTTGAGTGCCGATGCATTTGTAAAAGCTTTCAGACATTGTGAACATTTATATGGACGTTCATCAGTATGAGTTTTGAGCTCCGATGTACTGGGATAAGCTTTCGGACATTGTGCACATTTATATGGGCGTTCACCGGTATGAATGCGGGTATCTAATTTGAGCTTTGACGCTTCGACAAAGGCTTTCGGACATTATGAACATTTATAAGGACATTCACCGGTATGAATGTAGTAGGTGTGTCTATTGAGCTTTGTGCGTCGGTAAAGGATTTCGGACAGTGTGAACATTTATGAGGACGTTCATGGGTATGAATGTGGATGTGTCTATTGAGATCTGATGAATTGGTGTAGTCATTCGGGCAGAGTGAACCTTTATGTGGACGTTCGCCACTATGATAGCGGTTGTGTAATTTGAGCTTTGATGCTAAGTAAAAGGCTTTTGGGCAGTGTGAGAATTTATGTGGACGTTTGCCGGTATGAACGCGGGTGTGTGCAGTCAAATATTGCTTTCCCGTTTTCGCTATCACTTTGTGGCAGACTCTCTTGCACATTTACAAGATCAGAACTCTCTTCCAGATCAGAGCTCTGTTCGAAATCAGAGCTGTCTTCCAGATCAGAGGTGTCTTCCAGATCATCGTCAACGTGAGACCTTGACTTATATCTGGAAGATGACTTGGGTTTGGTTGCAAGGTTTCTGCGGCAACATCTTAGCGGGTTTGTTCTCTTAACAGTTTTGCTAATTGTCACATGCTCTTAGGAATCCTCTTTACTGGTCTCCAGATCAGCGCTCTCTATTTTTACAATATCCCTCACAATTTCCTAATCTTCTTCTTCTAGCGTATCGAGAAAGTCCTCGTCTTCATTCTCTTCCTTTTGGATCAGTTTGCAATTACGCTTAAGTCTATAATATGACTCAACAAACAAAATGCAGAGCTCGCATATCTTCTTGGGGAGTGCATCCTCACGCGTTTCTTCGAAGCTGATACAATTGTTAAGCATATCCGCCAAACTGGGTCTTTTCTTATCATCGAATATTTCAAAAAAGGGCACTGAACTGGCCATGCAAACGCGGCAGTAGAGATGTTGTAATCGTATCAATATATCGATATTAAAAAAAGTAATTTTATACGATATTAAAGGGATTCCTGATTTGATTAGCAGTGCTGGTACATCGGTGTTGCACCGAGTAAAAACAAGCGAATTGAACGCGCGATGTTTAACTGTTACGTTAATTTGATTTCAATATGATTTTCTGACTGATAATCATTTGGTCACTTGTGCAGTTAAAAAATTTGGCGACAAATGCAGCAAGCAACAGCTGACAACCTCATTAAACAATCGATAGCATTGGTTCGATAAATTTGCCGTACAATGCAACTGAAAACCAGCTGGCAACTCCGCAGTGCAATCGACACATGCACTCACACACGCACAGCTATAGTTCTATGCCATTATAAACCAGGTGGCAACGACGCAGTGCCATCGACTTGTCTCAAAACTTTTGCCGGCAAATAATAATAATAAATAATAATGAAGAAACATTCCGGATATCGCAGCAACAACAATGCGCCACGCAAGCCGCGACAGTTGCAGCTAGATGAGCAGAATCCAGTGGTGCAAGCATTTCGCAGCTATGCCACCGAATTGGATAGCAAACATGATCGCCATGAGCGTATCTTAAAACTAAGTCGCGACATTACAATTGAATCGAAGCGCATTATATTCTTCTTGCATTCCATCGATACGCGCAAACAGAACAAGGCCAAGGTGCTGGAGGAGGCTCAGCAGCGTTTAACCAAGCTGATTGAGGTAAACTTTCGCGCCATTGCGCTGGAGCTGCGTGATCAGGATGTGTACCAGTTTCGTGCCGCCTACTCGCCAGGGTTGCAGGAATTTATTGAGGCATACACTTATATGGAATATTTGAGCATGGAGGATAACAGTGGTCAACATTCGAGGACAGTGTCCAACTGGTCGGATCTGCAGTTCGTTATGCAATATGAGGAGCATGCTCCAATGTCGGAGCCTGCTCAAAAGTCTAAGGATGCTGCAAAATCGGAGTCTGCTGCAAAGTCGGAGTCTGCTCCAAAGTCGGCGTCTGCTCCAAAGTCGGAGTCTGCTCTAAAGTCAGAGTCTGCTCCAAAGTCGGAGTCTGTTCCCAAGTCGGAGTCTGCTTCAAAATCGGAGCCTGTTCAAAAGTCGGATGGTACTCCCAATGCGGAACCTGTTCAAAAGTCGGAGGATACTCCAAAGTCGCAGACAGCTGAAAGGTCAGAGCCTGCTCAACAGTCGAAGCCAGCTCCAAAGCCGGAGACTCTTCAGGATGCTTCCAAGTCGGAAGCTCTTCCGAAAGACGTTGAGCAAACACCTGGCGATCAAGTTGCTGTCGGCGTGCCTTTGAAATTTCAGTTTTATGTCGATCCAACCGAGTACATTCTGGGCGTTTCCGATTTGACGGGCGAGCTGATGCGTCGCTGCATCAATTCCTTGGGCAGCGGTGACACGGACACCTGCATGGAAACCTGCAAGGCCTTGCAGCAGTTTTACACGGGGTGCGTTTTGTTATACAACTATGTATTAAACTAAACCCATTTAAATGCAATATTTATCTCGATATAGGTTCATCAGCCTCAAATGCCCGCGTGCCCGTGAGTTGTGGCGCAAGATTACCACGATGCGGCAGAGCATGTTAAAGGCGGAGAATGTTTGCTATAATGTTAAGGTGCGCGGTGGCGAAGCAGCCAAATGTGCCAATTTTGATCAAAAGCAGGTGGATGACACCGATGAGGGCTTTTTTTAAAAACAAATTTGTAGACAGCACTTTCATTTCAAATATTTGGAAAAAGGCGCTTTAATTTAAAACATTTTTGAAACAGCGCTGAAAAACAAATTGAAAAACATTTGGAAAACAACGATAATTAACATTTTAAAAGCAATATATAGAAATTGAAAAAGCATTTAAATATACATATATACATCCAGTTAAATATACACTTAGAATTCATAAGCTTGAGGTTGTTGCTCCCTTGTGATGAAAAATAATAAATACAAGAGTCTTGCCTTTTATCTGTTCAATTTACTTTTCTTGATAAAATTCTAAAAAAATTATGTTGTAACATTTTGATAAAATCTATGATTAAGCTATCATAGGCATTTTGCAAAGTTAGCTTTTTGAAAATTTTATAATATTTCGACTTTTTCTGAGATTTTAAATTATTCTTAAAATTTTTGTCTTTTCGGAAAACAGCTGATTTTACAGAAAAAATTGTATATTTAACAGACATTTTTTTCCCACATATTGCGCGCTTTTAATTGATTTTGATGATATTTTTAATGCCGGGGTGCCGCGACGCCAACAAACAGCTGTTTGTATTTTGGCTATTTTCGTAGCTAGTTCTGGCTATTTAAAAAAAGCCAAATCTGCAAATTTAACAGAAATTTTATTATTTTTCAAAAATTGCGGTCTTTTAACAGAGAAATGTTAAGCCTCTGTTAGAAAATGTTAAAAACAACAACAAAATCGCGGCAGAAAATTCCAGGAATTTCAATTTTCAGTTTCAATTTTGCGATTTTTTCGAACATTTGTTTTTTTTGATGCAGTTCGATTCGAAATAGCATCGAATGGCATATGAGTAAAAAAAGTTGTTCTAGAGGGCCGCTGGTTTAGTGGCAAATAAGCAAAAACCGAAGTTACCGAAGGACATGCGTTCACAAACAGCAAAATTAAAGGGTACAGGAGAACGATCTTAAGTTTTTGGACAAAAATCAAAATTAGATCATGAAATTTCTAATTCATACATTATTCTTTTTATTTAAAAAACCACTTCTAAATCCGCAAAATTAATCAAAAATTACAAAATCGTTAACTCTGTTAACTGGATCAGCTGAACGTTAAAGCAACAGAAACAGCTATTTTCTTGTTTAATTAGAATTGTAGTTTGTAACTGAAATTATTTGCAACGAAAACCAGTAACGATTGGAAATTTAAAAAAGCTGGCAGCTCCTAATACTTGCGATGTTTAGTGCAGGCCTCTAATTGGGATTTAACCAGTACAACAGTCTGGCAGTTCCTAATATTTGAGATATTTTGTGCACGCCCCTGATTGGGAATTTACCAATGCAACAGTCTGGCAGCTCTGGCAGTATACAATGTTTTGTGTAGGCCTCTGATTGGGATTTTACCAGCGCAACAAGTTATATTCCATGCAGTTTACGCTGCGCTCCCCTCCCAGCCGCATATGTATGCATGTAAACTGTTATCCAGACTTGGGTGAATCAGCACTCGTAGCTGCTGCAAGATGAACGTGACAGCAGACGACAGGGCTAGCGATAGCCCTGCGACAAGATCGGGTCGTGAGGACAACTCGATGCACATTCGACTATTGCCGGAGCAAGTGCGTCAGCAGCTATGTGAGCATCTGGACGCTTTAGACGTGTGGCAGCAGCTGGCGGCATTTGTGAAACTATATCCGAATGATGTGCAACATATACAAAATCAGAATACACGCGGACGTTCGCCCACAAATGAGTTCCTAAATATTTGGGGGGGTCAGTACAATCATACGGTTTACAGTCTGTTTGCATTGTTCCACAAGTGAGTCATCAAATCTTTAAATCTTCAACTCCAACTTAACATTGAACTTTTTAGAATGAAACTGCATAACGCCATGCGCATCATCAAAGATCATGTGGATGAAAAATTCCACAAATACATTCCAAAAAGTCTTCCCTACATTAGCGATTTGCATGCTGCGCCGAGCAGCAGCTCCAAGATTAACAATGGACCACCCTTTGCCTCTACATCGGGCATTACGGAGGATAATATTAGCAATAGCTTAGAATCTCCCGGCGATATACACGTCAGCAGCGTGCAACGTGCTGCCCAATCCTTGCTGGAAATTGACTATCAAGAGCTTGTGAAGGCCACCCAAAACTTTAGTCCCGATAACAAGCTGGGCAACGGTGGCTTTGGCGAAGTCTTTAAGGGTGAATGGAAACAGCTCGATGTGGCCATCAAGGCCATGAATTATAAGCACAAACATAATGATAAAACCCAGGTGCATCTCCAGCAAAGCTACAATGAGCTCAAGTATTTGAATTCCATTCGCCATGATAACATATTGGCATTATATGGCTATAGCATCAATGGCGATAAGCCTTGCCTCGTTTATCAGCTGATGAAGGGCGGCTCTTTGGACTCCAGACTGAGAGCGCATAAATCCAAGCTGCCGATGTCACCTTTGTCCTGGCAACAACGTTTGTGCATAGCGCTGGGCACAGCCAAGTAATTGTTAATTCTAGCACTATCAGACCTGTACCCGTTTCCGAATAGTTTTTAATTTTGTGTTCCCGTTGCGGATACAGTGTGTTTCGTTGTCGGGCTTAACTTTTAAAACAAAATTTTTTTATCGATATACGGAATTCAGAATTTTGATTGAAATCGGAAATGGGAACAGATCTCTAATATATTATGTAAATTATGTATTAATGTTTCTTTCGCTTTTCAGAGGCATCTTTTTTCTTCATACGGCGCGTAGCAAGCCGCTCATCCATGGTGACATCAAGCCTGCCAATATTCTGCTGGACCAATGCCTGCAGCCAAAGATTGGTGATTTTGGACTGGCACGTGAGGGGCCAAAGTCCATAAATGCGGTAATGCAAGTGCGTCAAGTTTTTGGCACTCGAATCTATTTGCCACCCGAATTTCTGAGCTCCAAGAAACTAAGCACCGGCGTGGACATTTATAGCTTTGGTGTTGTCCTGCTGGAGGTATTCACAGGACGACTTATGGCTGAATGTGCACTGCCCAATGATCAACAAAATCTGCTTAAATATGTCAAAGAGAAGTGCCTGCAATCCTTTGAGAATCGCTTGGAAATCTTTGATAAGCATCTCGTAACGCCCATGGGTGACGAGCTGGATAAGTGCTCGCAAGCAATTGAGATGGGTCTTAAGTGTGCGGATAAAAACCCACAGGTTAGACCCTCTATGGATGATGTTGTCAAAAAGTTTAAAGCATTCAGCACCGATTCTTAAATGTAATATTATACATTCCAATTACTTTTTTACATGTTATATATTACTTTTGTTATTATAAACAACTGTTGACATTATACAAGAAATATACTTTTAAATTATTGAAGATTTTTAATTATTACAGTTTCATTTTTTTGCTTCGGGTTAACTTCGGGCTCACTTTAGATAGATTCTAACAACATCAGCTGTAATTAATAATTAGAGGCAAAGTTTTACTTATTATTTCAATTAGTTTTCTTATATTGTTTCATGATATTGTCTCAAATGTCAAGCATATATATGATTCCTGGAGGTTTCATACTGAACAAAAGGTTTTGATTCTAGCGTCATTGTCATCATTTGTGTGCTTGTCTCAATAAAAAATACGCATATATTTTGTTAATATATATTTTCGTTTTAAGTAGAACACAGGATAGCTCCATTTGTTTTTTTTTTCCGACTGATAAACAATGAATTTAAAAAATTCTAAGTTTTACAAAAGAATCCAAGAGCTGCGCCACTTCTCAAAAGATAAGATACGTAAAGATCGGGAGCAAAGTGGCGTGCGTACACCAGCCATACGTGGTGTCGAAATGGCTCTATCCGAGTCCCAATGCAATCGAGAATTTAATCTAGCCTGGTCCCCAGCACCATCACCACCCAAGGAGTCATCATCATGTCGCAAAAGTCGTAAGACAAAGCTTGGCAAGAAGAAGCTTAGTCCACGCTTGAAGGGTGGAGAGGTTTCTGGTTTCAGGCCGATTAAGATGGCGGATTCGGAGAACGAAGGTGAGGTTGCGGGTTTCATAGAGATAAATAAGAAGCGATATCGTGTGGCTTGTGGAGCACGTCCGGAAAACACAGCACGCATCGATGACGGACCAAACATTAGGTACGTTAACTCTTCCAATTTTCAACGTGCTTAATTTATTTTTTGCAGCGATTCCAAGAGCGCTATTTGTGTTTCCAATTCGCGCTATGCCATGATTGGACGCATATCCAAGTCCCTAGGCTTCAGGTTGGTCAAGGAGTCCAAATTATGGAATATTTTGTGGTCCGATTCGTTTCCTGGTGTGGAACTGTTCAAGAACATGAAACGTTTTCAACAGATTAATCATTTTCCGGGCATGATCGAAATTTGCCGCAAGGATTTGCTTTCTCGCAATTTGAATCGCATGCTCAAGCTTTATCCGCATGATTATAAAATATTTCCCAAGACCTGGATGCTGCCAGCCGAGTAAGTGCATTTTTAAGCAAACAGACCTGTTCTGGTTTCCACTTTCAGCAGCATATTGCAGAATTGAACTTCGTTCAAAGTTTCGTAGAGCTAGTATATGACTCATAAATTAACTTCAAGTGAATTGAATTGTTGATCAAAGTCAAGTGAACTCAAACCGAAAAAACTTGTCAAAAGTGAAAATGACTTTCTCAAAATCTTTCTGAAAGTGTGAACAGGAACAGCTCTAAATATCTGTCTTAGATAAAAATGGGATCGGAAGAGTATTCAAATCCGATTCCATTGGCTTCCATGACCGAGTCCATCTCAATTTCAAAACTGTGATCCTTAGTTATGGCGATGCCATGAACTATGCACTGAACCACAAGCGAACCTTCATCTTGAAGCCAGATTCGGGCGCTCAGGGACGCGGCATTTGGCTAACCAACGATCTCAAGACGATTGGACCCAACGAGCGTCTCATCTGTCAGACATATGTGCATCGAGTAAGTGGAAGCTTAAAGATTACTTAAGCGATGTTTAGACGATGTAATTCTTGCGTGAAATAAACTTGCGTTTGAGATCTTTCTTGAAGATATGCCACCGTTTAAGTATTCCGTGCCAGAAAGAATATTCAAAAGAAAGAAAAAAGAGTTTGCGATACAGTTTTCAAGACAAGTCGCTTGCTTACGCGATGTAAGATGAAAATGCATGAAAATCACTCAAGAATTGCATCGTCTAAACACCGCTTTATATAAATGTTCAATTCCATGCCCAATCCTACCAATCCCTTACAGCCGCTGCTTATAGATGGCTATAAGTTTGATCTACGCGTTTATACGCTAATCACTTCCGTGGATCCGTTGCGCATATATGTGTACAATGAGGGCCTAGCGCGCTTTGCTACCAACAAATATCTGGAGCCAACGCCTGGCAATGCCCAAGATCTCTATATGCATCTGACCAACTATTCGGTGAACAAGCGTAATTCTCAGTATGATCTCTGTGACAATGATGACTGCGGCAGTAAGCGGAAACTGAGCGCGATTAACAACTGGATGACCAGGCATAACTATGATGTCAATGAGTTCTGGTCGAATGTGGATGATGTGATCATCAAGACGGTGCTCAGTGCGTACTCCGTACTCAAGCATAACTATAATGCCTGCTTTCCTGGTCATGATACCATACAGGCCTGCTTTGAGATCTTGGGCTTTGATGTTTTGGTGGACTGGAAGCTTAAGCCTTATATCTTGGAGGTTAATCATTCACCGAGCTTTCATACCAACGAGCAAGTCGATCGTGAGGTCAAACGTCCGCTCATCAGGGACACATTGACCCTGGTCAGCACTGTTCTCGCGGATAAGAAGCTGATCATGCGCGAAGATCGCAAGCGTGTCAAGCAGCGTCTGCTCAAGTCCAAGGGTGAAACGTAAGTACATCGCAGATCTTTCATCTTAAACTGAGTTGGGTCAAAGAGTATTATCATAACTTTTCATTATCAGTGAATGAATGAAATGTTGTTTTCATTAGCTTTACTTTATTCATTATCATTTCTTTTTTAATGCTAATTAAATGTGATTTTCATTATCAATAGTTTTCTTAATGCTAATGAATTGTTATTCAAAATTATTTCGCCAGGCTACGTCCACGTGCAGTTGGTGGTGCCTCAAAGCCGCCAAATCAGGAACAAAGTCCAGCAAATGTGGCGGAAGGAGGCAAGGAGCCAGAGATTGGTTCACTGGCCCAACAAGTTGCCTGGGAAGAAAGCCATTTGGGTAATTTTCGTAGAATCATGCCGCCCGTGGATCCAGACCGAGCCAATTACTATTGCAAGTTTTATGGTCAGACCAACCAGGTGTCCATCTTCCAGGAGACAGCGGCCAGCAAGAAACGCGAAGATCTTGCACGTAAAATGCGTCTACAGATCGAGGAGAAGAAGGCCAAACAGGAGCAACTGTTGCATGCTCGGACCAAACGCAAGCGACTTATTCAGCCACGTATGGTGAGGGAGAAGCAACGTCAGCAATTATATAGATTGAAGGAGAACTGGACGCCCGGCTTTATATCGGAGGCAGAGGAGCGATTACGAAACACATGGCAGCAAATGCGTACCGAGGCCATTAGGAACCTTAAGATTACCGAAAATGTAAGTGTACAGCTTCTAAAATATTTTATTATATCCTTGCAGAGTGTATTTATGGTAGCACATTTCATATCCAGTGGGACTACGGTCCCTGAGTTGTAAAGATATATAGATAAAACATTACTTAGATTCATGTTTTCTTTCTTTGTTTTTTAACATATGTCAACCAAACTGCGCAGTTTTAAGTATTCTTATACTTTATATAGGTCCCTCAAACTTTATCAAAATTTAATAATAATTTTAATTTGTCAAAAATTAATTCGCAGAATACCTAAACACTTTATTTAATTTTTTAAGGTCTCTCGGACAATCTTTTTAATTCTTATTTTTATTATACTTTTCACAAGTAAAGCGAGTTGAATCAAAATCAGACCATTATATCTTATAGCTGTCATAGAAACAATAGGAAGAAAAAATTATTTTGTATATTTTCCGTCCTATTCCACATTCCACTTTCTTTAAATATTGTGAAAAAGAATTTTTCTTAAAGGTTGTTATTCTCACTTTTGACAAGATTTAGCAGATTGAATTCACTTGAATTTGTTAAGAACTGAATAAAGATTCAATGAACTAGACGAATAACAATAAGGAAATCTTGCACATTTTAAAAATTTCAATTCCCCAATTTGTTTCCCGAAAGTGGAAACCAGAACGGTGAAAAATTTAGTTTTGTAACTTAATTGTTTTGTATACTTTAAATGGAAGCTATATTAGAAGCACCTCTGCAAGGATATTACATTGTTTCTACTATGAATATATCTTGCCTTTAATATTTTTTAACACTTAAATCTTTATTTCCCCCAGATTTACGCACTACTCTTTGAATTTGGCCATCTAAGCAACACAGATATAACGGCTTTTCCAAACCTATATCATTATCTACAATGTGGCTATGATATTAGGGGTGCTACATGAACTCATAGATCTTAAGGGTTGGTTATACATTTCTATAAGCTGGTCATATTAGACATCTTAACACTTTGTAGGCTCTTACCAATTTAGTGGGCGCAGCAGTTGGCTCTGGTCTTAAACTGAACAGTTGCTAATTGTATGTACTATATGTATGTTTTACGTATGTATGTGTATGTATATGGGTTTTCAATTTCTTATTTCTATACTATTTATTTTTTAAATTGAATTTTACTGCAACATTATGAACAGGAAGCAGCATTAAGACATATATTTGTATATGTGTGCAGTAAATAAGTATATAGCGTAATATTGAAACAAAAACTTCATCAAATTTTCAGTAATGGGCAATCAACGTTAAAAAAATTGTAGGGTGTCGTAGAAAGATAGTATTAGTACTAAGCTAATGGACACAGGAGAGAAAACAATATATAAAATTCTGAAAAAAAACAACTTATGATTAGCTTATTAACGTTTATGTTCGCTGTATATTTATGTTATTTCTGTAAAAAAAAAAATATAAAATATTAAAAAAAAGTCTATCTTTTGAAATTAAAAAAGTAAGAATACTCTAGTCGAGTGTGCCCGACTACGAGACTCCCTGCTCCCAACTTGCATTTTAAGCAGTTCAGCGGCAACACAAGCAAGAGTGCACTTAACTCATAAACTGCTTGTCAAACTGTTGTTGCTGCCAGCTGAGACGGGCGTAATAGATTCTTCTATAACTTTGGTGCTGTTTATCCGATCGTGTTGAAATTTACACATCCGAAAGACATTGATTAAACATACATGTGTACCAAAAATCAAAGCTTTATCTTTAAAACTGTGGCTGTGGGAGTCTTTTGCGATTTGCGGGGGTGCGGGGGGGTGCATCCGAAATTTGAAATAAACTTGATCTGCGTATGGTATACAGGAACCTGCATGCCAAATTTGGTGTCTCTAGCTCTTATAGTCTCTGAGATCGACGCGTTCATACAGACGAACAGACAGACGGACAGACAGACGGACATGGCTAGTTCGTCTCGGCTGTTGATCCTGATCAAGAATATATATAGTTTATATAGTCGGAAATGCCTCCTTCTGTCTTTTATACACATTTGCTCTACTTTATAACTCCTTTTTTCCCATTTTTAATGGGAACAGGGAGTAAAAATATATGGATACCAAGAAGAAGAGATCAGGAAAAGCTCATTAAAAAAAAGCTTTTAAAAAATGTAAGATCTTGATTTTTTGCATTTAATCTATTGCGTGCATCCCACTAGTATAAAATTCTGTTTCAAACAAACAATTTTGTTTTCCAATCCCATAGCTTTGTCAAAACTGACAGATGGACAGACATACAAACGGACTCACCGACAGACAGTCGCTTCACAAACCGAATAAACTCTTTTATACCATTTTATAAAACTTAATTAATTTAGCTCGCAAAGTTAAAACAAATGCTGTGCTGACCTATCTTTAATTCATTTGCCCTACAGCGCATTGATATAAATTACTTAAGTACATATGTATGTACATATACATACATACATACGACCAAAATTTGTACATAAACTTACATATATTTTGGTATTCTTATGCTTGGCATTATGCCCATCAAACAAACATCATAAACATTTGCATTTTTGGCGCGTGTTTCTATTGCTGCTTTTATCTATGTACATATCAGAGCCAAGCAAATGGAAAATATTGAGAATCTTAAGAGCATATTCAAGTACATATATTGAATGGAAAGAAGCAACAAAAAAAAAGAGAGAGCACAGCACAATTAACTCAGTCTGACCAAGGAACAGCCACGGCATAGACATATTGTAGACATAGACATATCTAATCGTAAACTTATATAGTTTAACTGCAATTTAAAGAAAATTTAATCTATTACATTTTAGAATTCGTTAAAATTTTCCAAGTATTTTAAGCGGCATGTACAAAGTGTCGCAGGAAATACGTTTAAACACAAATGCAGCGGGTTCCCTGGGTCAAAACATAGGCGATGCCAGCGATTCCGACAGCCCGGAGAGGAATTGTATTTTTGGACGATACCAGCGCACGCCCGATGCGGGTGAGTACACTGAAAAGAACTAGTATCTAAAAAACTGAACAGCCCTATAATCCAGATATAATCAGGCTTGTTTCCCGATTAAATCTTTCGAAAAAGCTACTGCTGTTTCAAACGGAAACACACATTCAACAGCGATTTAGAATGAGAAGTACTTGAAAATAAAAATAGGTCTAAATTTTAAAATCCAGGGACTATTGGGATTAAAACACAAATAATTTTGTTTTTTATGAGACGCCTCCGTCCCTGTTAAGTACTAGCTGTTACAACCCTGCGTTCTGCTGATAACTATTTAATTTTTTTGGGGCTAAAATAAAACCACGAAATTTTACTTTTAATAGATTGCAGATGTAAGTCTCCCATGCAAAGTGATTTTCATCAATTTCCAACCCAATAACTATGTCATAAATTTTAATAATTTCAAAAAATTATTCTTGGTCTTTTTTTTCGAAAAATAAATTTACTTCCTTTTACATTTTTGAAAACAGAAATTGTTTTTAAATAACTTATTATCATTGATTAAATATTTAAAATTCTAGTGCATATATTTTTTTCTGAGTGTGTGTGTTCCATATGCGGAAGTAAACATGGATAAATCTATTTATAAACAATTAATACTACTCCATTCAGATGCATATCCCACAGAGCCGGCACAGGTCTACATAGCACCCGAGTTGACCGATGCTGGGAAGGTGCAGCTGCTCCATTTGCCCAGCGGCGCAGTGCGCCTCAATTCATCAGTGAGCTTCATCATCAAGCGGAATGGGGTGAAGGGCAACTTTGATGTGCGTCTCGAGAGTCCAAGTGGTCAGCATGGTCCGGCTATGCTGCTGGAGCAATTGGATCCTGAACGGTTTCAGGTCCAGTGCCAATTGACACAGGCAGGTTTGTATAAAGTGCACATTAAGTGCAATTCTGTCCCGCTGCCCAAGTCGCCCTACATAATAGTCACCATAGCGGGCAATACTCCAACGGAATGCTCCACAGAAGCAGCTGCACCAAGTTCAGCAAGTGTGTGTCTTTTAGATAAGGTTTTTTAATAAGTTCACTTAGCAAAAGGTTTTCTTTTGCAGTGCCTATTTTCCAATCGGATGCCAGCAAAGTGCAGAGTCGTGGTCTGGGCCTGATGCACATTAATCTTCTTGAGCGGAATGAGTTTACTGTGGATGGCAGTGCTGCTGGCAGCAACATGCTCTTTGTGGGCATTTTGGGTCCACAAGGTCCTTGCGATGAGGTCGTGGTTAAGCATTTGGGCCGCAATGTTTATCGTGTGATGTATCAGGTGCGTGATCCTGGCAATTACATCCTGGTCGTCAAATGGGGTGAACAACCCATTCCAGGATCTCCCTTTAGTATCAGTGACGAGTAAGCAGTCAGGTCTGTTCCGAATTCCACACGTTTTTGAAAAGTAATTTCGCTCAAGTTTTTTATTTTATGTGTTTAGTTTTTACTTTGCAAAATCGATTTTGAAACAGTTTCAATAGCAAAATGGCAATGCTCTATAAATGAAATAAACTATAATTATATTTGTAATATCAAAAATTAAATTGCTTAAGACTTTTCTTATTACTTAGAAATAAACAGGTCTGTTCCAATTTCCAAAACCGATGTTTGGATTCGAAATTATTAGCTATTTTGAATTCCCAATATCGATGGAAAGATCAGTTTGTTTTTAAGACAGTATATTGAGAATTATTAAAATTTACTATTGAAAAGAAAAACGATTACCTTTTTATACCAAAAGAGGAATACAAAATCGAAATCTCAGAAAATAACAGTTTAATCATAATTATAAACTTAAAAGTAATCATTATATTTAAGTAATAATTAAAGCTAATTACTAATCTACATATATGTACATAAATAAAAGTACAAATATTATAAATAACATCTTTTCTCTTACTCTAAGAACTTTAGACATTAAGTTTTGAACGGAAACCAAGTTCGCAAAAGTCCCGAAAAAAAACAAATAAGCGACATTCCTGGTGGTAAATAAATTAATGTACAAAAATAGTTTTAAACATGTTATACATACATAGTACATTCATACATACGTACATAATTTAAAATTTGTTCGAAATGTTTTGCACTTTTTAGAAATTGTAAGCAAAAAGTTCTAGTTGGAATTAGAATTCGGAATAGTCCCTGCATAAATGCCAATCAAGCGACCTTCGCAGCTGAGTTCCTTGTTGCGGGAGGCGTTTTCCAACAAAGTTCATTCTATGTGCAATCTAATGATGATTACCAGCGACGACAGCGACAACATTCGAAAGAGCAACATTATCATTTTTTGTTATTTAGCCGACGCTAATGACGTTCCCATTTAGTATATGTGTTATTTCTAGAGTGTGGCGGGGGCGGTTGCGGTTGCAGGGGTATGCCTTCAACCTAATGATGATGACCATACAAGAGAATATGAGTGTATGTATGTATGTGTGTGCATGTGCGCGCGCTAACAAAAGCAGTTGCGCATCATTGAGGGGGACTTTAGTTGGGAGGGGGGTGCACAAAAGGTTGATACAGTCGCAGTTGATGATGATGATAATGCGTTTGCTTTGCTCGCCTTAACGAGCTGCTGCTGCTGCCGCCGCCGCTGTCATTGCCATTGCTGCTGTTGCTGATGCCGCCGACTGGCGCGCTTAAGATAAATTACATGGTCATGCCCATGCCTCCATGCTGTAAAGCTAGCGGGTCCTACACTACAAAGCATTGCTCATTTATGCTGCCAGTGGGCGTGGCTGCGCTTTAAATTTAATAACAATTCTTAATTTTTATAATTTTAGCCTAGTATATAAAGAATAATATTTAAAGATTTGGCGCATTTTCATAAGGTATTTTACAAAATTTGAAATTTTTTGCACATTTTGCAACTAGCTGGCAACGCTGTTTGGCCTGAAACGCAAGACACTAGCTGCACCATTCACACCATGTTGCGCGCGCTATTGCTGTCTCGCTTGTACAACATCATTATGGCTGTATACGTCTTGCCATCATTATAGTGTTGGTAAATCTCATTCGAGCTGAGCTGTTAACTACGTTTTTCGTGTGTGTGCTCCAAGGAGATAATTAAAATTAAATTATTTAACTTATTATTAAGTTGTGTGTTGCGTTGTGTTTGCTTGTATTGTAACTGCGCGCGTTCACAGCTGTGTGTGCTGCTGGTGCTCTACCTATGTGCTGTTGCTCATTGAGTATTGAAATTGCATTTCTTGCCATTAAAGCATAGCAAAAGTATGTACCTGCGTGTATGTATATGTGTGTGTATCTGTGTCTTTATTCCTCGCAAAGGGAAAAATTGATGTACGCGTGTGTGTGCGTTTGTGTGTATTCAAGAAAAGTAACCATCTCTTTGCTCCGCAGATTGTTGTTGTTGTTGTTGTTGTTGCTGCTGTTTGGCCCCATCAACTGAGGGGCAGCAAGTGCCAATGTAGCGGCGACAGCGTCGTCGTCGACGTCGCGCTGCTGCTGGTGCTTCTTCTTCTTGTTGCTGCTGCTGCTGTAGCATCTTCATTTGGCTCCGCAGCCGCCGCCGCAGCTTTTGTATACTTGAAATACCGCTTCAGTACAACTTGAGTCGCCGTCACGTCAGCTACATACTTTCGTGTTGTTGTTCTCTGCGTGATTGCAATTTACACCTTGCATTCACCTTTTGTTTACCAGCTTTACACTACGTGTGTGAGTGTGCGTGTATGTGTGCGTATGTGTGTGCTGCTCTCTGCCGGTGTATTTTTACAGCTTAATGATAATTTACAACGCTCAATTACATGTGCATGTGTGTGTATGTGTGTATACGTTAATATGCATGTGTGTGTGTGTGTGTAATTCTAAGCCGCTGGCAGTTTTGTTGTTACTTTTTGAACTGTTGAAAGGAGCAGAATGCAGCTATAAATTGATTTTTAAAAATAAACATAATTAAAATAAAAAACAATTATTTTAAAATAAAAATGCATAAAAATAAGTTTGAATAACTAAAATAAAATTGTTTAAAAACGATTTTAAAAGTTTTAAAAAGTTTATCTTTAACAATTGTTCAAATTGAAAAGTAAAATGCATAGAACTTTAATTAAGTTTTAAGAATACCCTTCTTAATAAAGTTGATTGCATTAAAGTGCACGCTCTCTCAGGTGTGCGTGCTTAATGTAAACATATGTTAACATATGTGAGAAGTACAAAAACGGAAAGAAAAAACTATCTTCTCAACAAATTACAGGTGCTGTGAATAATACCCTTAATGAGGGTACAACAATTTTGTCACGAAATTTGTAATGCATATCAGCATCATCAGCCGACACGAAGCCTGTTTAAACTATCCTATATAAATAGGGAACATCGAAACTATCTGGTTTCCACTTTTGCAACATTTTGCCGAAATGAATTTTCTAAAATGTTTCGGCTCTTAGTAAAGGCTTAGAGCAAGTGAAATGAATTAAATCGGAATATCAAGTGAATTCAATACTAGATCAAACACAAGTGAAGTTAATTCGCAAAATATTATAAATTGTGGAAATGGGAACATTAAAGAAAAGCTCACATGCGCAAAGACAGACTGAAAGTGGCCTGTTCCGAAATCCAAGCGTTTTTAAGAAGTACAGACTAGTTAATTCAGAACAATTTATTATATACTGTTCCTGATTTCACTTTTACTTTTTATTTCGTTTAAGAAAAGCATAACTTTAACATTTTGAGCAAATTTTGAACGGAATCAAAATGCGAAAGCGGCCTGGTAACTCAAAATTGCTGAGTTTGATATTTTACAGATGCCTGTAAAATCAATTTTTAGATTCTAAGACAGCTTTAAGATCTGCAGAACTGTTCCTATTTCCACGTTGGGAAACATTTTGGGAAATTACAATTCCTGCCATTAAACTTTCTTATTTCTGTTTATCTAGTAAATTTAATTCTTTCCCAATGTCAAGTTTATTCAATCCTTGATATAATGCAAGTTTAAATAAGAACAGTTCTGATATCAACTCTATCCTTGACTAACTTGATAACTAACGTTGCTTGACTTTACAAAAAATAACACTGAAAGTTTTTAATTCTTGTCAAAATATTTTAGGTGTGGATGAAAAATACAAATATGTTTCCATACTGCTAAGCGTGCTCCATGTCCAACTTCAACTGGCAGCCGAAATTTGTTGGGCTACCGTTTGTCGCGAGTGAGACCCATGTGAAATGCCTGTAAGTTTGCAAAATATATTGATTTAATTATAAACTTGTTAACAATAATGATATCACAACTCTTATAGTATGAAAAATTCAATAAAAAGCGTCGACAATGGGAGGATAGTGGAGTATTAGAGCTAATTAAACTATGGAAAGTATGCGCCTATGAATTGCGCACAATTAAACGAAATGGACACCTTTATGTGGCTATGGCAAAGCAAGTAAGTTATGAAAGTTACATTTATTAATAATATTAGTATAGGCAGCAACAACTAGTGTTTATTCAGAACAATTGATTTGGGGTAAATTAAAATCAAAAAAATCTTGTTAAAAAGTTAAAATGGGAACACTAAAGTATAATTGACTCAGTAGAAATCGAAACACATAACTAAATTCTAAACATTGCTTTTTCTAACAGCTGACGGGTCTCGGCGTACCCGTTACCGCGCTTGAAGTACACTTTAAGGTAAACAATCTAACACAACGTTATCGACAGGAGCAAAAGACATTTGAGACAACGGGCATAATCAGCACTTGGAAGTTCTACAGTCAAGTGGATGATGTGTTTAAGAGCCTCGCTGCACACACAGGTTACAAGTGAGTAGGAAGAATCTTATAACTAAACTCAAAATGAAACTGATTAATCAAATATATTTTCCAACAGAGATAAACGCATGACGAGCACCTCGAATGCCAGCAGCTTACCATCCACATCAGAGTCACCAGTTTGGAAAAATCCAATGTCTCAACAAGAGTTTAACAGTAACAACACGGAGGGGTTCTATAAGTAAGTGTTTTATTAGATCTTCTGCTTTTTATTATACCCGTGTCAGGACACGCCTCCCACATGTCTATCCGTGATTCCGTCCGTTGAACAAACTTACCAATTCTGAGATTTAGTATTATCTTAACATGTTTTTGTATGAAAAACTTTTTTGCTACTCAAGCTATCTAAACCAAATTTCAATAATCTGCGTTTTAGTATGTTCTTGTAATGGTGATCAAACTTAATTAAAATCGGGCGAATATATCTTATAGCTGCCATAGGAACAATCTGTTGAAAAATGAGTTTTTGCATAAGAAACTTTTTTGTCTATATAGATATTTCAACAAAACTCGCTACCCTTCAATTTAAGTATGATCCACATTTACTACCAGACTACTATATCTTATAGCTGCCATAGGAATAATCGCTCGAAAATTAAGTTTTTTTTAGGAAATAACTTTTCTATCCCTTTTTTAATTTGTATTAATATCAATTATCCTTGCACAGAACGGAGTACGGCATGCACCGCCACTTTATGGACCACTCCCAACCGCCGCCCAATGCCGGCAATGTGGACAATTTCATGGCCTCATCGGCGGCGGTGGCAGCGGTTGCTGCAGCGGCCTCAGCACGGCTGGCGGATAGCAACATGGAGCAGCAGATGCAGAATGCGGCAGGCGCTAGCGGTGCTGGACCGGGTGGCAATACCAATGGCGGTGTGCCCAACTATAATAAAATCAAAAAGTCCCACGAAGATTATGATAAGTTTGTTGATATTGTGAAAAACATTGTGGACACACACAAATCAACGCCGGATAAGGTGGATACATTTAGTGATTTTATCAAATCGTATATGAAACGTTGGCCGGAGCGTCTGCAGGATGAGGCGATTAATCATATGACAAATTATGTTATTGTCAAGAATATGGAGCATAGCATGGGCGGAGGAGGTGGTGGAGCAGTGGGTGGACTCCACAATCCCGAGGGTGTCAATAATAGGCAATAACAATACAAGCAGGAGCCCAACAATTAACCAAATGTTGTTGGATTTGGCAGCTCCACGAAACTAAGCGCAGGGCGATGGGGGCGGCCAGTATTTACTTAAAAAACTAAAACAAAAAAAAAAAAACAAAACAAAAAGAACACAAAATCAAAAACAAAAGAAAAGCAGATAAAAAGTGGCGCGCAGTTACTTAAAAACAGGAATTATATATCTACAATTAACTGAGAGATCGTTCAGTTTTGCTTAGATTATATATATATACATATTATATTATATTATATTGTAAACGTTTCATGCAGTATTTTTTGTATAGTTAAAATATACATTAAAAGTTTTTAGTTTTATGCAAGCATTATTTCACTAACATTTCGAATTGACTTCGAAAATAAGTGAAATAAACACATACATACACACACACACATAAATTGTAGAATATAGAGAGTACAATACGAGCATATGTAATACGTTTAGATATCATTTCCTACTGTTAGCTGTAAACTACACAAAACCTAAATGAATAAACGCTTTAAAAATGAATTCTTGACTATGATTATGAAATTTCAACTCTGATAACTTTATCAAAACTGAACCGATTTTCAAGCGGAATATCTTTCTGGTCATAACTTGTCATCTAGATTGATTTTGCATTCGAATTTTATTGAGTTTAAAAAAATAATATTTTGATATTAATATATTTTTCAAAACTTTTTCTTAGATTGTTCAAAAACATAAAAAAAATTTCAAAATACGAAATTTTTTTAAATTTAAATATAGAAAATTGTTTTTTTAATAGATGACCGAAATCATCGTATTAAGGCTTGTTCCGGTTTCCACTATCGGTAAGATATTACGTAAGTTGCTTTTCCTTAAATGTTTGCATTTTCCCTTTTGGTAAGATTGAAACCGGAATGACTTGCCATTGAGATAGGATTCAATTCACAACATGAACAGCAATAATGCAATTTTTAACCTTCAAGAATATTTCAATTCCGCAAAAGCCGGCAAATGTGGAAACCAGAATACGCATGATTATTACAAATATACAATTAATTAATATATAACTTTATGCTTAACTTTATTTACTTAAATACGTTGTATCTGACAAGCTACACTATTGAACATGTTTGCCGTTTTGGCGGTGGGCGCAGTGGGCGTGACCAGGAAGCGTGCAAAGGTGCCTCCCTTGTTGTCCGACAGGCGACCCGGATTGATGACCAGACAATCGTTGACCAGGCGTATGAAATGACGCTGATCGCTAGGCAAGATCAAAACATTGGGCAGCTGCTTCAACTGTGCATATTTGTGGACCAGCTGGGAATCGTAGGACATCTGCTCATCCGGCGAGGGGCAAATGGGATAGAAAGATCCCTGATTGAACAAATGATTGATGACGCGATGCATGCGCTCGCCCGCATTGGCAGCAAACTCATGGCTAAGCAGATGATCCAGCACATCAGTGGAGCTGACGCCCAGCACAATGCCATCCAAATCTATCAGCGAGGGGTCGGGCAGCATGTGTAAGTTTGGATATGTTTTGCGTAGGGTAAGTGAGGGCGTGGGATACACCGCTGGAGCCATGGCATCCTTGTGGCAGCTGACCAGCAGCACGTTGGTGTGGCTGCCTGCGACCTCCATGATGAGCGCAATCATCTTTTCGAAAAAGGAATCAAAGGTTTCGGCCAGTTCGCCAAGCTGATTGTGCTCAGCGGGAACAAAGGGACCGGTTAGAAGCAGCACATCGGGTCGATGATCCTTAAGGTACTTAAGTAGCTCATGCAGCGGCTCGTAACAAAGATCCGTGCTGTCTGTATAAGGACCCGCTGCAACGACAAACTGCACATCCCGATCCACTTTTAAAGGCGGCGGCATTGACAGTTTACGATCTGAATAAATCTCCTCCACCACAAAGGTATCGCCACGTGGTATAAAACCCTTGGCTAGCACCACTTGACCCGGGAATATGCTGCTGGACTTAACGCGCGAAAAGTTAAGTGACAGAAACTTCTCATTCGTGTCCAGCACGGCCAGCAGCGCGGAGTGAGCATCCAGCGGACCATCATCATCGGAATGTATCATGCCCACGGCATGCAACACATGCAACGCTTCCAGCGTATGCCGATCCTGCGGATACCAGCTGCATTCGCTTACCTGCTGAGCGCTTAGTTTCTTTTCTACAAGCGCCTGGCCAATGTCTACCAGACGATCATGCAAATCCTCACAGCGTTCAAAGAGTAAATCATTCATATAGCTCAGATTGGCCATGGTCAGCGGTGCACCGTTGTGCAGCAACTGCTGCTGGACGGGCAGCGTGTGCTCCACTTGTGTTTGCCAGTTGCAGCCGGAGAGCAGCTTGGGATGACCAAAGGTGTCCACAATATCGCCGGGTTTTCCAGTTATTGTAGCTGTGCCGGGCGTACGCTGTGAGGAGGACTGTGATGCGGACTTCGGTGTGTAGCTGGCGGGGCTAAAGAGCACGCCGCTCTTGAGTTGCGAGCTGCGCGAGCTAGCCTTGGGTGTCTGTGGCTCCGTGCTGCTAGACTCGCTCACATAGTCATCCATCACAGGATCATCTTCAATCAAACCGTAGCTGGCCAAAGAACTCGTGTCCAAAGCAGCCGTTGTGGCAGGCAGCGATTTCTTCGGTTTCTTGCCGCCCTTTTCACGCTTCACCTGCAGCACCTTGCGCTCAAATTCACCCAAATTTTGAACCGTAGGCTCATCACCACGCAGATGGGACAAACTAAATGCCATCCATTGTTCCACAAATTCGGTGGCATCGTCCATGTTGTAGCTAATAGCTAGTTCCATGCATTTGTCCAGCACGGGCTCGGTGGGCTCCACGCCCATTTCATCGAATTGTTGTTTTAGTTCCGTATCCATTTGTGCGTGTAAATAAATAACAACTTTTTGATTATGAAAGTATTTTGGCGGGAAAACTGCAATTACTTGATGCTGCTTCTTCTGAAAATGACATTCGCAGGGACAGATTCGATAATAGAGCTGTCGCGTTGCGCTCAGAATAAGTTGTATTGAGCGACTCATCGAATTGAAATAAAGAACTTATTCAGTCGCTCATGAGCGATATCAGTCATTTTATTGTATAGTTCATTGTTTTTAAGATCACACGACGCAAGACTTGCGAGCAATTATCTTACGTACAATGAATGAATTTCAATGTCGCAAGAGTTCGGTAAAAAAAATTGTGTTTATGTGTTTTACAGCATTAAGCACACTACATGAACATAAAGTTGTAAAAAACACAACAATTAAAAATAGCCAAAGAGACATTTGAAAAATTTGCAATTCTTTTATTTTAATCTTAACTGCAAATGTCGTAATTTGAAAAAGGATTTAGTTCACGAGCTAAAAATTATCTACTGAACTTCTTCATCTAATTGAACCAGAAGTGCCAGCACTAAGGACTGTTATCAGCTGCTTCTTATTTCAAAGCAATATTATTCGATAATGCATTGAGCTGCCACATGTAAACTGAACTAGGTGGCATCACCAGTATGTGTGCGTTTTGCAACACTAGCATTATAGTCAATGCAACAGAACGGACCATTTCTCGGGCGTACAACAAAATTAATAATTATTAAATTTATAGTCATATTTAAACACAAATGTGTGCAAAATGTTAACTGCGCTAATTGTTGCGCACAAGCAGCAACTGAAAATGGCGCTAACAAAGTAAACAGTCGCAGCGAACAATAACAAAAACAACAAGAGACCCTCTGCAGCAACAATACAATAACCAGCAACAACAAAAGCATAATTTCGTCAATTTGCATATTAATAATAAAAATAAAAAATACAAGATAGAAAGCAGCGGATTAGGTAATAACTGCACGCACAAAAGCAGAAAATGAGCAAGCTGGAAACGGATTCGGACAGCTCTGAGGAATTTTTCGATGCCGAAGATTCGACACCCAATGCCAATAATCGCCACTCAACGCTGTGGTAGGTGCAGCCCAGGGTGTAATTGTGTTAGGTGGTGTTTGTTGTCATGTGAGAGGCAGTTACCAATTGCTTATAATCGGTTATTTTTTTGTGTTAATAAACGATTTTATTTTATCGAAAGTTCTCTTTTGATCAATTCCAAGTGTGAGATTTGTAGTTATTAATTGTTAGTTGTGTTGTAATCGGTATTTTTCTTCTAATCGATGATAATTATATCGAAAGTTCCAATTTGATTAATGAAAAACTTATTGATTATTTTCAAAACAATCTGAAAAATGTATATTTATCATATCACATATTAAACAAGTACAAAATTTAAATCAAAGGAAAATAAGTTAAACATGCTCCCATTTCCATTTCGCTCCAATCCAAAAATAAGCATTTTGATTGGAAACTTACAAAAATTTAAATCGAACTACTTTAAAAACATAATTTACTTAGATCAATTAGGCTATTTAAATCTGAATTCACGTGCGAATGAATTGAATTCGAAAATGATTGACTAAACATGAATATTTCAAATAAAAAGAAAAAACGACAATATTTTTATTTGTTACTCATAATTTTCAATTAATCAGTTAATTCTTTGCAAAAAATTAATAGTTATAGTATTTATTTTTTAAGAGACCTGTTTAAACTGGTTTTCTCACATACATACCTAACAATGGTAACTGGTAACTGGCCTGTGGCATGACACCACCTGCTATAATTACACCCTGACTCAGCATGACTCACCCTATTGAAACGCATGTTTGTTGTTGCTTTTTACCATTTACGTTTTACAGTCGCAAATTGCCGTTGGAGTGCGCGCAGGAGTTCATCTTTCCGGAGCCAGCTGTGCGTGTTAATGCGGCCGCCTCATCGGACAGCGATGCCACGCCCATTGGGGCAAATACGCCCGCCACACGCAGTCCCACCAACAGTTTGGGCGCCCGGCTCAAGCAACAGGATGCAACAGCAGCAGCTGCAGCTGCGGCTGCCATCTTCGTTGAGCCCAAACCCCTCAAGGGCGTGGTAAGTGTGGGTGGATTGGCGAGGGGGGTTTTGTTTTTGGCGTAGAACTTGGGAACCCTGTTTCTTGTTTTGTTTTTGTTTTTGTTTTTGATTGCGTTGCGTTCAATTTTTAGATTTGTTTTGACCTTTGCATGAATTTTGAAATTATTTTCAAATAATTACGTTTCGTTGTATTCTATTTCTATTTGAAGTGTGGAGTGCTTAGTGAGAGGGGTTTTTTGGTGAAGAATTTGGCAACCCTTTTCTTGCGTGATTTTGTTTTTGTTTGATTGCATTGCGTTCAATTTGAAATTTATTTTGACCTTTGCATGCATTTTGTAAATATTTTCAAAGAAATAAACATACATTTGTTTGCTTTCTGTTTCTAAATCAAATTCTGTTGATTCTGTTTATAGAGTCTAGGAATTCTGGCATTCCCCATTTTTGCAAATATTTTGCATTTGTTGCACGTTTGCGTTTTCCCTTTTTCTGCTTGGTTGCACACTTTATGCAAAAAATCAATGCCAATTTCCGTGCGCGCGATTTCACTGCTGATTCCCAAATTTAAACAAAACAGCAAATTAATTTTGCCCCTTCCCCTACATGTCCCCCCCTACCTTGTGCGTTTTCTCTATTACTCAAGCAAAGCATTTGGTTTATTTGTTTTTAGAATTCATGTTTGTATTTTGTATTTGCCCCCCAACTAAACGTGTCGCATTGTGAAAGGGTTGCCGCACATTGTCATCGGTGGTCATGCATATATGTATAAGTTGTGAGGGTTGCTTAAAGAGTTATCTATCTAAACAAAACTTTTCAACGTGACTGACTGATTGGTGAACACCGCAAAGCCCAAACCTTTAAAGATAAAAAGCTGCATTTTTCACAGTAGTTTCATCTAATGCTGAAAGTGCGTACTAAGTTCTGTCGTGAAATGTGGAAAATTTGCGGAAAACTGTAGTATGCAACTTTTTTGTTTATCCTCCTCATTTTCAAAAATCTATATGAAAATTTAAAAATGACTGCGTACCAATTTTCGGAAAGTTCACCCCCTTGTGTGAAACGGTGGTCAATGAAAGTTTAATTTCTGAGCGACTTGCTTACAATTTATCTTATCGATCTGCTTATACATTTCTTGTATAATAAACTTTTCTACAAAAGTATATATTTTGACACTCCAGAAATATGTGTTTTTAAGGTATTTGCTTTTCATCTCGGACAAACTCAAAAAGTCAAATGACATTTTCTCAAAATTTTTCGAGCAAACCTCGGTTATTTTGTTGATTAACCATTTTTTTTTTGTCATTTGTTGACTCTTTTTAGCCACAAAATGTGTCATTTCACTGCTTGGCTTAGTCACATACTATGTATTAATAAATTTATTTAATTTTATACACTGGCAATTGTTAGCAACATAATTATGTGTTTCACAATATGAAAATATATAATTTTAGCTTATCAAATTGTTGTTGCTGTTGTTATCGTCTTATCTTCGCCGGCGTTGTTCTAATTATGGTTAATAATTGTTGCTTTCGGCTTTTCTTTTTTTATCGCTGTTGTACATATTTCTCTGATAATTGCTTTCGGTCAAGGTTTGGAGTTGACCCATATATGTATGTACATTAGAGTTGGGTCGATCCGATCTGAACTAGTTCGAATGAACGTTTAATCGAGTATCTTGAAATTGCGTAACTTGAAATTCGTTGAACATTCAATAGTTTCAACAATTTTAAATATGATTTGATTACTAAATGAACTTAATACGAATAATTCGTGTATCCGTAAAGAAACTAAAGAATTGATGAAATCTTTTATCTGGGAAGGAACTAAAGGAACGATAAGTTCTTTTATCCAGAAATTAACTAAAGAAACTATTAGTTCCTTTATCTGAAAAGGAACTAAAAGAACGATTTGCTATTTTGTCCCGAAAGGAACTAAAGGAATGATTAAAAATAACAAAAGAACCATTATTTTTACGGTTCCTGGAATAAACGTAAATAGTCAAAAGAATCAATTGATTCAATTGAACTACAAAGTAAAACTTTTATTACATTTAAAATGATTATGGTTGAAGCACCGAACCCACGTCACACGCTTTCATTCATTGCTCATCGTTGTGTGTTGTTGCTGAGGGGGAAAGGGAAGGAGTTCGCTCTTATCGGACAGTTTTGAAAGCTCTCAAAAAGTTGGTTGTAAAATAATAAATACGTGTAATTTGTGGCCCAGTTTTGTGTCTTGTTGAGAAAAAGATTCGCTTTCAAATGAGCTATTTACTTTTAGTTATTGTTTATTGTTTTTAATTTATTGTTTGGACTTTTAGTTATGTGAACTATATTTTGATATTTGTTTAAACTTTAAAGACGTTATTCTAATTTTCCGTAAACATGTTTGCTCTTTATTTTCATATTTTGTGCTCATTTCGTATAAAAAAAACCAACGAATAAAATACTATATATATATAAATAAATTGTATAACTTACATGAAACACTTTAAAAAACCTCAACTTGTATATATAAAATTTATATATATATACTAAAATAAAACAAAAAACCATCAATATATTTATCAAAAATAAATATGTATATCGTACATATAGTCTGGTAGACAACGCTTTCAAGAACTACGTCAATGCATGCAAAATGATGAAGATGATAATCCAGGAAATACACTCACACCTGATTCTCAGGTACTAAATCTATTTTCAATCTCAAAATGTAGCATAACCCAAAAAAGCTTAAGTTTCTTTTATCTTTATCATATGTTTATTCTAAGCTCTCTTTCTGTGTTTACTGTGTCCTTTGTGACTTGTTTCTTAACTAATCATAAATATATTTACTTTAAACAACCACAGAACAGTTCCATGGATGGCGTCTATCCATCCACCAATCGACCCACGCATCCATTTAAGGTCATCGAAAGCGATACGATGAGCATACAGAGCATGACATCCCTGGGACGCGTAGGACGTATTTTAGCGGGCAGTATTGATCCTTCAGGTGAGTTTTCAGTTAGAGTTGAAATCGGTTGAAACTGCTTCGAGAAAAGGTGAAAAATTGAATGACTATCTTTTTAAGCGCTTGCGGAGAGTATTATAACAGAAAGAGACACCTCCGAACTCATTAGATATATATATTGTTGCCAAAACAATCTAGTTCTACAACTGTTCTATGGTAACTCAGCTTTCTTTAAAAATATATTATTTAAACTTGGCACTGATGTTGCTTTTTGCTATAGGCATTGCATATGTCGGAACCGGTTCGGTTTACTATAACATATAGTTGCCTTAGGAAGGGTTGGTAAAACTTTTTGCTTTTTCAAAATTTACCTTGTATTCGTTTTCGTATGTCATACTGACCAAATCTTATGAAAATCGGGCGATTATATCTTAAAACTGTCATTGTAACAACCCATTGCAAAAAAAAAATGAAAATACAGCAATGGTAGCTTAGGTTTTGTTTTCTTGTTAGCTAAAACATCCTACACTTAGAATCTTTAAGAATTTTTTGAAAACTTAATACTCAGCAAACATTCACCATTCAATCAAATTTTATACACTTGTATTTTTCGCACAGCAATCAGCGTTGATCGTGAATCGTTGGCTTCAATGAATGCCCAGCAGCAGCAGCAGCAACAGCAACAACAACAACAGCAGCAGCAACTGCAGCAACAGTTGCAGCAACAACAACAACAAATACAACGTCAAACACCGCCACCCACAAATACAAACACAGCCATTGCCATGTCCACAGCCACAACAGTTTCAATAGCAGCAGGAAACCCCAAACAGGCGCTGCTTGTGACAGCTTCCGTTCCAATGCAGATGAGCAGCGGCACCATAATGCTGCAGGAGCCGGATGTGATAGCCAGCACAAAGTTGGCGCACTCGAAGACAACCGATTCGATAACCTCCAGCGGACCGGTGGCGCCGCCGCGTCGCAAGAAGAAGTCAACATCGTCGTCGTCACGCAAGTTTTCCAGCAGCAGCTCGGAGCAGTTCAACATGAACGAGGGCATGCGTCTGCCTGGAGCGGATACGGAGGACACCGACAGCGATACGCGTTCGGTACAAAGTGTGCGTGATGTGCAGCAAAAGCTGCGCGATGATATTGTCAAGGAGTTTGAGAGTTCCTTAAATGATGTCAGCATCAAGGCGAGCAGTAATACGCTAACCTGCTCCTCCACCAGCACAATAGTATCCGCATCCGCTTCGACAGCTACAACCACGCCCTCATCCTTGGCACAAATGGCTGCCACAAGTCATGCGTGTCATGTGCGTCCCTTGGCCACGGCAGCCATACTGGTGAAGCCTTCGCATTCGTTGGGCAACAGTTCCACCTCGGTCTACTCCAAGCCAAGTCCTTCTAACTCCGCCAAGAGCAATTCGGCGCCAGGACGTGTCAGGTGAGCTGAATTACTTTTATAAGTTATGTATTTATTAACTTAACTTTCCGCATTGCAGTTCCATTGATCCCAATCAGGGTCTTAATCTGTTTAGAGCCCTGCAAGGCGGTTATGTTGTCAAGCCACGCGACGAAGCCAGCAACAAGGCGCAGGGTCCGCCGCAGGACGAAATTGAGCGCATCGAAAAAATGCTTATGGAAAGCGCTTGTCGACCTAAGCTCGCCGGCAGCGGCTCCAATAGCCTGGGCAGTGCCACACGGTATGTTATATCTTAAATTTTAAGCGAGGAATTCGTTTGGATTGTTAGGACTAGGATAGTTTTTAAATACTTTGAGGCTTTAATTGGATGCAGAAAGTGACAATTGAAATATAATTTTGTAATCACTAGGAGTGTAAACACCCATGATATAACCGTGATACAACCGATGATCTGTCACGATATTCATAGAAATTAAGATTTATGAATGCTTGTGAAAAGTAACGTTGATGGATAATCGTAGAAAAGATAAAGTATCGATGGTCGCAGCAACCTAAGAAGTATCGATTTTTAGTACTCAATTCGCAGTAAAAAATCAATTATATAGATTTATTAATGTTTTTTACAACCCATTGAAAGGCTGTTAATATCTTATTAAAAGTTCAGATCAGCTTAAAGTGTAACTTTTAAATATAACTGTAAAAACAAAGAAACGGATCTATACAATAATTGTCATGATATTTAGAGCAATTATTTAATTGGCATATCTTAATTGTTGCATAAGTTAACAGTTTTACTGTGTTCCCGAATTCTTTTTGATAATACGAGATATTAAGGAGCATAGATTTTAGAAATAATAATATCAAGGTGCTGTAAATGAACTTTAGTATAATTGAAATAAAATGACATACAATAATTGCGAGATTTCTTCACAGAAGCACTTCTGATCTCTACATAATGTACAAAACTTGGAAATTGTGCGTCAAGTTAGTTGAATACAAAAATATGCTAAGTAAATTAAATAAATTAATGCTAGATTTTTATTGCTAAAGTTCATTTCGACAGCTTTTGAATTAAGTCAACAATTAAATTCATTTAATTTTCAATACTTTTTTTCTATAGTTATACGGCTTTGTATCGAGGCATCAATGATAAGGAACGGCGCAAGTCAGCCGGAGATGAGGATGTGCTACGGCAGATGAATATTTATGTGCGCACGCGCACCAATTCAGGAAAGCAATTGACGGACTTTGAGATACTTGAACAGGTTCCAGTTAAGAATCTGGATACGGGTGAGAATATGCCATTATCCGAGGTGCGTTCACCGCCAGTGCCTGAGGGCTGGAATCCGCTCTCGCTGCATATATTGAAGTTGACATCACATCTGGAGGCCATACAAAAGGAATCGGATGAGGAGAGTGTTATTGGCATACCGCCCAGCATTGAGGGTCAACAGCCGGCGGAGGAAGAGGAATTTGAAACGGAGGATGGCAGTCGCTTGAAAAAGAAAACGGCGCGCATTAAACGCTTCTTTGGCACCACGATGCGCAAGACGGTTGACAAGGCGAAGTCCATTGCGTCGGAGGTGTCGCATGCGCGGCACAAGGAAGATGTTGCTGACATTGTCGACGCCATGAATCCCGAGCAGAATATCAAAATCAAGGCATCGTCCTCCAATAAGGGTCCCTATGAGTTTACTAAGTTACAGCACGTGCAGGACTTGAGCGGAGAGGATACTAGCGCTGTGTGGTGCATGAAGTTTAGTTCCTGTGGTAGACTGTTGGCCACTGCTGGACAGGATAAGGTGTTGCGCATTTGGGTGCTCAAAGATGCCTATCCCTACTTTCAGGTAAGAGCTCAACATTCAAATCAATTGATAATTATCTAACGTTTTTCTTTCTTCCAGGATATGCGCAATAAATACAATGCAGATCAGAAATCTTCGCCCACGCCATCGCAGGAGTCGCTAGTGTCTCAGCATTCCGCAGAGGAGGCAATTGCCATGGCCACCGCGGCAGAGAAATGCACGGGTCCGTTTATGCCTAAGCCCTTCTGCACCTACAATGGACATACTTCGGATCTGCTGGATGTGAGCTGGTCCAAGAACTATTTTATACTCTCCAGCAGCATGGACAAAACAGTGCGTTTGTGGCACATCTCGCGCAAGGAATGCCTGTGTTGCTTTCAGCATATTGACTTTGTTACTGCAATTGCGTTTCATCCGCGTGATGATCGTTATTTTCTGAGTGGCAGTCTCGATGGCAAACTGCGTCTGTGGAATATACCCGACAAGAAGGTGGCACTGTGGAACGAGGTTGATGGCCAGACGAAACTGATTACGGCCGCGAATTTCTGTCAGAATGGTCAGTTTGCTGTTGTGGGCAGCTACGATGGACGTTGCATCTTTTATAATACAGATCAGCTGAAGTATCATACGCAAATCCATGTGCGTTCCACGCGTGGCAAGAATCGCATTGGTCGTAAGATCAGCGGCATTGAGCCCATGCCGGGTGAGGATAAAATCCTCGTTACCTCCAACGATAGTCGCGTGCGTCTCTACGATCTACGCGATTTGAACTTGTCCTGCAAATACAAGGGCTATCTGAATGTATCCTCGCAAATCAAAGGCTCGTTCAGTCATGATGGCAAGTACATCATAGCTGGCTCCGAGAATCAATGCATCTATATCTGGAAAACTAATCACGATTACTCCAAGCTCACTTCGGTAGGCACTTTTATTTAATTGAAGTTTTTTTGCGGTTTTAAGAAGTTTGGTTTTTTCAGGTTCGTCGCGACCGCAGCGACTTTTGGGAGGGCATTAAAGCGCATAATGCCACTGTCACCTGTGCCATATTTGCGCCACATCCGGAGGCCATCATCAAACCGGAACCGGATGAAATTTCACATGATAAGGTGCGCATAGAAAAACGTTACTTTGTTGCCTTGCAGCAGTTATTTGCAAGCTAGGCATGTATTAACATTTAAATGATTATTTAATTCGATTAGTTTTGATTATCGATTTGCTTAAGTACATACATTATTTTATATATGCTGTCTCAATTTGACAAATATCGAGCGAATATAGATTCCTTTTCTCTCTTCATGAGGGTGTTATAATTGTGTCACGAAATGTGTAGTGCATTGAAGGAGACGTCTCCAACCCTATAAAGTGTATATATTCTTGCTCAGCATTAACAATCGAGACGACTTGCCATTTTCGTCTGTCTGTTTCAATTCCATGAAACAATTTTCTGCAAGGTTATATATCTTCGGTACTTTGAAGACTGATTTTCTTGTTGTAATACAAATCGAACACACAATTTGTATAATAATATTAGAAAAGGGCCTATTTACTGATTTTTATATAATACAAGTTTCTGTAACTAATACGGACCTCGGTAATAACCTTTGTTCTCACTCTCTTTCTTTCTCTCTTGCGTATAGTTGCCGAACAATCAACCGGATCCAATGGTGGAGCAGCATAAAAAGGGCTGCGGATATGTTTTGGTCAGTGCGGATTTCAATGGGGCCATCAAGGTGTTCATCAATAAAACGAAGCCGAAGCACAGCAGTTTGCCGTACACGGCAATTGCAGATTAGTTGCGACGTTGAATCAATTGGATAATTGGGTGGGACTTGAGAAGGGGTGTTGGGGGAGAAAAATGTAAAATGCGCGAAAGCATTGGAAAAGCTTTTGTTTTATTTTTGTTTCTTTATTTTGTAACTGTGTTTATTGACAAAATTGTGTATGTATTTTGTACGATTGAATTCTTAGCATAAACGCCTATTTATGTATTTAAACTATTTGCTATTTAAGATCGTAATAGCTTATATTAACTATGATTACGAAAATGTGAAATGATGTTGTTAACGATTCTTGCAGCGTGTGTGCGAAATGTGTGTGTGTAAAATTTTATGCAAAAAAAAAAAAATGTGTTTTTAATGTTAATTATTTTCTAATGCCAATTGTGTGTGTGTATACGCTGTGTGTGTGAGTGTGTGTTGGAGTGTGTCTGTAGCTGTATGTGTATACTAGTTGATATTTAATTGCTTGTTATATTTATTGAAAGCCAATTGTATATTTTTTTATTATAATGCAAAGTAATTACTTTAAAAGCTCTCTCACATGCACACGCACATACGTGCACACACATATACGCACACACACACATATACGCACACACAAACACACATGCACATTTATGACTAATAATGATAATTAGCTTGTGGTAATTATTTAATGTATAATATATTGTGTAAAGTAAAGATATATGCGGTCCTCGGGGCTGACAATGTGCACTATAACAAATTTTGTTTCAATTAAAAAAAGGGATATGTAATGGGATAGAGATAAAGTACCATCATACTCGTATATAAATGCATGAACGCATCGATCTCAAGGACTTTGGGTTCTAAAAATCTATATTTCGTACAAAGCTTAATCTAAACCAAACATGGATTAAATTTGATTCAATTGTTTCTCCCTGTTCCCAATAAAATTGAGAAAAAGGGAGTTATAAAGTACTGCATATGTGTGTAACAGGCAGAAGAAGGCATTTCCGACTATATAAACTATATATATATTCTTGATCAGCATCAACAGCTGAGTCGATATACCCCTGTCCGTCTGTCTGAACAGACAGATCTCGGAGACTATAAGAGCTATAAGAGACACCAAACTTGTCATGCAGTTTCCCCATTTTTAATGGGAACAGGGAGTTAAAAAGCAAATTCCAAAACTAATAGGATCAAATCCCGTGAGTATACTCCGAGTGATAACGAGGTGGAGAGCAAGGATTCATCGGACAATAGCTTCCACATACTATGTCCCAGTTATTACCTCAAGGCATGTTTGCCTTGTCCCTATTGCATTAATGACTCTGTAAATTTACTAGAAGACGACTGTAAAAGATACCGACAAGAGTGATAAAATAAGAATTTTTAAACAAGATGATGAGAGAAAACGAATTCAGTCGGTCAGGTCAACCAGTGTTTACAAAAACCGTTTGAGAATTATAATTGACAATCTAGAAAAAAATGTACTCTTTGTTATTTCAATTATGTTAGATTGGTTTTGATGCTAACTATTGAATTTTCTTTTGCCTTTGTCTAGCAGACGACATGTCAGCCATATTTAGAGTTATAATTGGAGGATTGTGACGAGTGGGACAGGATTTCAAAATATTGATACGTTTCCGATACCGTCGTGAACTCAGGGTATTTTCCAGTCCAGCATTATGGTCGACTTTAACATTTATACTTATTGTTTATTGATTTTGCTTGCTTTGCGGAATGTTGCGTTAGAAGCTGATGTTGAAGTGCTTCCGCCGTGACTGGATTAGAAGTGGCTGGGATATGACACAAGAGGATGAGGTTTAGAAGAACAGAACAGGAGCTGCTCATGGGGAGGACAGTCAGCTATTTAGCGTAAGTTTAACCTTCATTGTTGGGGCTTCCTAATGGGCGAA